>JARPSG010000002.1:28381356-28981356 GCA_029955605.1 Quercus engelmannii | reverse complement strand
CACCTGTCAAGACATATGGATGAGGCATGGGTTTGCCTTGGAGATTTTAATGAAATACTAAGCATTGATGAGAAGTGAGGGGGGCGTTAGAGGCCGGAAAGGCAAATGCAACAGTTTAGGGATGCCTTGGATGATTGTGGATTAATGGACTTGGTATACAGAGGTCCAAAATTTACTTGGTTCAGAAGGAACGGCGAAGAAGCGGGCATATTTGAAAGACTTGATCATGGGGTTGCAAACCCGGCGTGGATAAATACCTTTCATGGAGGGCATGTACAGCATTTAACAGCGGCCTCCTCGGATCATAGGCCAATTATTTTGAGAACAAAAAATAGAGACAAAGGGAGAAACCGTCCATTTCGGTTTGAATCGATGTGGGTGGGCTCAGAAGGGTGCGAAGATGCTGTTAGAAATTCATGGGATGAGGAGGAAAGAGATGCAGATATGGAAAACCTCCTTAAGCGTATTCAGTTATGTGCTCAGAATTTAGGGGAATGGAGTAAAAGAGACTTTGGAAAGATTACCAATCTTCTACAGGAAAAGAAAAAAAGTTACACAAGCTTGGAGAGGAACCTAGAATTGAGGACATTGTCCAACAAAAAGCTGACTTGAGAAGAGAAGTAAATGTGCTCTTGGTAAAAGAAGAAAAGATGTGGCATCAGAGGTCTAGAATTAATTGGCTGCGAAGCGGGGATCAAAATACTAAATTCTTCCACACTCACACTTCAAGGAGAAAGAGGGGCAATTGGATTCAAGGAATTGAAGTTAATGATGGAGTTTGGCATGAAGATATAGATAAAATTGAGGATGTGGCTGCACAATATTTCACAAACCTTTTCACATCAATGAGACCTCAGCTAGATGAACAGTCTCTCAAAGGAGTACACAAAGTCATTACTGACGACATGAATAGGGAACTTTCACGGGAGTTCATGACAGAGGAGGTTTCCCTTGCTTTGAGACACATGGCTCCCCTAAAGGCCCCTAGGCTAGATGGTATGCCTGCACTCTTTTATCATTCATTTTGGCATATTATTGGGTCTCATGTTACTAATGCTGTTCTTGCTTGTCTAAACTCATGCAAAATACCAGAAAGCATAAACCATACTTTCATTACCTTAATTCCAAAAGTCCCATGCCCCAAAAGAATGTCTGATTTCCGCCCCATTAGTTTATGTAATGTTATATATAAAATCATGTCTAAAGTGATAGCCAATAGACTAAAGCCCATTCTATCTAAAATCATATCTGAAACTCAAAGTGCTTTTGTTCCTGGTAGACTGATTACTAATAATGTTTTGGTGACATTTGAAACACTTCATTACATGAAAACTAGATGTGAGGGTAGAAAGGGCTATATGGCTATAAAACTCGACATGAGTAAGGCATATGATAGAGTTGAATGGGGATATCTTAGCCAAGTTATGAGAAAAATGGGTTTTGAGGAAAAATGGATCTCTTTGATTATGCAATGTATATCTTCAGTTTCATATTCTGTTCTGATTAATGGTGAACCTCGCTGTTCTATTCACCCGGAGAGAGGTTTGCATCAAGGCGACCCTCTCTCCCCATATCTGTTTCTTATCTGTGCAGAAGGTCTATTAGCTAAATTGAAAGAAGCTGAGTTGGAAGTAAAAATCACAGGTGTGGCCATAAGTCGAGGAGGTCCCAAGATCACAAACCTTTGTTTTGCAGATGATAGTCTACTCCTATGCCGAGCAAATATTGAGAAGTGCAAAAATATTCTACAAATCCTATAGAAATATGAAGTAGAGTCGGGGCAAAAATTGAACCAAGACAAGACTACTATCTGTTTCAGCAAAAATGCGGAGGAAGATACAAAGAATACCATACAAGCGAGACTCAACATTCCAAAGATAAAAGAATTCGAAAAATATCTTGGCATGCCTTCTTTTGTGGGGAGGAATAAAAAAGCTTCATTTAGCAACATAAAGGAGAGGGTGTGGCGAGTGATACAAGGGTGGGGTGAAAAAATGCTATCACAAGCCGGCAAAGAAATTCTAATTAAGGCAGTCGCACAAGCAATCCCCACGTATGTGATGAGCTGTTTCCGGCTTCCCACCTCTCTTTGCAAGGAACTAGAGATCATGATAAGGAAGTTTTGGTGGGGTGGTGATGATAGAAGGCACAAGATCCATTGGGTAAATTGGGAGAGACTTTGTAAACCCAAATTTGGAGGCGGTTTGGGGTTTAGAAACATCAAGAAGTTTAATGAAGCTCTCCAACACCGCTTCTTTAAGGATGGGAATATTCTTAAACTAAATGACCGGGCTAAGGAGTCATATGCTTGGAATAGTATAAAGGGCGTCAAACATTTAATAGAGATGGGCAGTAGGTGGCGGATTGGGGGAGGTAACGAAGTGAAAATTTGGGGAGACCCATGGCTGCCAAACTCACATACACACAAGGTCCAGTCCCCAGTTAGTCACTTACCTCATGACGCTAAGGTTGAAGAGCTCATTGATTGGGAAAACATGAGATGGAGAGATGATCTAATTAACCAAATTTTCTGGTTGGAGGAAGCTACTCTTATTAAAAAAAAAAAATCCCGCTAAGCGATCAAAAACCACCTGACCATTTGGTTTAGGCTGAATCAAAAGATGGCAAATATACAGTTCGTAGTGCATATCGAATGGCTCTTGCTTCAAGTAGCTCACGCACCAAAGAGAATACTATTTGGCGTAAGATTTGGAAGCTGAACATCCCTTCAAAGGTCAAGCACTTCCTATGGAAAGCACTAATTAACTCACTGCCTACTAAGTTGAATTTAAAGAAACGGGGAGTACAAGTTTGGGAAGTTTGTGAGAGATGTGGTGCAGAAAAAGGGGACACAAACCATATCCTATGGCTTTGTCCTTCAGCAAGAGTTGTGTGGGAAAGCAGCCCAATTTGGAGCTTGTGCTGTAACTCTCAGCACCAGAACTTTGAGGAGGTGACAAAATTTATTCTCCAATAAGACCAACCAGAGTTATAGGAGCCGTTCGCAATCCTAGCTTGGTCTTTATGGTTTTGCCAAAACAAAATAAGAGTGAATGAGTTTGATAAAGTCCCTCATGATGTGGTTTCTTGGGCCAACAACTTCAGACATGAATATCAATCCATAAAGAAAGGAATGAAAGCTGATAGACCAAAGGGAAATTTGAAATGGGTACCACCCCTTCTAGGCTGGTTCAAAGTTAATGTTAATGGAGCCATCTTCAAAGAAACTAATAAAGCAGGCATTGGTGTGGTGGTGTGTGACAGTCAAGGATGGGTGCTGGCAGCTTTGATAGAGAAAGTGGATGGTGTTCAAGATGCAGAGGTCATTGAGGCATTGGCTATCCGACGGGCCATCAGGTTTGCAATTGAAACTAGCTTTAATTGTGTTATAATTGAGAGTGACTCTCTCTCAGTGGTTAAAGCTATCTAAGATACTGCCGAACCTACTTGTCACATTGGAAACATCATTGAGGACGTGAAGCTTTGTCAAAGGCCATGACAAGCTGTGAATTTCATCACACAAAGAGGGAGGCAAACCAAGTTGCTCACACCTTGGCCCGCAATGCCATCCATGTTGACTCGGAGTTGGTCTGGATTGAAGAAATTCCCCAGTGTGTGTCTGATGTAATCCGAATAGTTACTGTGTAATAGCTGTTTCTTTGTGTTTTCTTCTTTTTTTTATATGGATCTATTTTCTCAAAAAAAAAAAAAAAAAAAAAGTCCAGGTGTTTGTATTTTTAGGTAGTGAATAACGAATGCAGTAACATTTTTAACCTTAAAAGAGTTTAATGAGGAAATAGAATCCTCTAACAACATACCCCATCAGGTTTGAAATTATCATAAGAATTAAAGAACGTTTTGGTCACTTTGTTTTGTCAAATTTGCACTTTTAAAAAATAAATTTTGAAAACGTCATAGTTACTAGTTGATATTGCTTGAGGTAGATGATAGTAACACATAAAGGATGTGCATGAGCAAGAAATAAGGCATGAAGTTTGTCAAGTCTTAGTGTACAACAATACTTGAGACTGTTATTGAGTTAATCGTGGCTATTGTTGTAACATTAGTGTTGTTTTGGTTTGTTTAGTTATAATTGTTTGGATTTACATATGACAATTATTGCATTCTTTGTTCATATGGTACTTTTTAGCTTCCCATAATTGAGATATGGAATCCAGTTTCTTTCAATGAAAAGGAGTAAGATCTTATAGAAGTAACTATATTGAAGAGTTCTTCAAGTCATAGAATGTTTATGTTTACATCTATGTTTGTCATATATTTTGAAGTTAAATTTTTCCACATTATGTTTATGTTTATGGTTGTTTTCTACTTTGAAATTAGAAGCCCATGACCATATTCTTCTTCTGCATGTATGCTTCACTAACCAAAACACAAATTCTCTTCACTTAACTACTCATTTTTTTTAAAAATACATCCAACAAATCCCACGTCTTACATTTACATAAAAATTGAATATTGATTATAGTATTTGATAATATATGGCTCTTGAATAAGAATTTACTTTCTCATGTAGCCATTGAGGTGAATTAGTGGGTAGTCTCAGTATTATAACTATTTGTAAAACTGAAAATACACTAGTACACTCACGCATCAACCTTCAAGCCCGTTATGAAAGGAATTATTCAAACACAACTCATTCAAAAACAAGGACTCATTCAAACACAACTCAAAATCTTCTTTTATATAGATGATAGCCCCTCCAATCACACCTGGAAAAAAAAAAATTGAAGGTTATCAATGTGAAAAAACATGGTATGTATATATAAAAGAACTATGAGTTTTGAGGAATTGAAAAAACAAATACCTATATGAAAACAATACATTAACTTGAAGAAGCCTGAACTTATTGCCAGAAGAAATAAATAAGGGTTCTTAAACATCGTTTGAAAAAAAATAATTCAAATGAATTCATCACCATTTTTGTAAAAATTAATTTCAAGGATATCATATTAATAATAATACCTAGTATATAAAGACATATAAGTTGATAATGAACTCACCCAACTGATATAAATGTTTGGGTTAATAGGTACAATTCAACGGTGTGTGAATGATTTGTTTTAATTTTTTAAATGAAATTGTTAAGAAGCTTGGATTAAGAAAAAAAAACTGGTTTTTTTAGCTCAATCTAGAAGAGAAAGAGAGATAGAGATGGAACTGAATTAACCAATTCAAAAGTAAAATATGTGGCCTGGATATGGATTGATTGAACAATTCAATGAAAAAACTAAATTATTATTTTGTGTTGGTCCCTTTTAATTTTAAGCTAAATTTGATTGTAAATAATTTTTTTATTTACTATTTTTAAATATCTACTTCTCTCTACTAACTATATAAAAAGATTGAATAGCTTTTCCAGAGTAAGTTTGGTTTAGTGTAGTTTTTGTCTTTTATTGAAGTTTGGTTTGGTATAATTTTTGTCTTTTATTGATCTAAAATGGCGAGTTTGGATGAGAAAAAAAAAATGTTATGTTTATAACATTTACACAATACTTTCACAATTAATGTTACTAGAGGTAGCCATCAACAACAAATAGAGGATGTTCATAAGCATGAGAGAAACGATGCATTAAATTTGTAATATCTTAGTGGATAATATACATAAGACTATTATTGAGCTAGAGGTGAATATTGTTGTAACATTAGTGCTATTTCGGTTTGTTGAGTTACAATTGTTTGAATTTACACGAAACTATTATTACATTCTTTGTTCATTTAGTACTTTTTAGCTTCCTATAATTGAGAAAATAAATCCAATTTTTTTCCATAAAAAGGATTGTGGTCTTATACATGTAACGATACTATAGAGTTCTTAAAATTATATAATGTTTATGTTTGTCTTATAATTTGAAATTAGATTTTACCGGTTGATGTTTCCTAAGGTAGATGTTAGTAACACATAAAGGATGTGCATGAGCATGAGAAATGAGGTATGAAGTTTGTAAAGTCTTAGCGTACAATAATACATGAGATTGTTACTGAGTTAGTCGTGACTATTGTTGTAACATTAGTGTTGCTTTGGTTTGTTGAGTTATAATTGTTTGGATTTACATATGACTATTATTGCATTCTTTGTTCATATAGTACTTTTTAGCTTCCCATAATTGAGATATGAAATCCAATTTCTTTCAATAAAAAGGATTAAGATCTTACAGTAGTAACTATATGGAAGAGTACTTCAAATCATATAATGTTTATGTTTATATCTGTCTTTGTCTTATACTTTGAAATTAGATTTTGCCACATAATGTTTATGTTTATGGTTGTCTTCTACTGTGAAATTAGAAGCCCACGACTATATTTTTCTTCTAAATGTATGCCTAACTAACCAAAATGCAAATTCTTTTCTCTTGGCTACTCTTTCTCATAACAATACGTCCAACAAATCTTGCATGTCTTATGTTTACATCAAAATTGAATATTGATTATAGTATTTGATCATATCTCTTGAAGAAGAATTCACTTTCTCATGGAGCCATAAAGGTGATTTAGTGGGTAGTCTCAACATTATAACTATTTGTAAGACTAAAACTATACTAGTACACTCGCGCATCAACCTTCAAGTCCATTATGCAGTGCATAAGAACATCGAAAAACAAGGTCTCAATCAAACGCAACTCAAAATCTTCTTTTATATAGATGATACCCCCTCCAATCACACCTGCCAAAAAAAAAAAAATTTGAAGTTTATCAATGTGAAAAAACATGGTATATCTATAGAAGAACTATGAGTTTTAAGGATTGGAAAAAAAAAATTAAAAAAAAAAAAAAAAAAAAACCTGTATGAAAACAATACATTAACTCAAAGAAGCCTAAACTTATTTCCCAAACAAAAAAATAAGGGTTCTTATCATTTGAAAAAAAAAAAAAAAAAATTCAAATGAAATCATCACCATTTTGGTAAAAATTAATTTCAAGTAAATCTGATTAATAATACCTAGTATATAAAGACATATAAGTTGATGATGAACTCACTCAACTTCTATAAATGTTTGGGTTAACAAGTAAAATTCAACAGTGTGTGAATGATTTGTTTTAATTTTTTTTATAAAATTGTTGAGAAGCTTAGGTTAAGAAGAAGACTTTGGTTTTTTTTTTTTAGCTCAATCTAGAAGAGAAAGAGAGTTAGAGGTGAAGCTGAATTGATCAATTCAAAAGCAAAATTTGTGGCCTGAATACGGATTGATTGAACAATTGAATGAAGAAACTGAATCATTATTTTGTGTTGGTCCCTTTTAATTTTAAGCTGAATTTTATTATAAATAATTATTTATTTATTAGTTTTAAATATCTACTTCTATCTACTAACTATATAAAAAGATTGAATAGCTTTTTTAGGGTAAGTTTGGTTTAGTGTAGTTTTTGTCTTTTATTGAAGTTTGGTTTAGTACAATTTTTTTTCAATTATTGATCCAAAATAGCGAGTTTGGATGAGAAAGAAAAAAAAAATGTTATGTTTATGACATTTTCACAACACTTCCATAGTTAATGTTGCTAGAGGTAGCCATCAACAACAAATAAAGGATGTGCATAAGCAAGAGAGAAATGATGCATTAAGTTTGAAATATCTTAGTGGACAATATATATAATACTATTATTGAGCTAGTTGTGAATATTGTTGTAACATTAGTGTTATTTCGGTTTGTTGAGTTATAATTGTTTGGATTTACACAAAACTATTATCACATTCTTTGTTCATTTAGTACTTTTGGGTTAAAATGAATTTACCCCTTACAATTAATTAATTAATTACCCAAGTTAATTAATTATATCAAATTTCATGCAATAGCGTGGCAGCACAAACAAATCACCAAATTATTTAAATGCAGCAGAAAATAAATTTGACACAGGTAATTTGTTTACGAATAGGGAAAACTACCGAGGCAAAACCCCACTGGATGATTTTAAGGTTACCACTCTCAAAAATCTACTATTATCAATCACAAGTGGTTACAAGTATAAGGAATCTTACCAAACCTGTTGGCCTATCCCGAAATACCAATCTATAATTGAATCCTTACCCCAATACCCAATTGGACTTGTATTGTAGCGGCAATCTTTCCGTTCAATACATGAATCCTATTACATGACTAACCAATGTTGCACAGATCCTAATACGTGATTAACTCTAGCAATTTGAAGAGGTTGTTGGCTACAAAGTTCTTCAGTTTATCAACAATGAAGAGCAAAAAGCTCTTTGGTGACAAAACCCTTGGCGTAAAGATGTAGCAGCTTCTTCAGAGAGAATAATGAACTAGGTCACTTTCTGCATTCGCAACGGCTTTTAAAATATGTCTTATATATGTTTAGGGTTGTGAGAAAAGAAAGCCTATACAAATATATTAGCATAGGCCATATCAGATCTGGAAGTTCTGATTTCATAAGTCTTGACAGAAACAACTTGTGTCGAGCTTTTATTGAGCTTCGACTATAAACCTCGACAGAAGTCTTTCTGTCGAGATTGCTATTGAGATTTAATGAACAACATTTCTTTACTTGTTTCTTGGCCAAATCTTCATGGCTTTAACACTTGACTTGAACAATATGTTTCTTGAAGTCCTAAATCCATCCTAAATCTACCCAATTACAAGTCAAGTCCATTTTGTCAAAGGATTAGCCAATTACATAAAACCACAACAAAACAAATAATCATGAGAGAAGTCTTAAATCACTAAACTCATAACCACTTGTTGTATTACAAAATAAATCTATCCCTATTACAAAATCTTGAAAAACTTTGCAAGAAGAAAGTTCATGGCGAGATAGACTTTTACAACTTGTCTTTCTGAAACACTTGAACAAAACTCATCAAGACATCATGTGTGAAACATAAATAAAGGTTGCATACATAAGAAAACATGTGTATAAAGAGAGAAAAGAAAAAACAGATGTAGAGATAGGTGAATAAAACATACATCATCATCATATGTATAAGAATAAAGTACAATGTATGTAATAAAGTGGTCACAAGACTGGCATACAAGAGGCTAACATAAAAAAAAAAAAATAAAAAAAAAAAGAAAATACATAAAGTCCTCACTACATCCCTCAATACTATATACACTCCCCCTATAAAAAATGTGCTATACTAACTCTCCCCTTAAGTACAAGACTACTCTCAAACCCAAAATTACTCCCCCTTTTTGTCACGAATGACAAAGGGCAAGTCACTGAAAGGTCATCATCTCATCATCACTAGGAGATCCAGTATCATCCTCATCATCCTCAGAAGGAGAAACTATAAGATGCTCTGGAGAAGGAGAGGGAGAAGGTCCATAGCCACCAATGCGAGCCTATCGGCGTGCAATCCATCCTTTCCTAGTGTTCATCTGACACATCTCATTAGTGAGATAGTCAAGATGACCACCAAAATCAGCATGCATTCCTTGTAGCTGCTCCATGATGGCATCAAGAGTGACACCAGTTGCAGAGGAGGAAGGAACGGAGGTAGAAGGAGTTGAGGAAGAGGGTAGAATAGTAGAAGTTGCAAGATCGGTCATCTCCACTTGTGACCGCTTTGGACCGCTTTGGGTCAAGGCTTGGCATCGCTCCACCAGACAGAACCAGCGCATATGGCACCCATGATGGTGAAGAGAGGAGAGAGAGGAATAGGAATGGAGAAATGCTGAAGGATCCGCGTGATAGCCAAAATAAAGATGAGCTTATCATGAGTAGCGGTATCTAAATACACATCTAGAATAGATGTGATGAAGTGAAAGGCAAAATCAGTGGTAAGATCCTCCATCAAAGAAGGAAGAAAACGAGCACATGGCTCAATGATGGAGTTATAGTGAGACAATGGTGTGAGCATGAATGTCATCACCATGCTAAGGAATCTTAGGCCTTTTGCAAAACCCGAGCATGGAGTGTTTAACTTACTACCCCATATGAAAGGAGTTTCACAAAAGTGAGAGATAAGCTTATCTCTGGAAACAGTCTATAGACGATCACAGCTAGGGTAGTTAGGATGCGCTACCTTAGGAACACTCAGTACGTCAGCAACAAGAACTGAGGCACAAAGTTATCAATGCCATGTATGTTGGAGTAGAACTCCTGTATAAACACAACAAGACAACGCATGGGTTTCTCACAGAGATTCCCATCCCCAAGTCCGAATGACATCAGGTAGTGTAGTGTTAGAGAAATCCGATCGAATGACCTGGCGTTCCGGATGAACGCCGCGGGCCTGGAAGTTCTTAAAGAAGTCCATCTTGGTCTTCTCATCACGGAACCAAATATGAGATGGAATAGGAGGAAAAGTAGAAGATGATGACCCGGAACGATGACAAGGGTTTCGAGCTGTAGTGGATTTCTTCTGTTTAGGTGCCATGAGGAGTATCTATTCGAGAGAGAGAGAGAAAGAAAGAATAGAAACATAACACAAGTTCAGAATAGAAAGAAGGAAAAGAACGTATGCATGAAAAATGCATGAACATGTGATGTGTAAAAATAAAGACATCATGGGTGACACCCAATCCAATCCTAGTAGCACTCATATCAATAATCAAGCACACACATCTAATTATGCATGAAACATAGTTATAATGCAAAGGGAATGCAATGCATGAGCATATGATGTCAGATTCACAAAACCCAACCCACAATTTTCACAAAATTCTCAAAAACCCAAAAAATTTCAAAACCCCAAAAACCTAAGTCTTAATGCATGAAATGCATGAAAGAGAGAAGGTTTAGAACACTTATCAAGTGGATCTAGCTTGGATTAGGCTGAAAAACACTTGGGTGAAAGGATTTTATTGAGAAAAGAGGGTTTGAGTTGAGAGAGAAAAAAGATCGGTTGAGAGAAAAGGAGAGAAGTGAAAAACTCAATCGCACCTCAACTATATATAGAAAATGCAGCTCGATGGATTGAGATATCTATTGAGAATCTGTTGAGCACTAAATCTTGACAGAAGATAATCTATCAAAGATCTATCGATAATCTATCGACGGCAAAAGGATGGTCTCGATGGATCGAGGATCTATCAAGAATCTATCGAGCAGACAGAGAGCACAAGAATTTTACTTGATGGATTGAGGAAATTGTCGAGAAGCTATCGAGAGATAACCCAAAAATCTCAGTGGATCGAGAATCTATTGAGACCTAAAGAAGAAAGCTCAACAGAAAGGAATCTGTCGTGGAAGTATCGAGAAGCTGTTGAGCTTGAAGAAAGACGGTTTTTCTAGAAGGAAAAAACACATAGAGATGAATGAAATAAACAAGCTACTCAAATCAACATCCAAGCCACATATTAAGCTCTCAAATCTCATCTCAAGCAAGATGCAAAACATTCATAGATCCACACACACACACACACAAAACAAGTCTATCCAATTTTATATTTCAAAAGCAAGTTAAGATAGTTTAGTGAGCATATATTAACACATGTATCTCCTGTGATGGTCAAATCACATTGTATTTGCACATGTATCAAAAGTAGCAAAGAGTTTGTGTGTTGTATGTGAAATATAGCAAGAGTGCATAAATGTCTCATATTATGAAGATTTGAGACTAGAGAAAATCAATTACACACATACACAATCATAACTACTTGATGAGAACTATCATCTTCGAGGTACATCTTATAACTCTCACATCTCCTAGAAACATGCTTGGTATCATATTAAAAGCATTTTGAACTTTTTGCTTTTATCCTTTGCATATTTTTCTTTTTAAGCATAGCATGCATGGGCATATACAAGAGAGAGAGAAAAAAAAAAAAACCCAATTATGTATGTTTAACATCCTAATTTTGCTATACCAAAGCACACAGATATTATAAATGATTGGCGGGTTTTAGTAGTTAGATGGTTATTTATACCTTTCTCTTAGGATTTTCTAGTCCTTCCCATCAAAAAAGAGTGATATAAGTATGAGATATAAGAGACAATCGTTATTGTACTCGTCACAAACATGAGCCACGGAACTCATTTACTTAGTTGTGCATTAAGATGCTCATCTAAGTTACAAGAGATGCAAAATTTAGAAAACTTTGTTTCAATGGTCATCCAAGGTACACAACTACCAATATACATAAACACACACTGTTTTTGTATTTTTTTTTCTCATTTTTCAATTTTTTTATTTTTATTTTTATGTAAAACAAAATGAAACAAAATTGAAAACAAACAAACAAAAACATGTAAACATACAAAGTATAAAACTAGATTGACTCAAAAATAAGAAAGCAAAATAAACAAGTAATGCAAAAACATAAAGGGAGAGAGAGAAAAAGTGACTGAATCACTTTGAGCCTTTTTCTTTCCAAACTTTGGTTTTGGAGTAAGATCATTTCCTAGAGTTAAACCTTTGTTCCGAAGGTAAGAGGGAAGAATTGAAACCTCTCAAGTTCGAAAGGAACATAAGGGCCTTGAGAAGTTCTCCAAAATGATCCAAAGATGGTGGAATCTAACCTTGACCACTAGATGATAACACACTATTGCTCTATTAAGTGGCTAACCACTTATAGCAACTTGGACGAGTGTGTCCTGAAACTCCACAGTGATGACAGAAATGTGGCTTCTTTGGTTGAGACTTCTTATTTTTATCCTTATTGCTCTTAGGGTTTCTAGTTTCTTTCTTCTCTATCTTAAGGGGTGCTCGTAGAATAGATTTGCCTTTGTCTAGATTGTTCTCACTAGCTATCTTAGTTTTAGTTTCATTTTTCTCAAGATTTTCATTTTAGCAGGTGAGACAAACACAGTCTTACTAGAGGACGCAATAGGAGAAAAGTTAGAGAGTTCATACCCCAAGCCGGTTCTGTCAGAAGCTGATTTTTAGAGGTTCAACATTTCATCCAGCTTTGCACTAGAAGTCCTCTCCAACTAAGCTCGAACTTGAAACAATTTTGCTTCAAGCTTCTTGGTTCTTTCAACCAAGAAGTTGTTCTCGAACCTTAGCGCTCCAATGGTTTGATTGGCTTCATCAACCTTTTTGGATAGCTCCTCTCGTTCTAGCTCCACTTCACTAAGCTTCTTAGTAGACAACTTATACAACTTCTCATGCTTTTCAGATACCTTGTATAACTTTGCATAGACTATATGGATGTCATCTTGTTTATCCATCTTCTCGAACTTCGATTCCACCAAGTCCCCTTCTTCATTCATTGCTTCTGCAATCCCCTTAGTAGGATCCATTGTGGCAGTGAAAACACTCAAGATTCCCGCATCATCACTGTCATCTGACTCAGTCTCAGGCTCAATATCACTTAAGGTAACAATAAGAGTCTTACTTTTCCCAATCGACTTGAGATATATTGGACATTCTTGTTTCATGTGTCCAAAACCTTGAAATTCGAAACACTTTGGTTTGGAGGGAATAGTATACTGACCTCCATTCTTAGCATCCTTCTTCCCTCTGTCTTGACTTTTGAATTGAGAAGAACTAGATTGCTTACAGTCCTTGTAAAAACCTTTCACATTGGCATTCTTCATGAACTTCTTGAACTGCCTAGTGATGTAGGACTTCATCTTAGAATCTTCATCATCTGAAGACTCATCAATCTCATTACTTTTGGCCTTTAGTGCCATATTCTTACTTTTGGTCCCTTTCCTAAGTCTAGTTAAACCCAATTCATAGGTTTGCAAGTTGCTAATCAACTCCGTCAAAGGAATGGTGTCAATGTCCTTTGATTCTTCAATCGCTGTTATCTTGGCATGAAATCTCTTAGGGAGATATCTGAGCACCTTTCTCACAATCTTAGACTCGGGAATATGATCGTCAAGAATGAATGCTGAGTCCACTATATCCTTTAGCTTGGCATAGAACTCATCGAACATCTCATCCTCCTCCATCTTTATCTTTTCAAAGCTAGTCGTGAGCCTTTGGAGCTTTGAATCCTTGACAACCTTAGTCCCTTCATAGGTTGTTTGGAGGATGGTACATGCTTCCTTTGCAGTTTCATATGAGGATATTATCTTGAATTACTCATTGGTCACCACACTGAATAGGGTAGTCAATGCTCTACTATTGAAGTTTGCTGCTTTGATCTTGGCCTCATCCCAATTAGCCGGCGCTTCCTTTGGCTTTACCCAGCCAATTTCCATAGTTTGCCAAACCTTCTCATCTAAAGACTGCAAGAAAACTCTCATACATACTTTCCAGTATGCATAGTCAGTGCCATCAAATAAATGAGGTATGATAAGAGATTGTCCTCTATCCATGACAAATAGGGCTCAATAGATCACACAGCAAAGATTAAAACCTAATCAGATTATGCCTGTTCTGATACCATTTATTGGGTTAAAATGAATTGACATAGGTGATTTGTTTACAAATGGGGAAAATCATCGAGGCAAAACTCCACTGGGTGTTTTTAAGGTTATCTCTCCCAAGAATCCACTATTATCAATTACAAGCGGTTACAAGTTTAAGGAATCTTACCAAACCCTTTGGCCTATCCCAAAATACCAACTTACAATTGAACCCTTACCCCAATACCCTATTGGACTTGTATTGTAGCTGCAATCTTTCTGTTCAATGCATGAATCCCACTATGTGACTAAACAGTGATGCATGGATCCCAATATGTGACTAACTTTAGCAACTTGAAGAGTTTGTTAGCTAAAAAGTTCTTTAGCTCATCAACAATGAATATCAGGAAGCTCCTTGGTCACAAAATCCTTGGCATAAAGACGCAATAGCTTTTCTAGAGAGAATAATGAACTCGGTCACTTTTTGTATCCACAATGGCCTTTAAAATAAACTTTATATATGTCTAGGATTTTGAGAAAAGAAACCCTATACAAATATTTCAACATGGGTTGAATATCAGATTTGGAAGTTCTGATTTTGTAAGTCTCGACAAAAACAACTTGAGTCGAGCTTCGACTATAAGCCTGGATTGAAGTCTTTCTATCAAGATTGCTATCGAGATTTAAGGAATAGCTTTTCTTCACTTGTTTCTTGGTCAGATCTTCATGGCTTTAACACTTGACTTGAATAACATGTTTCTTGATGTCCTAAATCCATCATAGATCTACCCAATTACAAGTATCGTTTTGGTTTGTTCAGTTATAATTGTTTGGATTTACATATGACTACTATCACATTCTTTTTTCATATAGTATTTTTTAGCTTACCATAACTGAGATATGAAAACCAATTTCTTTCAATAAAAAGGATTAAGATCTTATAGTAGTAACTATATTAAAGCGTTCTTCAAATCATATAATGTTTATGTTTATATCTATCTTTGTCTCATACTTTGAAATTAGATTTTGCCACATAATGTTTATGTTTATGGTTGTCTTTTACTTTGAAATTAGAAGCCCATGGCCATATTCTTCTTCTACATTTATGCCTTAGTAACCAAAACACAAATTCTCCTCTCTTAGCTACTCTTTCTTATAACAATACATCCCACACTACGTTTACATTAGAATTGAATATTGATTATAGTATTTTATAATATATGGCTCTCAAAGAAGAATTTACTTTCTCATGGAGCCATTGAGGTGACTCAGCATGTAGTCTCAGCATTCTAACTATTTGTAAATCTAAAACTACACTAGTACACTCGCACATCAACCTTCAAGCCTATTATGCAGTGTGAAAGGATTTCGAAAAACAAGGTCATAATGAAACTCGAGTACGGTATATCTATATAAGAACTACGAGTTTTGAGGAATTGAAAACTATACCAATATGAAACAATACATTAACTCGGAGAAGCTTGAAAATATTGCTAGAAGAAATAAATAAGGGTTCTTAAACATCGTTTGAAAAAAATAATAATAATAATTCAAATGAATTCATTACCATTTTGGTAAAAATTAATTTCAAGCATATCTCATTAATAATAATACCTAGTATATAAAGACATATAAGTTGATGATGAACTGACTCAACTCCTATAAATGTTTTGGTTTATAGGTACAATTCAACGGTGTGTGAATGATTTGTCTTAATTTTTTTATGAAATTGTTAAGAAGCTTTGGTTAAGAAGAAGACTCTTGTTTTTTTAGCTCAATCTAGAAGAGAAAGAGAGATAGAGGTGGAACTGAATTGATTGATTCAAAAGTGAAATTCGTGGCCCGGATATGGAGTAATTGAACAATTGAATGAAGAAACTAAATTATTATTTTGTATTGGTCCCTTTTAATTTTAAGCTGAATTTGATTATAAATAATTATTTATTCATTATTTTTAAATATTTTCTTCTATCTACTAACCATATAAAAAGATTGAATAACTTTTCTATGGTATTTTGGGTTTAGTGTAGTTTTTGTCTTTTATTGAAGTTTCGTTTAGTACAATTTTGTCTTTTATTAGTCAAAAAAGGTGAGTTTGGATGAGAAGAAAAAAAAAATGTTATGTATATAACATTTTCACAACACTTTCACAGTTAATGTTGCTAGAGGTAGCCATCAACAGCAAATAAAGGATTTGCATAAGCATTAGAGAAAGGATGCATTAAGTTTGAAATGTGTTAGTGGACAACATACATAATACTATTATTGAGCTAGTCGTGAATATTGTTGTAATGTTAGTGTTATTTCAATTTGTTTAGTTATAATTGTTTGGATTCTCACAAAACTATTATCACATTCTTTGTTCATTTAGTACTTTTTAGCTTCCTATAATTGAGAAAATAAATCCAATTTTTTTCCATAAAAAATATTATGATCTTATACGTGTAACTATATTGTATAGTTGTTAAAATTATATAATGTTTATGTTTGTTTTATACTTTGAAATTGGATTTTACCAGTTGATTTTGCTTGATGTAGATGTTAGTAACACATAAAGGATGTGCATGAGCATGAGAAATAAGGCATGAAGTTTGTAAAGTCTGAGTGTACAATAATGCATAAGATTGTTATTGAGTTAGTTGTGACTATTGTTGTAACATTAGTGTTGTTTTGGTTTGTTGAGTTGTATTTGTTTGGATTTACATAAGACTATTATCGCATTCTTTGTTCTTACAGTACTTTTTAGATCCCATAATTGAGATATGAAATCCAATTTCTTTCAACAAAATGGATTAAGATCTTATAGAAGTAACTCTATTGAAGGTCTTCAAATCGTATAATGTTTATGTTTATGTCTATGTCTATCTTATACTTTGAAATTAGATTTTCCCACATAATGTTTATGTTTATGATTGTTATCTACTTTGAAATTAGAAGCCCATGGCCATATTCTTCTTTTACATGTATGCCTCATTAACCAAAACACAAATTCTCTTCTGTTAGATACTCTTTCTTACAACAATACATCCAACAAATCCCACATGTCTTACATTTACATAAAAATATAATATTGATTATAGTATTTGATATTATATGACTCTCGAAGAAAATTTACTTTCTCATGGAGCCATTGAGGTGACTTAGTGGGTATTCTTAGCGTTATAATTATTTGTAAAAACTAAACTACACCAGTACACTCATGCATCAGCCTTCAAGTCTATTGTGCAATTTATAAGGACTTCAAAAAACACAATCTCATTCAAACCCAACTCAAAATCCTCTTTTAAATAGATTCCTCCAATCACACCTGAATATATATATATATATATATATTTTTTAAGGTTATTAATGTGAAGAAACATGGTGTGTGTATATATATATATATATAAGAACTACAAGTCTTGAAAAAAAAAATTTGTATGAAAATTATACTTTAACTCGAATATATATATATATATATATATATATATATTTTAAGGTTATTAATGTGAAGAAACATGGTGTGTGTATATATATATATATATAAGAACTACAAGTCTTGAAAAAAAAAATTTGTATGAAAATTATACTTTAACTCGAAGATGCCTAAACTTATTGCCAGAAGATATAAACAAGGGTTCTTAAACATCGTTTGAAAAAAAAAAATACAAATGAATTCATCACCATTTTGGTAAAAATTAATTTCAAGCATACCATATTAATAATAGTACCTAGTATATAAAGACATATAAGTTGATGATGAACTTACCCAACTCTATAAATGTTTGGCTTAACAAGTTCAATTCAACAATGTGTGAATGATTTGTATTATTTTTTTATTTTTTGAAATTGTTAAGAAGTTTAGGTTAAGGAGAAGACTCTGGTTTTTTTAGCTCGATCTAGAAGAGAAAGAGGGAGAGAGATGGAATTGAATTGACCAATTCAAAAGTGAAATCCGTGGCCCGAATACAAATTGATTCAACAATTCAAAGAAAAATTGAATTATTATTTTGTGCTAGTCCTTTTAATTTTGTGTTGAATTTCATTATAAATAATTATTTATTTATTATTTTTAAATATCTACTTTTATCTACTACCTATATAAAAAGATTGAATAGCTTTTCTACAGTAAGTTTGGTTTAGTGTCATTTCTATCTTTTATTGAAGTTTGGTTTAGTATAATTTTTGTCTTTTATTGATCCCAAACGGCGAGTTTGGATGAGAGAAAAAAAATGTTATTTTTATAACATTTTCACAACAATGTTAAGGAAAAGGAAAAGAAGAAGAGATTAAGCATATACCTAAGGAGTAAGGGAAGGCATGGGGCGGGTGATGTTAAATCCCTCATAGTCCAATCCATCAAGGAGCCACCCGGTGTTGGAAACACCATTACCCTGCAAGTTATACTTGGCATTGGTCATGGAGTGTGGTGCAAACATGAACCCTAAAGGATCCATTGAAATTTGTGGGTCATCTCTACCTACCAATTGACACCCCACTCGCTCCGCCAAGCAGAATTGCCCTCAAGCCCGCTCCTTCGAAGGGTTGGGTAATCTCTGAAGCAATGATGACAACAGCTTCCATATCTGGAGAAGCCAGAAGGGGTTGGCCAGCCCATAGAGTCCAATTGACCTATAATGATACAAGGTTAGAAGAAGAGTATCCTAAGGGAAATGCATAAAGAAGTATGAAAACTGGAACTCTTAAACTTACCTCATCTAAAGTTAACCCGACAAGGTGGGCCCTTACTTGAGGGAATTCCCTCAAATTTAGATCAGTGCCAGGAGTTATGAGGCCATACCTAACAATCCACCACTGCAAAAGGAAGCACAAGCCATAGGTTAGATACAAAATGGTACAGTTTGCAAGATGACAATTTGCAAGATTACAAGCTACAAATGAAAATACAAGAGATGGAAAGAGAACTAACTTCAAGGAGCTTCCAAGTCCCTACAAGCTGCCGTAAGGTGCCCCGACTAAGAGTATCGAGGGTAGAGTAAAGATAGGCAAGACATGCCTAGCCCTAGTTGGCCCTCTATGCATCTGCAAAGTCGTGAAAGAGGATCAACCACCTTAAGGACACCACTTGCACACCATTGGTGAATAGATAAGCTCCCAACAAATGGAGAAGAAAAGCCTCAGCCATCGAACACGTTGCTCTGTAGTCCTTTATGGGAGGAGCATGTAATCCGACACCAAGTCAAAGTAGTAGATGGTCTCAGTGGAGTATTTCCTCCCCAACATGTCAAGACCTAGCTGGATGCCCAACACGCCATCTAAATTAATGATGGCCACTTCGAAGCTCAAGCAGGTCATGTGATAGAAGTCATAAAGAGTCATCGTTATCTCCTACTCAATAATATGGAAGGTATGAGTAGTATCCCACCACCTTTCAATGAGGCATTGCACCAAAGTAGCACTTGCGGACCTTTTTGGCAGAAGGCTAAGGATAGGCTTAAAGCTTGCTTCCCTGATGTAAGCCCTAGTTTCAGGAACAAGGAGGTTGTACCACTCCACTACCTTGTTGGTGCTTCCCCTATTAGCATCAGGGGATGAGGATTGCAAAAGAAGGAGATATCATTAGATTCTCGATTCAAGTGAAAATAGTGAAATATGATGTTTTCGATACGAGAATAAAGATGAAAAGAAGGATGTGGTGATGTTGAGGTGCAAAATGACAAAAAGGGGTGCTAGGATTGCATATAGAAGTGAAACAATGGAAAAAGAAGTGAAAATGGACAAAGTGAGGGCTCTGCCAAGTGTCTCCCATATGCGAGTCAAGGCCCACGTACACAGATAGGACCCCACATACGCAAGCTAGAATCCACATACATAAAGCCTCAAGAATAGACCTACATACACAAGAATAGAGCTATGTATGCATAAGTTCAAGCTGCGTATGTAGGCTTGAGCCCACGCATTCAGAAGCACAAACAGGAAGTGTCCTTCAACATATTCAAATATATATCATCCAAAATCATTCCTAAACATGTTCCTACCCCTTCTAATGTGTCAGATTTTCATCTAAACCCATCCTATAACAAAACCCAAGCATTTACATGGCCGAAAACACACCAAAACGAAAGATCAAAGAGAAACTTGAAAATGAGAAAAGTTTGAAAAACTTACAAATTTAGTCATAAAGATGTGATTCTCTGGCTGGTATGTCAATGAAGGAGGCTTCATCAATCTCACTACTCCACTTCAACGGGTGAGAAAAAATGCATCAGAGGAAAGGACGTATGAAGTCATCTTGGCCTTGGGTGCCATTGAAGGAGATGAAGGGAGTCTAAAGAGAAAATGAGAGAATGAGGGAGTTTGGAGAGAATGGGAGAATTAGATGATGTGAGAAAAAGAGAGAAGAGGGAAGTTTTTGTAGAGAAAAAAGGGGGAAGTTGAAGAGTTATGAAGAGATGAGAGAGATGAAGAGAATGAAGAAGAAAAAGAAATAGTTGGTAACTGTGGGGAAAATGAAAAGGAAAGAATGCATCTGATGGCTAAACTACGTGTAGTTTAGGCCTCACCACTAAACTACATGTAGTTTAGTCATGAAAAGTAAAAATAATATGTAAAAAAAAAATAATAATAAATAAAAATAAAAATTTCAAGATTGCCCTAATTAGGCACAAAGAAAACTAAATTCAAGATTCCCCCAATGAAGCATGTACATCCCAAAACCATTTCCAGCAGATCACATAAATTCAATAACACTATCCCCGATAAGGAGGTTGAAGATTCTTCTCTAGTGAATCAAGCATATCTAGCCTTCCCTATGGGGGAGGCTAAAGATTCTTCCCTGACGGACCCAAGAATATTTAAACAATCCCCAATGAAGAAGCAGAAGACTCTTCCCCATGAATCAAGTACACCTAAAGTATCCCCAAAGAGGAAGCAGAAGATTCTTCCTTAAAAGTCCTTAGCATACCATGAATGAAGCAGAAGATTCTTCCCCAGTGGATCACACATCTACAAAGTCACACTACTCCTCAACGAGTCCATTTCTACTACTCCTCAGCGAGTTTCTCATCCCTAAGTAAGTCATGAAGGAGGTAAAAGACTCCTCCTCATACATACCTACTCCTCAGGAAGTTTTCACCACCCCTAGTGGATACAATAATCAAGACTATTCGTGCACATATCCTCCAGGAATTGAACATGCAAGCACTATAGAAAAAAGGTAGAGATAGAGATAGAGAAAGAGACTAAGGTCAACAGAAGGCAAGAGCCTCACCAGAAAAGGTAGAAAAAGAAAAGAAGAAGACAAAAGGAGCAAGTCACCTAAAGAAGTTTAAGGAAAGAGCCTTGGATGGACACCATAGAGACTGTATCCTTTTGTTTTTTTTTTGGGCTAGCTCAAAGAGCGCCCTTGTTTGTTTTCTTTTTCTTTCTAAGTGACTCTAAGATAGTGAGTCACTCGCCATTTGCGTGCAAGTGGCAAAACAAGTTCTGGGATAGCGACCTTGTCGTTGCTTATTTCTCAACAAGTGGGACTTCGGACATACAAGTCCCACGCAACTCTCTGAAGTTGCACCCCACCCCATGTATGCGTGATGTGTGTCGTGTGCGTGGGTTGGGCCTTAGTCATTCATTGAAACAAAATGTTTTTTCTCTTATTCTTTTGATTTCATCAATGAAGCTCACAAATCAAAAGAGGGGCATCTGTACACACCACATTTTGTGCCCCTTACTACTCGGGCCCCTGTTCCCCAATGATGCCCAAACTTTAAGGCCCAAGACTAGTTCAAGTCCAATCAGATATCAAATTGACTTGGACAATGTTAAAATGGAAAATATAACCTTTTAAATGAGCAAAAATCCATTTTTTGAAATAAAATTACCAAAATGGCCCTCAGCTCATGTACATAGGCAGCAACCTACGTACGTGGACCAAAGCATGCATATGCAAGCACACTCCTGCATATGCAGCTAGGGTTTTAGAGACATAAAAAATGCAAGTTTTTTGCAATAATAACTGAGGTTTGGAATAAATCCCACATTATTTGGGAGCTATTCCAAACCCCATTTTTTCCACTATAAAAAGCCTTACATGCTATTTCAAACACATAGAAATCTCATGAGAAAAATACAAGATTCACTAGAAAATAGTGAGTCAAAGGGAGTTTTTCACAAAATACCCTCAAGTCAATTTTTTTTTTTTTAATTTTATTGAGACCTTTTCTGGCCCCAATCCTTTTAGTTTAACGTTGCTAATCAATTTCTTATTAGTTTATGAATAGATTTGACTGAGGAAAATGGTCAAAAATCAAGCTTGAAATGCTCTTCTTTAAGGTATCTAGTCTAAACTTTTCTCTTTCCTTTCTTTCATTTTTTGCCTTTAAATCTTTCTGCTTGTTTTGTTTTCTTGTTTTCAGGGCAAGTACCTGCGTACATATAATCTTGCTTTGCGCACATAGGCTTGTTCTTATACACGCAAGCAGTTGCCTAGAATCCCTAATTTTTGTTTTTCTTTTGTTTTGCTTCTACTTTAACATATTTTTCTGTTTAGCTTCTCTTTCCCATGCTTTTATGCCTTCAATGTCTTTGTTTCACATGTTCAATTGCTTGGTTTGCTATCGCATGTTAGAGTTAGGGTTTTTTTAGTATTTTCCTTGTTTTGATGACATGAACATGCATTCACATGCTCACACATAAATGTCACAGGTGCTGAGTTGCTGCAAGGTAAGTAAAAGGTAAGTCATGCATTAGAAATGTTCATGTATTTATGATATGATCATGTTTTGGTGTTAGAGATGAATGTGAATGTTTGGATGAATCACATGTTACTTGGATCTTTCCTTATGCTTATGCTTCTGCCTTGAGTTGATTATACATATTGCTGCCTTGAATATGATGTGATGCCATATAATGTGCTATCATGCTAGATGAATGTTAGGATGAGGTGATGAGATGTTAGAGTATGATGATGAAGCATGTTTAGATGTATAACCTAGTAGGATTTTCACATGTTAGATGAATGTTAGGGTCATATATGTGTGGTTTGGTTTCTTATGCTTTATGGAGGGATATGTATGCATTTTGGGATGACAATGCTATGTTGTATGCTTAGATATATGCTAGTGCGTGTGTGAGTTAGAATACAAGTATTGAATATGATTTTATCACAGTTAATACATAAGACACAATGATGGGAGGCCAAACTTAAGGTTGGGCAGTCTTGGGTGCCTAACACCTTCCCAAAAACATACTTAAAGTCTAAACCCATATCTCTAATAGTAAGATCAATGGTCCTTCCTCAAAAGGACGCTATATTCATGGTTTCTAACCTATTGCAAAAACTAGGTGGTGACTCCCCCTTAATGTCCATAGGTAGAGCAAAGGATGATTGTCTCCATAAGGCGCCATCTTCCTACAAAACATATGCAAATGAACAAAGGGTTCTCCAGTGCCATCATACTTGACAAACTTGGGTGCCTTGAACTTAGAGGCATAATGACCTAAGGGAAATTGGTCAGACTTTCTAAATCGCACTTCCTTAGATGCTGGAGCCCTCTATGATACAGATTTTCTAGTCAAAGTCTCCACTTGACATTTTACCTGACTGTAACTAGACTCTGAGGTCTTATTCTTAGAAGGATCTATTTCCTGGTTATTCCCTTGCGAGGTAAATAATGGTGTGGTTCGGCCTTGATTTGGATCTAGTGGTGGCTGTGTCTCATTTTTTAGATTAGGGCATAAAGCCCTCTAGAGTGGGACCGAATGAATTTCGATTCCCTCTAATAACTAGTTGTTGCATCATGCACATCATTTCTGCCATCTACTCTTTCAAGAGAGTGATCTCATAAGTGTTTTCCTCAGTGGAGAAGGACCACTTGTAGACATCTCTTTCGTACAAGACCTAGTGATGGTAGGATCACGGCGTAATGGTAACTTGGATTGTTTCCTTTGAGCAATCTTTTCTCTTTATAATCCTTGAAAGGAAAAGAATAGGATGGGAAAGAAATGGGGTACATTTGAAAATTTGACAATGTGGAAACACAAAACAAACACAAAGTTAGTTTATGTTCTTGCTCATTTAAAATGCACCTATCATTTTTGAAACATTGGCTTGGACCCTTAATCAGGTATTTAATGATGAGTTTCTATAGTGATGCGGATTAATGCATAAGCTTGGCAAGTAACCGAAACTTTCATATCATGCTCGAAATTGCAGGATGGACCTTTCTCTTTTAATTACATAGAAAGCAATGCTTTTACAAAATTTGGCTTTTTACAATGCCCCTAAATCATGGGCTATAGGAAAGGGCTCCAACAGTGGGCCTTTTTCAATACAAGGAAATTCAAATTTACAATGAAGAACTTCATTCTTGATAGCTTGGTGTTCTCAAGGAAGAATTTAGATTCCTGGCAATGTCCTCCTTGGCATGGAGTTCCAACTACTTGCCACAAATTTTATCTATACACATTTACATGATGGAGCCATTAGGAGCGATGTCTTGCATTTTGAAATGAAAGGGGAAGGGTTTTCCAAGCACAACAGATATATAAACAAATAAACCCTAGATTCGCACATGTGAAAGAAAGCTATAAAGTATGCTTTAGGAAAGGAGTGTAGCTTCACACATACAAAAATACCTCAAAGCTAGTTTTGGAAAACCATTTGAAAAACATTTTTGAAAAATATTTTTGAGTTTTGAAAATAGTTTACTAGGATATAGTAAAAGCATTTTTCAAAAGGAAAGCCCCGGAGACTAATGCCAATTTCATTGTTTTTGAAAGCCAATGTCCAAAGATTAGGATCTTATCATAAGCTCTAAATGCTAAACTCTCTAAGTATCCATAATGAAGTCGCTAGTCTGTCAACACCTTGCAATTGCTCAACCACCCATCGCGACAACGCTCGCGTGCTTCTCAGTGCAAGAATATGGAGGTGTGTTGTACCTCGGGTGTGTGACTAGAATCTGAGTCGATTTTAAGGAAATTACCAAGGGTTAATGAAATCACCACCAATCATTGGGTTTTTCTAAGGTGTGATTGGTCCCTAACTCTATTTGATTTTCTTACTAATCCTAGGTTAAGAAAAATGGCTTTTTTCCTAATCTAATGTGGATGGATAGAAAAATCTTGATTCTTGAGTTCGGAAGTCTGGTTACGTGTAGGGAAGGTGAGGCACCCTACAACGCCTGTCTATAGACAGTCCTTTGCTTTAGTAAAATCATAATTTAAGGACATTGGTAGTTGAAAATGAGCTATTGGCATTACCTTTCAGGACTTTAAGCGAATTGGGCTTTGAGGTTTAGGTTTGGAAAGGGTGTGGTCTCAATCAATGCTTTCCAAGTGAGTTTGGAATCGTTACCAAATCCCTACCGTGAAAATTCAACAACATTTCGCCTCATTTTTGTGGCAAAAATCCAGTAGTGCTTCGTCTCATATGCATCATAGCACACAAAACGCTATTATCACCAAGCTTTCGACGTGAGAATATGGCAATGGGGATGCCCTATTTTCATGGCAAAAATTTGGCTGAGTTTTGTGTTTGGTGTACTAGGGCGCACTGGCAGGGTTTCATGCTCATGCTAGGACGAGCTGGATCCCCTCAAAGCATTAGGCACATTGATACGTGTTACATACATGGGGAAACCGATGTCACTTGGTGACATGGATCGAGACAGTCACACCGCGGTGACTATGCATACAATATGACACAAATATGCACCTACAACAATTGCCTTATGCACGTACTCATGCCACAAGGTCAAGAACACTCATAACTAGAGTGGATCGCTCACGTAGCCATGAGAGTCCGTCATACAAAGTGCATGATCACCCATACGCACGCAAGCATATATATACATCCATCATGCACAATGCTATCACATAAGAGCAAGAAATCTAAAACAGACATTGCCATACCCAGGGAATGCGGCCTAAGCAAGGTGCAAGAAAAAATAAAAGGCACAAGGAAAGGGAGGGAACCCTAATACATGCTCTAAAGAAGGGGCTGAGAGAGAGAGAGAGAGAGAGAAAAAAAAAAAAACCACTCTGGAGGGGCTAGGCCCCCTAATCTACTGAAAATTGCCCTTTGTGGGCTTGCATCTTCCTGTTTACATCTTTGTCCTTTTTGCTTGCACCTAGGAAGTTGCACCCTTGCTCCAAGCATCCATGCTTCATGCGCATCTATGAAAAGACAAAACAAACAAGCCAACAAACAAGTAAAGAAAGAGACAAAGGAGATTCGGAGAGCATGCAAAGAACATACTAATAGAGAGAGCCAAATAGGGACAAACAAAGCATGCTAAACATATGAAAGGGCAAAAAAGCATGTTATCAAGAAAAAGAGGGTGTCCTAGGAGGAAAAATGTAGGTTTGGATCGATTGTCCATAATTCCATTGGATTGCAGTATGGATGACATACAAACTCATGCATGAACATGTAGGCAAGCATACAAAGATGCAAAAAAGCAAAGAAAGCAAAACAGGTGGCACAAAGCAAGCAAGGCAAGCATATCAACATCGCACGGAGTGGATCCAGGTGTGCATCAAGAACACCAACACCACGAAAATGTATCTCACAAACGGTTACATCCAAACGAGCCCTAGAAGGGACGGATGTAGCCACATAAAAAAGTGGCCCCAAAGACCAACAAGCACAGACCCACAGAAGGCACAAATCATGCCAAAGCCTAGATCTAGACAGGCAAACATGGATATATATATAGTATAGAAGCAAGCAAACAAACATAAACATACATAAAGAAAATGATCCAAACCTTTTGATATAGGCCTAGGTGTATGGATGTAGGCCTAGACCACAAGATCTAGATCTAAACCCTACCAAAAGGTCCAAAGCACAAGAAAAAGGAAAAAATAAGAGATGAAAGGGCTATAAAAGCACATGAGATAGCAACCCAAATATAGATCTAAGCACACAAACATGGCATGGAGCACATAAACACATAGATCTAAGCATAGGCATGACACAGGGCCCAAAGAGACATAGATCTAAAAATAGGCACGTAGATCTAAGCATAAACATGGCAAAGAAAGCATAGGCATGTATGATAGGGCAAAAATGGATTGACCCATTTGGCAAATTAATTAATTAATTACCCAAGTTAATTAATTAGATCAAATTTCATGCAATAGTATGGTAGCACAAACAAATCACCAAATAACTAAATGCAATGGAAATTAAATTAGATACAGGTGATTTGTTTATGAATAGGGTTAAACCACCGAGGCAAAACCCCACCAAGTAAATTTAAGGTCACCACTCCCGAGAATTCACTATTATCAATCACAAGCAGTTACAAGTAAAAGGAATTCCAGTACCCAATACCAACCTATAGTTGAACCCTTATCCTAATATCCAATTGGATCTGTATTGTAGAGGCAATCTCTTTGTTCAATGCACAAATCCTAGTTCGTGACTAACACACCAACTTAAGAAAGATGTTGGCTTCAATGTTCTTCAGTTCATCAACAATGAAGATCAGGAAGCTCCTTGGTCACAAAACTCTTGGCATAAAAGCGTAGTAACTTCTATAGAGAATATGATGAACTAGAGCAAATTCTGTCTCTAGTCACAATATGCTTGAATTCTCACTTTGCATCACCTGTGACGGCTCTTAAAATAATCCTTATATATGTCTAGGGTTGTGAGAAAAGAAACCCTACACAAATAATTAAAGATATGCATGTAATCAGATCTAGAAAACCTAATTTTGTAATTCTCGACAGATACAGCTTGTGTTGAGCTTTTATCGAGCTTCAGCTGTAATTCTTGATAGAAAGGATTCTGTCGAGACTTCTGTTAAGCTTTAATGAGCAGCACATTCTTCACTTGTTTCTTGGTCAGATTTGCATAGCTTTAATACTAAACTTGGACACTTGTTTCTTGAATTACTAAACCCATCATAAATCTCCCAATTACAAATAAAGTGTGTCTTATCAAAGGATTAGCCAATTACATATATATGTCCCTAACAATGTAGATCTAAACACAAGCATGGCAAAGAAAGCATAGACATGTAGAGCTAAGCACAAGCACAAAATTTAGACATATCCTAGCCCAAGAAGGCTAGGCCAACAACATTAAAGCAATAAATCATGGAAAAAGCAAGGAAACATGCTAGAAAAATTATAAAACATGCTAGGAAGCAAAAGAAAGCAAGAACATGCTTGGAAAAACAATAAAAGCATATTAGTGAACAAGAAAAAGCTATGAAAAGAAAAGGGTGTGGATTGTAGCTAAAAAGCCACATCCAAACCCCTAAACCTCAAATCCAAGATATGGAATCAAGGAGAGGAAGATTGGGTGCAAAAATACTACCTTGTGATTGTGGAGAAAAGAGAGGAATCAAAGGTGTTTAGATGTGTTTGGGAGAGAAATTAGAGAGAGAGAGAGAGAGTCTACCCAAAAAACTGCCCAAAAACTTTTTTTTTTGCAAAGGGTCTGGAAGCATTTATAGTGGAATTATGACCCTTCAGCTTTCAAAGGCCCTTAAGTGGCCGCTAGCCACACAAGGGCTGCCAGCCACCTCGGCTAAGATCAATAGTTTTGCCTTTTTCTAGTTTAGTTTTGGATATGTATTTGAAGGTCTTCCCCGAGTTTAATTAAGCTGATCTTGGTGTCTCTAGAAAGTTTTAGATGTGTAGTTTCCAAAACACTAAAGAAATTGGTATCCGATGGTCAGATCAAAAACTATGGCCTTAGGAAACTTACTAATGCGCTTTGTATGGTTTTCTGGATATCTTAACTGTTTTAACTCTGATTTTGACCCATGAATAGTCTTTGGAAAGTGAATTCAATAATATTTATAATGGAATTGGTCCCAACCTGTTCCATCGGTCGAATCAAAATTAGGATTTCTGGTGCCTTTGGGAGTTAACTTCGGGTCAAAATTGACAAAATCTCCTAGTGGCTCGAGTTTGTTGTAAAAGCATGAAAAATGATGTTTTTGGTGGACTTTGACCTCATTTGAATTTCGGTCAACCCAGGGTTGACTAGGGGCATTTTAGTCAATTTGATTGGGAAAAGCACTTTGAGTGTTCCGATGCTTGAATGGGTTGTGTAATGTCAATCTAGATGTTTCTGCAACCCTATGGAGAAAAGATAATATTTTTGGGATTTTTGGATCTGGCACGCAAATCGAAGGCGGACAAAATATGATATCTACATATGGGTTCGAAGTTAAGGTACAGTCTTGGAAAGGTGTTAGAGGACCACACACATATTTGGGACAATATGCTTGTTTTCTCTCCATTTCGGAGAGACAAGTTTTGTGTAGACCTAGGAGAAAAATTCCTGGGTCCCACCCAAAAATTTTATTTACCCCCCTCCTTACCAAATAACACACAAACCAATTTTCTTTCTTATTTTCTTTCATTATTTTCCAGCCACCTTATTCCACCTCCAACCAAACACACTCTAAGACTTCACTTGGTTGGAGGGATGAAAATTGGGGGGGGGGGGGGGGTGGATAGAAAATGGTGTTGGATAAAACATGGTTTGTATCTTATACAAAACATATGCAGTAGAAAATTAACGGATTTACTTCATTTGCAATTAATAACATGCACTATGTAAATTTCAGAATTTAAGAACAAAATAGCGTACCTTGAAGTGGTGAATTTCAAAACAAAGATTAGACGTACTTGTGAACACTTTTAATCTTCACTCCAATTCCATTAATACCCAAAAAGTGTGGTCTCTCAATCAATGTACAAGGGAAAATAAGAGAGTGGATTTCACTCACACATACACACCATTTTTACAATAGTGTCACACACAAAATTCTGTATGTTTCTTCCATAATATCTAACTGATTATCTAGTATGTGGCTTGGAGTGAGACTAAAAGGGACCAATAAGACACTAGCTCCAATGAGCCTTGGGCTTTTCTATCAACTCTTGACAAGTCCAAAGTTACTATTAATTATATTTAATACCACTATATAAATATAATTGCACTCTAGGTCTTATTTATAAATTATATCTCAAGACTTTATTGTACATGCAATTCCTTCATAAAATATTCGTAGTAATATAAAATCATGAATGTAGACTGCCACTTTGAAGATTACTACATCTTAATCTATGAGTACCCAGTTTAATCCTTTAAGTTATTCATCATATATTTATGAAATCCAATTTCATAAACATATACTATAGTAACTCCTTATTAAAATGATTAGGCCTAATACTCTAAATAACCAAACCTATTAAACTTATCTCAAGGGAATCTTTTATATCTTTGTTAAGAGATTATGAATTCCATCTTGAGAACATATGTTTCATCAACACTAAATGTGACTGCCCAACATACTGAGGTTTTGATTGTGACTTTAGATCTCACTCCTGATATATCAAAGCAACCTTCACTTCATGATCAGGTCCATTATTTTCTCAGGATTAAGAGTTTATGTAAAAAGAAGTCATGAAATTTATTATTCATTTGATAGTCATTAGGAGAATAATAAATCTCATAGTGATCCTGTTCAATACATCTTAACTCTTAAAACATATCAACATACCAACTAGAAATCTCCACTTTCATGATCAAAACAAATCATCTTAGTTAATATGTTATAGTTTTCGCAGATAAAACGCTCAATTTCATCACCGACTACGAAAAATTCTGAGTTTACAAAAAACTTGTGATTTATATCTTCTATGACTAAATCACATACTATGCATCTCATGGACTATATGATAATGTCCAAATATTCATGTTATCATTATTTTAGATAATAGTAATAAAACAACTTTATTAATCACAACATCAAGTCATACATAATATCATACATAGCATCATACAATAGGATTTAAAAGCACATATCCTAACAAATGGTGGGCGTGGAAAATTAAGGGGATAAAAAAATTTAGTTTTCCCTCACGTGTGTGTTAGTTAGGAGATGGAAAAGTGAAAGAATAGAGATCTTTTTTGTTTGGTTGAGAAGAAAAATAAGAGAATAGAAAATTTATTTGTATAAATGTACGCTCTTGTTTGTATTACATAAAAAATAAAAATAAAATAAAATAAGTTATAAGAGAAAAGACTCCAATGTTTAACATGGAGGGAGTTGAGGTGAATATGTAAATTCGCATCTAAGCCCCCTCTTTAAACCTCTACAGTTCCTAATTAAATCCTGCAAATAGAGATTAGAGTTTTTGGAGAAAACCAATATAGATGGAAGAAATAAAATTTTGTTAAGAGAAATTAAAGAGGAACTTAATAACCTATTGGAAGAGGAATAAGAAATAGTGTGGAGATGGAGGTCCCGTATTGGATGGCATAAGGAACGTGATCATAACAGATGTTATTTTCATGCAATGGCTAGCCAAAGAAGAAGAAGAAATACAACCCACCAACTTAGGGATTGAAAAGGTTGAAAAATCTGTAGGTTGAATGGGCCGGGCTATGACATCAATTTTGTGACTTGAAAAGAAAAAGAACTATCAAAGGAGTCCGGTGTAAACCGACCAAGGACCCTCCCATGGCTAAGTCAGTTCTCTCTTTTTGTAGGATAGTTATGGAGAATGGAAAAGTGGTAAAAACCTTACCTTAGATTGTTGAGAATGGATCCCTTTTATAGAGATCTTCGAGTGGGTCTACTTGTGTGGTTCCACTAACATTATGGGAAATGCATGGATTTCATGGAGTATTGCATGAGAGACAGGTGGACATAACCAAATGTGGGAGAGATATTTGAGGAGTTCATCCCATGTTTAGGAAATTGAAATTTAGTTACCCGTAATGAGCAATCAGAATGTTTCATATTTTTTCATATTTTTCGAAGTGTTTATACTTTTCAATACCTAAAGCCGGTATAAGTGAGTATATTGGATTGTCAAGTGCCCATCCTTTGTAGATTATGTAATTTCCCCTTTAGGGTTCATCTCGGGTATTAGTGAGTTTAGATGATCCTTATGGATGAACTGGACTTCAAGCCGGTATAAACGAGTATATTGGATTGTCAAGTGCCCATCCTTTGTAGATTATGTAATTTCCCCTTTAGGGTTCATCTCGGGTGTACCGATCCTTATGGATGAACTGGACTTTGTACTTCACCATTAGAGATCATATAGGTTTATGGCATGCCAAGGCAGATGATAGTACACATATTCTTAAAGCATTAAATTATGGTCATTTTCCTAATGAGTTTAACCACAACACATTGTTTTAATTCCAAAAACAAAAAATCGGGAACTGATTCAGGAGTTTAGGCCAATTAATCTCTGCAATGTGATTTACAAGCTAATGTCCAAATGTATTGCTAGTAGATCGAAACAGGCCCTTTCCCATATCATCTCTGTTAACCAAAACTCTCAATCCTAAACAACTAATCACGCATGATGTTTTAATAGCTATGGAAACTCTTCATTATTTGAACTACAAATATAGATGTCGGAAGGGTAATATTGCTCTAAAACTTGAAATGAGTAAAACTTATGACAAGATAGAGTGGAATTTTCTTGAAAAAAATAATGATGACTTTAGGCTTTCATGAAAGATGGGTCCATTTTATTAAGAAATGTATTAAGTCACTTATTTAGTAATGATCAATGGAGAGACTAATTAAAGGTGATATTATTCCATCAAGGGGAAAGAAGATTCTTTATCACCTTACCTCTTTCTTTTATGTGTAGAACGTCTTTCATCTATGTTGAAAGCAGTTGAGGTAAATGGTAGTCTCCATGGCCTATCCATTTGCTTAAGAGGCCCAAATTTGTCTCCCATATTCTTTGCAGGTAAAAGTCTCAAGTTTTGCAATGACACTACGGAGGATTGCACAAATTTGAAAAATATCATTTAACTTTAGCAAAAACTGTGATGATGGCACCAAAGAAGCTCTAAAGAGTTTCCTAGGGGTTAATTTAGCTCGGGAGGATGATAAATATTTGGTACTACCTCTAGTTATGGGTAAGTCTAAAAATAAGTCTTTCAAGATATTAAGGAGCGAGTTTGGAAAAGGATTCAAGGTTGGAAGGGCTGTCTCATGGTTCAACAGAAGGTGGCTTAATAAGGAAGGTTATCTGGGCCATTCCAAGTCTAAATAAATTGAATTTTATTTTGTGTGGAGGCTTTGTCGCAACATCCTGCCTATACTTAATGCGAAGGGGAATTTAAACCCAGCCATGGTGTCCATGTTGCAAGCTAAATGAATATAGTAAGATTCATGTCTTTTACAAATTTGACTTTGCCAAAGAAGTTTGGTTTGTTATACAGAATTATCTTCAAATAATAATAATAATGATGATAATAATAATACATGCATAAGTAGAGAATGGGTGGTTTGTTGAACACTTACTCATTTTATATGCGTATACTACTTTCTTTTGATTTCAAACAACAGGTCTTTATTTAATGAACTTCAAAGTATACAATATTTTGAATGGGTGGTTATTCCTCTAACCAAATGAGAGGGCCCTCAATTGTTTGTGCATGCTTAGCTAACCAAATAGGGTGTTTTGGTTTATAACTGTGGAACTGTTGTTTTGCGTACTCTGACCTTATGAGTTCAAAACCTCAACTGAATCTTATCCAAGTTTTGGCACTGTACAGAGCATTCGTCTTTTTCTGGGAAGCAAGATTTTGGAAGGTGCTGATTGATTGTGAAGACTCAGGATTGTTCAGGCACTCTAAAGAATGCATTGATTGAATTGAGTCTGGCTTAATGGTTGAGGATGTAAAAGGCATAACGGATAACTTCGTAGAAGTGTTTGCTTGAAACTAATAGAGCCTGTATTTATGCGTGAACATTTGATAACTGTAATTTTCTATATAAGAAATATTTTTATTTATTTTATTATTTATCTAGGACAATTTTTAATCTTGAAATTGTGGAAAGTAAGAAGCATTTGAAAGGTGAATTATAGAACTTTGTCACCACTAAAGACTAATTTGGATGTTATCACCGTACAATATATTTTTAGTTAAGGAGGAAAAAGTAAATTCAGTTTTAAAGTTCAAAGGAAATTTAATTTCCATGGAACATTGAATTGTCGATATTGTAATTTGCTTCACTTTTTCAATTTGGCTATGCCCAAGAAACTTGAGAAGATTGCTTTTGGATGTACCTTACCTGAATAGATTAGATATAAGTTAACCTTTCAATTTTTAACTTCATTGATGTCACAGTAAGAGTCTTTTACATTGTCAATAAAGAGAATTTGTTGTCTAAACATTCATTTAAATTGAAACTCAGACCAAATAGATTGGTTAGTATTTTTCTTCAACTCTCAAGCCATTAGTTGTTAGTGAATTGACTTAACCTTATGCATTTTATGTAGGGAAAGATTTTTAAAAAATGAAGTTGATGAACATTTTTCCACATTAAATTAAATATATTAATGTGTTTTTTTATTCTGGTCAAAACACATTATTCTATTAAAATAAACTTTTTTTTTTTTACTACATTACATTTTCCCTTTGTCTAAACGGAACTTGATTTAATTTTTTTTTTTTTTTTTTAACTTTTCCGTATATGGCAAGAATTCGTATGAGTTAACTACTCATAAAAGAAACTGCGTTTAGTGTGAACCACAGACACCCCCACCTCAAAGGACAAGTGGAGGACGCACAGAGCCTTCACTGGATAACACCACCAATCATTTCGAACGGTTTGGTCTAAACCAACAAGCAACACAACAAACCCCAAAATCAAATGAACAACTCGTCCAATGGGGTAGAAATTAGCTCTTAACTCTTAAAGGAACATAGGAAATTTGACTTGGCAGGTCCTAGTAGAGCAGACTGAGCAAGCACGATCATACCCTATAGCAACTAGGATAGGTGAGATGGCTCTTAAAGGAGCCCGCACCAATCCACTCGGCCAACATGCAAAGTTTGCAAACCTCTAAAACCGCCACTTGTACTTTGCTACTATTACATGCAGCATGCAACATAATAGTAGAACTCTCTTTTAAATAAGAAAGAAAGAAAACACATAAACTCCCTTGGAAATGCAACACAACCAAGCTGTGAAAAAGAAATACACTAACCCCAAGTCTCTAATGGCTCTCTCATCAGATCAATCATCCATCACCAACGAAGAACAAGAAGCCTCAGTCAACCTAGAATTCGAGAACTTTCACCCACTGACCCCTCACATATCCATGATTTCTCTACCTCAATATCCCGAACCTGTGCCATTCATAAGCATACCGATTCATCCCCAGACTCTGATATGGGACACTCAGACTCAGAGGAGGAACAACAGCTTTCAAGCACCACCATCTCCTCCATCTCGCCAATATCCATCCAGGAACACAATGGGCTATATTCCAGTCCGAGTTGGAAACCTCCATCGTCTCATGCAACTTCCGGTATATATGGGGACATCAGAGAATTGGGAGCCAGAAGAACCACCACCACCACCACCACCACCACCCCAGACTCTTCCTCTGTCCGAAGCCCTTCCCTACCTTCAAAATCTTGGGCAGCAGGTAAACTCACTCGCAGGAACACAACATAATCTCAAAACACACTTGTTTTTACGTTGTAAGTTGTGGTGGATTCCTGTATTATATTTTACTAGTAAATATGTTGTGTTTTGACATTTTGGTGTGGAAACTTATGGCTACAAAAATAATTTATCGTGTAACAGACAATTAACCCACAGTCCTAGTCTATTCCACGTATTGCTCCTTTTTGCATGAGAAATGTCTATTACGTACACAGACTCACTTACATACTCAGTTTTTTGAACTATGCTACTAATATGTGAGTGTCTGACAACTTTGGAAATCATTGTGTTCTATGTTGGCAATTAACTGGCTATCAATCTGTGGCCTTTTGACCTCAGATATTTCTGTTTTGGTTTGTGATTTGCAGGATCCTAATGGAGCGAGAATGGACCGTTTGTCCCGTTCGTCCTCGGCCCGACTGTGAAGCTAATGGGTGTGCCGATGATGTACTGGCAAAGAGGGGGAGACCAACCTAGCGGAGTACAAGAACATGACCACTTTCCATCTTTTGTTATCAAAGTTATGTATGGGGATTACCAGGGAATGCCCTATGAACTAACCACTTTTGTATGTACTCACTATAATTAAATAAATAACATGCTCCCTTTCTACCAAGAAAGAAAAAGACTAATTTGAACTAAAAAGTTCCTCAAGCAATCACAATTACACACATTGGTGTCCGGTCTCTATGTTCGACCCTCACCTTCTCCCACCCCAGTCAAAAAAAAAAAGACACCAACGTACAAGGGCTAGCAACTAGATCCAATTAATATGCCTGAACTTTCAGTGGCTAAACACCTGAGTATTTAGCCTAGCCGGAATTATGATAGATTAATTACGGGCAAAAATACAAAGCTGTGTTAGGTTTCTGACACCCTCAAGGGTGCTTAAGAACTATAACATTGTTCACAAAGATAAGGGGCATTTTATCCTTGATTTATAAGATTTATAATTAAACCTGTTGTAATTCATTTCTTTCATTAATTAATGAATTTTTTAATCTTTACATATATCTACACTACTATTTAAAATTTAAGGGGCTTCTTTCATTTGGGATTTTTTTTTTTTTTCAAAAATGCCTTTAAAAATGCTCATACATTCCTGTGTTTAAGTAGAGACAAAAGTAAAACTCATTGTTGTAAAAATATAACTCTAACTCTCACTAAAATATTGCCTAAATAATAAGGTCATTTTCCTGGTGATTTTCAAAATAAAAATTATATATATAAAATAAAAACACAGTTTGCTATAAAATAAATGTGTAATATTTGTTCATTTTTTGAAACAAGTCTCATGATAATCTTAGTTGTATTAGTAGTTTCTATAAAATAAATGTGTAATATTTGTTCATTTTTTGAAACAAGTCTCATGATAATCTTAGTTGTATTAGTAGTTTCTGATAGGTCGAAAACATATTGACCCTTTATGATAAATTAATTAATTAATTAGTCAAGTTTATTAATTAATTAAATTAACATGCAAATGCGTGGTAGCACAAATAAATCACCAACTAAACTAAGTATGTAACAGAAAATAAATTGACACGGTGATTTGTTTACGAATAAGGAAAACCTACACACCAAAAACTCCACCGGATGAATTTAAAGTCACCACTCTCGAGAATTCACTATTATTAAAATAAGCGGTTACAAGTAAAGAAATTCAAGTACCTTATACCAACTTATAATTGAACCCTTACGCCAATATCCAATTGGACTTATTCTGTAGTGACAATCTCTCCTTGTAATGCATAGCTCCCAGTACATGACTAATCAATTTGATGCGCAGATCCCAATACGCGGCTTACTCCTTTGCACAAATCCAAATACGTGACTAACTCCATAGCAACTTTTTAATTGTTGTAGTTGATTTGCAATAGCTTCACATAGAAACATTAATAAGATCTTTAATGTTGGTACAAGAGACTTTACTTGGTTACAGAACTCAAAGGCATACAAGAAACACAGCAAAAACTCTTTCTTCTATAGGAGAAGGCTAGGGTTTCAGAAAGAAAACCTTATGAAGCTTTCTAGGGTTAGGTTTTTCTTTTTCCATCTCCTTTAAACAGGAGCTTAATGGGCTCTCCTATTCCAAATAGGTTCACACAAACCTTGGGTTTTTTTAGTCCTATGAGGATTATACAAACCTATAAACAAATAGCCTTTTAGAGTAAAAATGTTGCTGGCTATAGTCTGAATCCCATAAGCTCAATAAATTTAAATATGTGTCGAGTTTTAATGAATCTAGACAGATCGAGCTTCTGTCGAGGAGGTATCAAGACCTGCAGATTGCACTTTTCTTAAGCAATTCTTGAGTAATCTGCATGTTTTCAATTTAACCACTTGTAATGATCATCTTGAACTTTCTTAGATTTACCCAAATACAAGTAAAGTGCGTTTTATCAAAGGTTATGCCAATTACATAAAAATATATCCTTAACAGTTTCAAATGTGTAATATTAATAATAAGAAAATGTGTAAACCTCAAATTAGATAGATTGAAAAATTATAACACTATTAAAAGTAAAAAAGCTTCATAAAAATAAAAAAGCCTCATCGCACTTTCACTGGTTAATATATATTTATATATTTAAGCGCGCATGTGATGAGGCTAGTATATATTTATATATTTAAAGAGAAGGGCTTTTCCTGATTGGGATTTTCTTTTTTTCTTTTTTTTTGGTTCAAAAATTCCTCTACATGGCTACATTCTTATGTTTAACTATATTCTTATCTTTAAATAAAGATAAAACTAAAGGACAATCCGGTAAAAGTACAACTCTAAAACATTGCCTAAAAAATAAGGCTATTCTCCTATTGATTTTTAAATTGTTTTATTCACTTATAAATTCTAAATGCGTAATATTATAAATTCTACATGTATAATATTAATGAGAAAATGTGTAAACCTTAAATTGGAATGAATGAAAATTTATAATAGTAGAAAGAAAAAAAAAAAGTCTCATCGCACACACGAAGCACGTGTGATGAGAGGTGTGTGTGTGTATATATAAAATATGTAAGCTCCACCAATTTTTTTTAGTAGTCAATAAAATGTAACAGGTTTAGGGTAAAATGTAATATTAGGATAAAATGAAAAAATAAAATAAAAATCCCTCCCCCCCCCCCCCCACCCCACAAAAAAAACATTATGTCAAACTCAAATGATCCTTAGATTCTTAAGTACTCCTTAGATTCTTAAGTACTAGTTTAACAATGTTGGATTCTTGAGTACTACTTTAACAATACTCCAATAGACTTCATCAAGTTTGAAACTATCATATGAGTTAAAAGACTTTTTCATTACTTTATTTTCCTAAATTTGAGCTTTCTAAAATTACATTTCGAAAATGTTATAATTACTTTGTTTTTTCAAATGAAAATCATGAGAACTTACCCATATGTGATACAAGAGAAACAAAGAACATATTGAGATGAGATATACAACTTGATTTTTAAAGACTTTGATTTTTAAGGACAGAATTATTTCTCAACAAACTTGCACCACAAAACAAATTTAGTATCAAAACTAACTATTTCAATCCAAAAAAAATCATTTAAGTCAAGGTGTTTCTACGTAGTTACATTTTTACAGTTAAAGGAGTTTTATGAGATATAGAATGCTCGGACAACAACCCAGCTGAGTTTGAACTTATCATACTAAATAACAAAATGCTTTGGTTAGCCTCCTTTTGGGAAGCATGTTTTGCACATTTTTCAACAGAAGTGTTTTTTCCTGTAGGTCCTATGCACTGTTCATTGGACCCACAAGTACTATTCAGCAACTTTTTCTTTAAAACTGAATCTCATGACACTATTCACACATTTAAAAATTATTTTGCTACAATGTTTTCAGTTTTCAACAATAAGCAGTATCCAAATAGACCCTTAATTTGTTTTGTCAAATTTGCACTTTCTAAAATTAATTTTGAAAATGCCATAGTTACTGTGGGGGCCATTCGATCAATAGGCCCATTAAGGTCAGGATCGTTGGGCCTATGGCCCATCCAAGAATGCATATCCGCCCGAGGAGGCCAAGTCAGGTCATAAGGCAATTACCGAGGGGGGTGATAGTCAATATCATGAGGGTAGAGTCCTGTATTCGTCCAAGGATGCCATACTCCTTGGCAGTATGCATCCGAGGATGATTAGGATGCGGTCTTGTTGCAACCAGACCTCAGAATTATGTCACCACTGAAAATAGGATAACTGACCAAGGGTAAAAGGGAAAAGACGAGCAAATATCTATAATTACAGCTGCCTCCGCATTAATGACCTCTCAACCAACTCTCTGGCCGCATTAATGTGGAGGTGATACCTGAACAATAATTACAGCTGCCCATAGGAAGTTCTAGGAGGTGCCAGATGGGACAGAAAGAAATCCTCCGAACCCAATCTACACGTGTATAGTGAGGATGGAACTCAAAGGGTGGTATATAAACTGAAAGAAGAACATGCAAGAAGGGATTGGAACAAAAAAAAAAAAGAAAAAAGAAAGAGAATAGAGACAAAGGAAGAAGAGCGAAAAGAGAAAAAGAACTGTATCGATTACCAGAGAAAACGATCGTTATGCCAACTCTAGGCTTTCAATATACGTGAGGGTGAATCTTTTTATTGTACAGAAGTTAACCTAGTTCTTTATACCCACACTTTACAAATTATATTGTTTGGGCCTATTTACGTGCGAACCCAGTATCGCTTTGGATTGTTGCAAATCGTGTCCCTACAATTGGCACTGTTTGTGGGAAGAGCTTATGTTAACTTAAAGGACTTCCGGTGCAATGTTTAGGATGGAGGGAGTGGGTCCACATCATCCCGCTGCGGGACCGCATCAGGAGGATGCCAACCTGCATCAGGCAGAGTCACGGGGCTCCCAGCATGGTGACCTTCGAAAGAGCCCCGAACGGAGAGAAAGCCATGAGGGGAGTGTACGTACAACTCATACCACCAGGAGCCACTCTCGGGGGAAGAGTCACATCTCCCACGCGAAGCATGATGGGAATCTGCAACGTGAGATTGCAGATTTGAAGAGAGAGTTGCGCCATGCACGACGGGAACGTTCCCCACCTTGCTCCGAACCATCATCTGAGGAGTCGGATGGAGCTAGTTATAGGCGAAGATCGAGAACTCTACCAAGCGAGACTTTCTCCTATGAGGAGGAGCACCGTCATCGACGTAAGTATAGATGTCCCCCTAGCAGGGGCTTGGGAAACGATGCCATGAACAAAGCCCTGAGTCAAATTTCCAAGTCGCCCTTTACTAGAAACATAGATAAGGTGATTCATCCTCGGTGATTCCATCAGCCTATGTTCTCTCTGTATGATGGCCATTCGGACCCGGTGGAACATGTAAGCTATTACAGCCAGAAGATGGCTATCTACTCCAGGGACGAGGCTTTGATGTGCAAAATTTTTCCATCAAATTTGGGTCCAACGGTGATGAGGTGGTTCAACGGCTTAAGGGCCAATTTTGTAGGATCTTTCAAAACACTGACTCGGGCTTTTGGTGCTCGCTTTATTACATGCAGCAGGACTCTTCGGCCTTTAGGATCTTTGCTGACTCTGTCTATGTGAGAGGGCGAGACTCTCAAGAATTACTCGGATAGGTACTGGGAAATGTTTAATGAAATAGAGGGAAAGAATGATGTTGTGGCTATAACCACTTTCAAAGCTGGTCTCCCAGCTGATCACGATTTGAGGAAATCCTTGACGGGTAAATCTGTTACTACTGTGCGCCAACTGATGGACAGAATAGGTAAATACAGAAGGGTTGAGGAAGATCAACTTCAGAGAAAAGGAAAGGTCAAGGTGGTCCCTCAGGAGAGGAGGGATTTCAGGTTGGACCGTTATAATAACAGCCGACCATGAAGGGATTGGGTTGGGCAGTCAGGTTCGGCGGACGCCCAGGTTGTTAATGCAGTATTTCAAGAGCCAGTGCAGCAGGTTTTGGAGAAAATAAAGAACGAGCCATTCTTCAAATGGCCGAACAAGATGGCAGGGGAGCCTAGGAAACGCAGCCTGAATTTGTACTGTCATTATCATCAGGATCATGGGCACACGACGGATAATTGTAGGAATTTATGGGACCACTTGGAGCAGTTGGTCCGTGAAAGGAAATTAAAACAACTCTTGCATCACTCCAGTGGAAGGGCGAGCCAAGCAGGTTCAGATGTGCGTGGGGATGCTTCATCAAGACTCCTCCTGGGTACAATTAACGTTATCTTTGCGGCCCCGGAAAGGACTGGATCTTGCCCCTCCAGAGTATTGTCGATGTCCCGACCCCCGGCCGAGGATCATTCCCAGGCATTGAAGAGAGCCAAAGTGCGTGTCCCTCTGATTCTAGGCTTTTCAGATGAAGATATGGTTGGGACCATACAACCCCATGAGGATGCTTTGGTGGTAACGTTGAGGATTGGCGGGTACGATGTCAGAAGAGTGATGGTTGATCAGGGTAGCGCTGTGGATGTAATGTATCTAGATTTGTACAAGGGCCTAGGTTTGAAGCCAGAGGACTTAACAGCCTACGACTCTCCTCTAGTAAGCTTTGAGGGAAGGTTGGTCACTCCCAAAGGACTAATCAGGCTGCCCGTGCAGTCAGGTACGAATGTGGTGGAGGTGGATTTTATTGTCGTAGATGTTTTTTCTCCGTACACGGCTATTATGGGCAGACCTTCGCTTCACACCCTTAAAGCGGTTTCGTCTACTCTACATCAGAAGGTGAAGTACCCATCCGGAGACCAAGTGTTGGAAATAGTAGGGAATCAAGCGGCAGCTCGACAGTGCCTAGTAGCGGCTATACAGCATCGGCCAAAAGCAGAAACCTCGACCATGACCGACAATGAGTTGTAGCAATTAAAGTCCCCAGTATCAGGCTTAGACGTGCCAGCCATTGGCGTAGAGTGTGAAGATCTGGAGAAGGTAGTTGTTGCTGATGATCCAGAAAAATTCTTCCAGGTTGGGGCCAAGTTGCCTTTACCAGAGAAGGCGAGATTGCTGGAATTCCTCCGAGACAATGTGGACGTTTTTGCATGGAACCCATATGAAGCCCCAAGGGTGGACCCGAATTTCATTTGTCATCGGCTCAACGTGAATCCTGCCGTTATGCCCCGGAGGCAACCTCCTCGGCGACCATCGAAGGAACACGCCGAGGCGGTTAGAAGTGAAGTTGCCAAGCTTAAACAAGCTGGGGCTATCAAGGAAGTTTTTTATCCTCAGTGGTTGGCCAATACGGTGGTAGTAAAAAAGAAGACTGGAAAATGGCGGGTTTGTGTGGACTTCACGGATCTTAATAAGGCTTGCCCCAAGGATCCATTTCCCATACTGAAGATCGACTAGTTGGTGGATGCGACTGTGGGACACCCTAGGACGAGTTTCTTGGATGCCTTCCAAGGGTATCACCAAATTCCACTGGCCGCCGACGATCAGGAAAAGACTGCTTTTGTGACCCTGATTGGGAACTACCATTACAAGGTGATGCCTTTCGGTTTGAAAAACGCTGGATCTACCTACCAACGCATGATGACGAAAATGTTTGAACCACAACTGGGTAGAAGTATTGAAGTTTATATCGATGATATGGTTGTGAAAAGTAAGGTGGTGTCTGAACACGTAGAGGACCTCGCGAGTATCTTCGGGATATTGAGAAAGCATAAGTTGCGCTTGAATGCTTCAAAGTGCTCCTTTGGTGTAGGTTCCGAGAAGTTCTTGGGGTACATGGTGACCCATAGAGGAATTGAGGTGAACCTAGACCAAATTAGGGCCATTATCGATTTGCAAGCACCTCAGAATCCAAAAGAAGTGCAGAAACTGACCGGGATGACTGTTGCGTTGAATCGGTTCATCTCTAGGCCAGCTGAGAGGTGTCGTCCTTTTTTCCACCTATTACATAAATGGCAAGGATTTGAATGGACCACGAAGTGTGCTGAAGCGTTCCAGCAGTTGAAAGAATACCTGTCCAAGCCATCTATCATGTCTAGTCCTGAGGTAGATGAGGTGCTGTTTGCTTATTTGACGGTAGCCCCTCATGCAATTAGTTTCGTTTTGATACGAGAAGATAATGGCGTCTAAAGGCCAGTTTATTATGTAAGCAAATCCCTCCATGAAGCCGAGGTGAGATATCTGTCATTAGAGAAGGCCATATTGGCGGTGGTCCATGCGACACGCAAACTTCCGCACTACTTTCAGGCCCATACCGTGGTTATCTTGACTCAACTGCCTCTTAAGTCCATACTCAGAAGTGCTGACTACAACGGAAGAATTGCCAAGTGGGGCATGATTCTGGGTGCTTTCGATATCAAATACATGCATCGCACCTCTGTGAAAGGTCAGGTCCTTGCTGATCTGGTGGCTGAGTTCACTGAATGCCCAAAAGAAGTTAATATGAATCAAGGTCACATGGATGAAAAATCGGTTGGCCTAATATCCGCACAAAGTGAAGTTTTTTGGAGGGTGTACGTGGATGGGGCCGCCAACCAACGGGGAGCAGGATTGGGATTGGTGTTGATATCCCCCGAGAAGGCTATCATCGAGAAGTCGTTAAGGTTAGGGTTCTCGGCTACTAACAACGAATCAGAATACGAAGCTTTGATAATGGGAATGAGTATGGTCCGTAAAATGGGTGGAAAGGCAGTGAAGTTATTCTTAGACTCGAGATTGGTAGTCGGCCAGGTGAGAGAAGAGTTGGAGGCCCGAGACCCAAGGATGCAAGGGTATCTGGACCGGGTTAGGCGTCTACGAACGAAGTTTGAATCTTTTGACTTATTGCATATTCCTCGAGGTGAGAATACATACGCTGATTCCTTGGCAACCCTTGCCACCTCCTCAGTACGAAATCTTCCTCGGGTGATTATCGTCGAGGACCTGTGTACCCCCACCTCATCAGAAAAGGGGGTTTGCCAAATCAGTCAAACCAATCTGTCGTCAAGCTAGATGGATCCCATATTAAAATTTCTTGAAAGTGACATATTGCCCGAAGATAAGGTGGAAGCAGAGAAAATACGAAGGAAGGCTCCTCGGTATTGGTTATCCGAGGATAAAAAGTTATACAAATAGTCCTTCTCTGGGCCATACCTACTCTATGTGCCTCCTGAGACAGCAAAGTCAATCCTGGAGGAATTGCATGAGGGCATTTGTGAAAGCCATACAGGAGGAAGGTCTCTATCATGTCGAGCCATCACACAAGGATATTGGTGGCCAAATATGCGGAAAGAAACACAGGAGTACGTTAGGAAATGCGATCAGTGTCAAAGGTATGCTCCAAATATCCATCAACCTGGGGGAGTTCTTAACCCTCTCTCTAGCCCTTGGCCTTTTGCCCAGTGGGGGCTGGACATTGTCGACCCTTTTCCTAAAACCATCGGAAACAAGAAGTACCTACTGGTCAGCACAGACTACTTCACTAAATGGGCTGAAGCTGAGCCCTTGGCGAACATCAGAGACGTAGATGTGAAGAAGTTTGTTTGGAGAAACATTGTTACACGATTTGGAATTCCCCGCACTCTTGTCTCAGATAATGGACTCTAGTTTGATAGCAATGCTTTTAGGGAATACTATTCAGAACTGGGCATAAGAAACAAATATTCCACTCCGGCTTATCCGCAAGGCAATGGGCAAGCTGAAGCCGTTAACAAAGTGATAGTCAATGGGCTTAAGAAAAGGCTGGATGACGCGAAAGGAAAGTGAGTGGAAGAGCTGCCACATATGATTTGGACGTATCGGACAACACCCCGATGTTCCACGGGGGAAACTCCCTTTTCCATGACCTATGGGGCCGAGGTCGTCATTCCCCTGGAAATTGGATTCCCCACGTTAAGGACCAGTACATTCTCCTTGGATAGTAATGATGCGATGTTGGAGAAGAGCTTAGACCTGATTGAAGAACGAAGGGAGAGCGCGATGGTTCAACTAGCTTACTACTAACATAAACTCAAGCAAGGCTATGATAGCAATGTGAAGATGAGACCGTTAGCCATAGGAGATTTGGTGCTGAGGGAAGTTCTGGAGGCCACCAAGAATCCGAATTGGGGAAAACTGGGACCTAATTGGGAAGGGTCGTATCGGATTACTTCTGTAGCGGGAATAGGAGCCTATTATCTAGAAGACCTAGATGAAAAAGTTGTACTTCATCCTTGGAATATAAATAATCTCAAGAGGTATTATTATTAATAAAAGTATTTCAGTTCAAATATCTCTTTTAATTCATGTCAACCATACATCCTATGCTTCTACGTCCAATGATGTATATTGAAATGTTAAACAGAAATTAAGTTATGTCAGGTCCTCGAACCTCAAACTTAGTGGAAATTAACGTCCTGCGATGTATATTGAAATTTTAAACAGAAATTAAGTTATGCCAAGTCCTCGAACCGCAAACTTAGTGGAAATTAACGTCTTGTGATGTATATTGAAATGTTAAACAGAAATTAAGTTATGCCAGGTCCTCGGACTGCAAACTTAGTGGAAATTAACGTCCTATGATGTATATTGAAATGTTAAACAAAAACTAAGTTATGCCAGGTCCTCGGATCACAAACTTAGTGGAAATTAACATCCTGTGATGTATATTGAAATGTTATATAGAAATTAAGTTATGCCAAGTCCTCGGACCGCAAACTTAGTGGAAATTAACGTCCTATGATGTATATTGAAATGTTAAACAGAAACTAAGTTATGCCAGGTCCTCGGATCGCAAACTTAGTGAAAATTAACGTCTTGTGATGTATATTGAAATGTTAAACAGAAATTAAGTTATGCCAGGTCCTCAGACCGCAAACTTAGTGGAAATTAACGTCCTATGATGTATATTGAAAGGTTAAGCAAAAACTAAGTTATGCTAGGTCCTCGGACCGCAAACTTGGTAGAAATTAACGTCCTATGTTGTGTATCGAAGTATTGAACAGTATCTGAGTTGTGATAGATATCCTAATCACAAACTTAATGGGAAATAATGCCCTGTAACGCTCATTGAGGAGTAGGATAGAGATCTTTGGACGTAAGTTGGCGCACAATCAAGGTACTGAAGGCATGATATTATTTAATTTATGAGCTTTCGTAAAGAATTGCAATTGATTGGGAAGAATACGCACATATCAAAAACATCTCCCTAAGACCCTGTTTTATTAATGCTTATTGTCTATTGCTGATTATCAATTGATGATATGTATGAGTAAAATTGTCCCATACAAGCAAAAAGTAGTTGAAATGAACCTATCCAAATTACAATAACAAAGTGAACGAGTAAAAAATAACATAAAATAGTAAAAGCGGTAAGAAAATGAGCAAGAAAGTTTCCTACTGAGTGTCTAGTTAGGCTACAAAACAAGTTCTACTTTTTCAATTTTAATTGCATCTTCGGGTTCTGGATGGCGGGTGTGTCTGCCTCCGAAGTTGTCATGCCTTCTTTGGCTTTGGTAACGCCACCAGTTGGTAGAACTGTGGAGTCCAAATCCCGTTGAAAACCTTGGGAGGCCATCTCTGCCTCCGGAGTGGTGGTAGTCTTGTCTGGGGAAACTCTTGGAAGGGCAAGTCCCTCTTTAGCTGACTCTGGCTGGCCAAGGGGAGGAGAATTGCGAGGTGAACCCTCCTCATTGAGGTTAATAACTGAAGAAGGAGCATCAGCCTGATGGGGTAGAAGAGCTAAGGGGCGGATCGCCTCGGGATAGAATACGTTCTCTTGCTTACGTAACTCAAATGAGGCTTCAACCCCAACGCGATTAAGAGCCTTGCTCCAAGTTCTTGCGTAGTAGATACGGCACACCTCCGAAACTTCGGCTCTCAAAGCCTTCTCAGTTTCAACGATACCAACCTCATAGCCTCTCTGCTCGGCTTCATTCATTGCCTGTTCAGCATCGATTTTTGCTTTCTCGGCTTGTTCCTTGGACTTTTCAGCTCGTTCCCTTAGCTTTTGAGTTTCCTCCAGGTGCTTCTTGAAAACTAGAGCTTGCTCTTGAATCTTCTTTAGTTCGACAGACGCCTCATGCAGAAGTCTCCCTTGGTCCTCGGCCTGCTTTTGGTAGCTTTCTAATGCCGACTCAGTGCTTTTGCGAGCTTGCTTTTCGACCTGTAGTTTTTTCCTTGCATCGGCCAAATCCTGTTCAGATTTGGACAAGGTCTGTACAGCCGTTGCCCGTCTTTTTCTTTCATCATCTAGCTGATCGGAACAAGCGTTGAGCATCTCATCTAGCTTGAAAGTATTTTGGATGATCTGTAGGAAAAAGGGTTAACACTATAGTCAATGAAAAATGTATATTGATGAGTAACAGACACAGAATGAGAAAGATAGAAGTTAGCTCCTTACCATGCCCAAATATCGTTTGTTGTCAAGGACAAGTTCATTCTTCCTCATATTCTTTATCTCGACCATATCTTTTGGGAGCAGTAAGGCTTCCTTTATGGCTGAGGCTACATGACACCCTATGCCGCCGTTAAAATCCCTTATGGATGCATCATCTCGCAGGGGCTCCCCACCGTGCATCGGTACTGGCAACCATGCTTGTGGTTCAAGATGTTGGGAATCAAATTTCTCTTGGCCTCGCACGGTTTGGTGCTTGGTTTTCTGCTGCTTTGCAGCTCGTTGGGCATCCTCCTCTCGAGTTGGACGAGACTTGCTTGTGTCTGCCACCTCCTTGCCGTTCTGTTCCCTGCGCCTTTTTTACTCGGCAGTGTTAGGAAGCACTGGTTGTGGTGATGGCCGAGGAGGTTGACGAGGAGAAGGAGGAGGAGACCTAGATGGAAGAGATGAAGCCTGGGATGGTATTGATTTTGCAGGCACACTCTTTCCCGGTTGACCTTCCATCAGCTCTAACAAGCTTTTCTGGGGTTTTCTTTGTATCCCCATCTCGTAAGGATCTTCCTCGGGGCTTGTGGGTTGGTCAAAAATCCCAAAATCGTCCGATGGCTCAGATACTGCTACAACCTTTTCCTCGCCTTTCCCCTTTCTCTTTCTCCCTTTTATTCCCTTTTCCCTGAAGGTAGGTAGGGATGACGAAGTTCCTGTCGAAACACTGGCTACAAAAAGAGGCTCTGTGCGAGGTGTGTACAGGGGAAGCGAAATACCCTCTGGAACAATGAACCCTTCGTAGGCAACACTAATACAGTGAAGCCGAGGATCGCGAGCTCTAATCACGCACTTTGGCGCCTGAAAGGCAAAAGAAAGGGGGGTATAGCCGAGAATTAAGTGTGCTGCCCGGAGTTGACCGTCAACTTCGTTCACGTATATTTCAGCTTTTAGTAACTTATCCAAGCTTTCCTTATTGACTAACCTAAGATTGGGTTTTGTGTAGCGTCTATCTGCAAAACCGTTGAGTTAAGAGTGAAAATTGGAGACAAATATAATTAAAAAGGAAAAAGAAAACGAAATATGTTCGCGAACTAAATATCATTGATCTATGCCTACGCGCCCACCTGGTGTTCCCTCTACCGTCGGGCAAGGCAAGCCATCGTGCCATTCCCCGGAGAAAATGAGGAAATCCTCCTTTAGGTTCTTGTTTGAAGTGGGAAGGCACTGAATTAGCCTTACCTCAGGATATCTCGACTTGAGATAATACCCCTGACCGGTTAAATGATGGAGGTTGTACACCCAATTCACATCATGATGGGTTAACTTTAGGTCCATTCTCTTATTTAGAGCGTCTATACTTCCTAGGACCCTAAACATGTTTGGAGCACACTGGGTGGGGGATAGCCTAAAGAAATTAAGGTAACTCTTAGTGATACTACCCATGGGGATAGTCATCCCGCCCTCTATAAAAGCAATCATGGGAATAACTACTTCCCCAGTTTGTCTGGCATCAGCCCATTCCCCTTAGGCTGCGTACCTCATCCCTACCGTTGAGGGGATTTTATACTTAGAATGAAAGTTTTTAATACCTTCCTCGGACTCAATAAGACATCGAAATGGATTCTTTTGTTTCCCCATTTTTCTAAAAAGACTTAGCAGAAAAGACTGTTGGGTTTGAAATGAAAGTGGTAAGAACTTCGAGAAGACTTACAGGTTCAAAGGAAGGACCTCGGATAAATTATGATTATTTGTAGTCGCCAGGAGAATAACGAAGAATAGAGAAAGACAGGTTCAATGTATGAGCTCTGGAACCACGTAATCATCAAAGGTAAAGTACAGGGTTAATTAGGGAACGCCTTTATAATCATGAGAGGATTGTGAGCGGTAAAGTTCCCGCTCGTTAAACAAGGGAAGCCTTCTGCCGTTTGATTTAGATCTCACCGGCGAATGTGGGAGACAAGGGCGTTGCCAAAATTTAATGCTGCCAAAATCGGGATGCTGAAGCGTCAGGGGCATGCCCCAAAACACGCATAGGTACGGGCTTATGACGTCAAAATCCACCTTCTCTCCCGAGGAGTCGAAAAGTAAGATTTTGAGGGGCTATTGTGGGGGCCATTCGATAAATAGGCCTATTAAGGTCAGGATCGTTGGGCCTGTGGCCCATCCGAGGATGCATATCCGCCCGAGGAGGCCAAGTCAGGTCATAAGGCAATTACCGAAGGGGGTGGTAGTCAATATCACGAGGGTAGAGTCCTGTATTCGTTCGAGGACGCCATACTCCTCGGCAGTATACATTCGAGGACGATCAGGATGCGGTCTTGTTGCAACCGGACCTCAGAATTATGTCACCACTGAAGATAGGACCAAGGGTAAAAGGGAAAAGACGAGCAAATATCTATAATTATAGCTACCTCCGCATTAATGACCTCTCAACCAACTCTCTGGCCGCATTAATGTGGAGGTGATACCTGAACAGTAAGGAGGCAGCCTTACAGCTGCCCATAGGAAGTTCCAGGAGGTGCCAGATGGGACAGAAAGAAATCCTCCGAACCCAATCTACACGTGTATGGTGAGGATGGAACCCAAAGGATGGTATATAAACTGAAAGAAGAACATGCAAGAAGGGATCGGAACCAAAAAAAAGAAAAGAAAAGAAAGAGAACAGAGACAAAGGAAGAAGAGTGAAAAGAGAAAAAGAACTGTATCGATTACCAGAGAAAACGATCGTTATGCCAGCTCTGGGCCTTCAATATACGTGAGAGTGAATCTTTTTATTGTACAGAAGTTAACCTAGTTCTTTATACCCACGCTCTACAAATTATATTGTTTTGGCCTATTTACGTGCGAACCCAGTATCGCTTTGGGTTGCTGCAAATCGTGTCCCTATAGTTACAAATTGATGTTGTCAGAGGTAGCCATCAACAGCAAATAAAGGATGTGCATAAGCATGAGAGAAAGGATGCGTGAAGTTTGTAATATTTTGGTGGACAATATACATGAGAATATTATTGAGCTAGTCGTGAATATTGTTTTAACGTTAGAATTATTTCGGTTTGTTGAATTACAATTGTTTGGATTTACACAAAACTATTATCACATTCTTTGTTCATTTAGTAATTTTTAACTTCTTATAACTGAGAAAATAAATTCAATTTCTTTTCATAAAAAGGATTATGATCTTATAGTGTAACTATACTGTATGGTTCTTAAAATTATATAATGTTTATGTTTATGTTTGTCTTACACTTTAACATAAGCATTTACCATATATTTATGTTTATGTTTGCCAGATAATGTTTATGTTTATATTTGTGTTTGTCTTTCTACTTTGAAATTAGATGCCCATGGTTATATTCTTATTATACCTGTATGCCTAACTGGCTAAAACAGTCTCTCCTCCTAGCCACTCTTTATTTTAATAATGCATCTTACAAATCACACGTTTTACATTTAAATAAAAATTGAAGAGATTTAATTGTAGTATTTGATAATTTATGGCTCTCGAGAAGAATTTACTTGCTCATGTAACCATTGAGGTGACTTAGTGGGTTGACTTAGAATCATAGTCCTTTGTAAAATTGAAACTACACCAGAGCACTAACCTCCAAGTCCATTTTATCTATATAAAAAAAAAATCAAATAAAAATGTATGAAAAAATAAATTACATTTTTAGTTAAACTATAGTAATTACTAATTAAAGTTACCTGGGAAAAAAAAAAAAAAAACCGAGTTTGATTATGTTTGACAAAAATTGCCCTAAATAAAAATTTATTCATGGATGTAATTGACACTTGGTCTTAGTAGGTGAATTTTCTACAATTATAAGAGAATGTAAGACTGTGTATTCTAGCGGTTTTGATTTTTTTTTTTATATAATGGCACTTGCCGGCTCTTTAGCCTCCATCCCAATGAAAACAAAATTCACTTTAATCATTTCTAACTTCCTATTCAGTCTTGGAACTTGGTTGATGGTTGGGGTTGCCCTATTGATTGCTCGATGTTTTCATGGGCTTGCACTGGGTCTTCCCTACATGACTAGGACTATGTATATAGTCAAATTCTCTTTGGCTTTAATTTGTAGTTCTTTGTTGAGCATTACTATCCTTTAATATTCTTGGGTTCACTTGTTTTATATCTACTAAAGTTAATAATCCAATTTCTTTCCATGAAAATGATTAAGATTTTCTACGGGTAACTCTACCGTAAAGTTCTTGAAATCATATAATGTTTATGTTTGTGTTTATCTTCTACTTTGAAATTAGATTTTGCCACATAATGTTTTTATTTGTCTTTTACTTTGAAATTAGAAGCCCATGAACTAAGCAAAATCATTAAGATTTCCATTGGTTGGGGAATGGAAAAATAGGAGGATAAAAAATTATGGTGGTGGGGGGGAGGGGATGGAAAATTAAGTGATAAATCTTCATCTTCTTTTTTTTCTTTTTTTTTTCCTCATGTGTGTTTGATTGGAGATGGAAAGTGAAAAGTAAAAAATTATTTTGTAGATTGAAAAGAAAAATGCAGGGATAGAAAATGGTGTAATTTACTCTCTGTTTCCTATTACATAAAGAAAATAATTTATAAGAAAAAACAAACCCTAATTTTTAAGAAAAAAAAAAGGTTAATGTGGAGGGAGGAGAGGGGCATATGAATAAATTCCCATCCAAGCCCCTCTTTCTCCCCAATTTTGGGATGGGAATTTACCCATATGGGTAAATTAATGAGGCAAGAGTTTTTGTTTACACGGACCCTAGCATTTTGAATAAGCATGTGAGAATTCACCATCTTTCTCCTCCCTCCATGTTAATTAATAGGGACAAGATGGGCAAATTCCCAAAATGTTGGGTCAAGGTGTTTTGTTTTCTATCCCTTTATTTCCCCCACCCAATCAAGTAAGGAAACTATTCAAAATTCCCCCTATTTTTCCTTCCCCTTTTCCACCCCCCCCCCCCCCCCTCCAAAATCACCCTAACTAAGCAGGGCCTCAGTGATTTTCATGATGGGTTTTGATTCACTCATATCTACCATTTCACATTTCTTTTCTCACACCTACTTTATGTGTTAAAATGTGGACACTTTTCAACTATGAAAATTCTCACATCAATTATAGATATGTAAGTAAAATAGTGAATATAAACGAGTGTGAAATAGTGAAAGAATATTTTTCCTTTCATCACATCTTGGAGGAAATTCCTTTATTTTTAGGAGGAAAAATTACCTCCATGTTTAGACATGGGTACCCAACTACCACCAGACAATAGCTCATATCGCTGCAATGGCGATATGGATTCGGTAAGAGAATTTACCAATCAAATACTATTGTCTAGACTTTCTAAAGGAAATTGTTTTGAAAATGAGTTTTATATTGCTTGAGGTAATTCAAAATCACTCCAAGGCATTAATTTGAATTTGAGAAAGAGGAAATGGGTTTGATACAACCTAACTTAATAGGACTTTTATGTGAAATGTACAAGTTAACGGTGAGAATGAGGATTAAAAGTCTAAGTTGTAATGCCTAAATCACCAAGCATACTCGAAGTGAGATGATGCATTCACAATTACAATCAAGTATTAGGATACAAGACTTGCAATCATAAAGTTCCTTATAACTTATAAGCCTACAAGCCTACATCGATCTAATACAAAGAAAAAAAAAATGCTAAGTATTTTTGTGTCTAAGTATTCATACTTTGTGTGAGAATGTTTCCTCCTATTTATACTTTAGGCTTTAACAATTTAATATTGTATTCGCTACCAAGTGTCACAATTTTATTGTTCTTATTCCTGAGAATCCTGGCTTGTGAAACCCTCGATAATTGTCTTGAAATAATTGTTTCTATCACGCGCTACTCACACGTGTTAGCTTAAGTAAAACTGGTTGAGGGAATTTTCTTCTCACTTGCTCTTAGACATGGCAAAATGGGCGTGGCGGGTTCAGGTCGAGTCAGTCGGGTTACGAGTCAAACGGGTCACGGGTCATTTTAAGCGGGTTAAAAACGAGTTTAGGTCAATCAGGTTGTGGATCGGGTTGGTTTGGGTCGGATTGACCCGTATTTTTCACATGATTTTTTTTTTTTAAAATAAAAAACAACATGTATTTGCCATTTGAAAAGTTATGCAACAAATTACTTGATGTAAAATGCATTATTTTGAGTTCACTACTTATATCAAGAATGAACTCAATTAAACTTATTATAACTTATTCAATAATTTTAAAATTATACAAATCCTAACATCACTATCTAAAATAAAATAACACAAAAATAAATAAAACAAATACATAAGTTTTATTTCTACACAATATCAACATTTCAAAATATAAAACAAAATTACAAATGACTTATTGGATAACTCATTTGATAAAGAATAAAAACATATAAGAAATTTACAATCTTGAAATTTAATTTTATAATCTATTATCAATTGTGGTTGACACTCTATTTCAATTGAGATATACATTAAAGTTTGATTGCTTACTTATTTATACATGGTCTCTTTTATGAATATCATATCATTGTTAAGCAACACACACTCTAGGAAATATCATAGTTTATTTTGAAAAACTGTTTATTTTGGACATAAATTGTTAAAAATATAGGTCTAAGCATTTATAATTTATGCTAATTTGAGACTTTGGCTTCACTATTTTCACAATGTTTCTCATACATGTTTACAATTTTAAATTTATGTTTTTAACTTAATTGTAACTAGATTATCTTGGCATATACTTTACTATTTGATATCTAAAAATCTTTACTCATTATAGAATGCTCAACCATTTATCTTTCAATTAATTTGCATGCAAAAATGTATCAATTGTTTCCTTAAAGCTCACAATAAAAAATTAAACCAACATGTGCTTCTTAAATACAAGTGCTTGAAGTATGCATCTCGTTCGAAATAGTTGTCACTAATTAACCTTCGTCACTTGTCTCTCCTAACTCCTAAGGGCTTTAGACTATTATGGGCTTGCTAATGACATGGTACTTTTATTGACAAAACTTTCCACATATCCAACATACTTACCACAATACTTACCAGTGTGCAACAAGTTCAAATTTTTATTTTTTTATTTCAGATACGGAAAACAATTAAGGCTCCGTTTGTTTTGACTTCAAACGGAATTCAGAAATCCTTTTCCGGAAAATAGCGTGTTTGGTAGGTCCGGAAAATTAGGTCAAACTGAAAATATTTTCAGTTTGACCGTAAAATAAGGCTTCTGGGGCGGAAAATCATTTCAGTCCTCATTTTCACTTCAAACATTTTCCATTCTGCTCTCTCATACGCACTCGACACACACAGAGCTCTCCAAGCTTCGATCCACACACCGAGCGAAGAAGCTCCAAGCTCCGAGCTCCAAGCCCCAATCCACACACCGAGCTCCACCATCTCCCTCACGCCAAACGCTCAAGCCCATCTCCCTCACGCAGCTGATCCTCTCCACGCATGGTGAGTTTCCCTTTTCCATTTCTCAGTCCGATCCGCTCATTTCTCTGTCCGATCACCCTTATTTCTCCGATCCACACTCTCTCATTTCATTTCTCAGTCCGATCCACACAGCTCCGATCCACACACTCACTCACCTCCGATCCACTCACCTCACCGGTCCAGCCATCCTCCCGATCCGATCTCTGAAATATATATATATATATATATATATATATTTATTTATTTATTTATTTAGTTGTTTATTTATATAAATATTTATATAATTATTTACATGTTTTTATCTATTAATTTTTGTATTATACATTGTTTATAACTGTGTATTTGTGGGTAATGTATATCAAAATTTTGGGACGTTTCTGATTGCAGGTTATTTATTAATTTTTTTCAATTATCCATTATCGATTAAACTGTATATTTGTGAATTATGTATATGAAATTTTGGGGCTTTTCTGATTGCAGGATATTTATCAACTTTTGGGGCTTTTCATGACTTAACACATCACAAAATTCAAATGGCATTAGAGTTCACATTCCTAAATATACTTAGAATTACTGTAAGACCTCACATCCTTACAGTGATTACCTGGACTCCACCAATAGCCCCATTCCTCACTCTTTTTTTTTGGGTAAACAAGAACAAACCTGAACCCCTAGCCAGAGGCGAGGACAGCACGAAGACAGGCTCCGGAGAAAGATCAAAAGAAAGAAGGTGCTTAATACAATCAGGAGTACTAGAATAAAGAACAAAATCCGGGGATAAGGAGCCTTCCAATCTAGCCATCGCATCAGCACATTTATTCTCCTCTCTAAATATGTGGGACATCTTGCAGTTAGAGATCTGCAGCAACAGAGAGCTGCAACCATCGACAATGTTCATTAAACAGGGGTGAATAGCAGAGTCATGATTAAAAAAGGAAAGCACAATAAGGGCATCTAGCTCAATAAGCACATAAGAGCACTAGCATTGAAAAATGCTATCCTATACTATTATACCATCCCAAAAAGTCACTTTATTACTTATACCATCCCATTTTACAATACCTCCCACATCCTAAAACTCTATTCTTATTAAAATATTATTCTTTAATCTTTTTTTATTATTTCTTTTTAACCAATTTTTTTTTTCAGTTCTGCTTTCCTAGGCTTTCCAACCGTTTCTTTTTTTTTTCCTCTGCCTCCCTCAACACCAGCTCCTCTCACAGAACCACACAGACCCATCACCGATCAACCCACCACCGATCAACCCACAACCCAACCACTACCCAAACACGACCCAAACCCCGGACCCAACCACCACCCACAACCCCTTTAAGCACCGGTCATAGCCAGAAAAAAAAACCAGCATCACAACAGAACCATCACGCACAAACACACGCACAAACACAACCATCAAACCTTAAACAGAGCAACAAACACACATAATCCAAATATCCGCCGGCGATTCGATTAACTGATTCCGGCGACATGTACAAATGAGTTTCTCTAAAATCCCACCGGAACAAAAATCCCAATTAAAAAAAAAAAAAAAAAACCAGCATCACAACAGAACCCGATCTCCACTCCGATCTCCAATCTCCGTGACCCACGCCGTGACCAATTAGCCATACCCACAACCCACTTCAGCCCACTCCGATCTCCGACTCCGCGACCCATGCCGTGACCCGCGCCGTGACCCACTTCAGCCACTCCGATCTCCGATCTCCGTGACCCACTCCGATCTCCGTGACCCACAACTCACCTCAGCCATACCCACCACTTCCTTTAAGCACCGGTCACAGCCAAAAAAACAAAGCAGATGAGAAAGAGATGATGATGTTTGGGTTTGAAAGAGGAAAGAGCAGAGAGATTGAAGAGAGCGGAGAGAGCAGATGATGTTTGGGTTTGGAAGAGGAAAGAGCAGAGAGAATGTGAAGAGAGCGTAGAGAGCAGATGATGTTTGGGTTTGGAAGAGGAAAGAGCAGAGCAGAGAGAATGTGAAGAGAGCGGAGAAAGAGAGAGGAAGAGGAAAGAGCAGAGAAGAGAGAACGTGAAGAGAGCGGAGAAAGAGAGAGTGAAGAGAGAGAAATCGGTGGATTAAAATATATATATTTTTTATACCATTGTGCTACAGTACAATTCTAAAGATAGAATTGTACTGTAGCACTATTGTAAAATTTTTTACAATAGTTGTGTTTAGCATCCTTTGATGCAGCACATTTTAAGCCATAAAATGCTAAAAAAGGCTTAGATATAGCATTAGCATTTTTCAATGCTAATGCTCTAAGAGAAGCCCAAAGAAGTGACTGAAGTAAGGTCCTCTTTCAACACCCAAAGCTCAGCATGAACACTAGTAGCATAGCCAACATTTCAAGCAAAACCACATATCTAGGAGCCATTGTGGTCACAAATAAGCCCACCAACCCTAGCAAGTCCAGGGTTACCCAAGGAAAAGCCCTCTGTGCTCAATTTTACCCAGGTAGGAGGCGGGATGTGCCAAGAAACCAACACAAAGTGAAAGGGACGGGGAAGGGAGGAAGCGCCAGAGATAGCAAAACACTCGTAAGCTTTAGCAACACAGGTGTCTACAACCTTATCTTGAGCTGAGAAGAGATGGGGATTGAAGACCAGCTTGTTCTTGTGAAGCCAAATAGCCAAAACACCAAAAGGAAAAAGGATTTTCCAAGGAATATGGTGCTGAGAAGCAGCATTAGAATTGCAGTTAACTTTCATCCAATCCATGAGGGGCAAGGAGAAAAAGGAGATGGCCTCATCAGGGATACCCAACCCTATTCCAAAAGGTGATGGAGACCCGGCACTTATGCAAAAGGTGGGTAATGGATTCACGGTCAGCCCCACATCTGGGGCAAAGAGGGGACAGGTCAAATACCATGGTTAGCTAAGACATCCTTAACCATAATGCTATTGTGAGCACAGAGCCAGAGGAAGAATTTAATCTTAGGGCATGTGTTTGCTTTCCAAACCTATTTGTCGAAGGGGAGAGAGGCCTCAGTCATAGGGAGATAGTCCTCAAAAGCTAAAGAGTAAGCAGACTTGTTATTGAAGTCACCATTCGAGGAGTCTAGCCAAATTTTTTTTGTCTTCCCGGGGGCCAAATTTGTTAATGGAAATGGCTTTCAACCTTGAGAGAAGATTAGAGGGCATGTAGAAAAGGAAAAGGTCAACATTAACCTAGTCATTTCCAAGAAGGTCTTTCACACAAAGCCTCTCATTCTAAAGGGCAAATTGGCCCCACAAGGGACGATCTAAGGGAGCAGTTACCAATCCAGTTATCAATCCAAATTATGGTGCTTTCCCCATTGCCAATGGCCCAACCCGAGCCCTTCTTAACCACAGCCCAACCTTTTTTTTAAACCGGCCTAGGTACAAAAGCCACGAGCTTAAATCCAGGGCCCTAAACTAGATGGAAGTGCCTAGGTAACTCAGGAAAGGCAGGAGTAGGAGGGCTACTGAGAGATTGGCTAGGTTTATGGATCAAGGGATTTTCTCTTAATATAGGCACTACCACAAAAGTCTAGGCGTTTTATACATGGATTAATCTTGGCTTGGTGTGTATATATACATACACACACTAATAACAAGATTTCTACTCATATATTCTTACACAAATTTTTGAACTCACTAAAACGCCTAGATTAATCCATGTATAAAACCCATGTACTAATAACTTTTTAAAAAATCATGCAGAGAAAAATCCTATAAAAAAATAAAAAATAAAAAATGAAAAGCCTCATTGCACATGTGAAGCGCATGTGATGAGGCTAGTTTTATATATTATCTCTTATTTTACAACAATAAAACAATTATCATTTTTATTGAGAAACAAACTCAAGAGGAGTGAATGAATTTTTAACTCAAAAGAACACCATTTTTTTAAGGTAAAAGTTAGTTTTTTTATCTACGTATTATTATTATTATTATTATTATTATTATAAAATCGAAGCCCTTGAAACTCTCACAATTTTTCACGTTAGCACAATATTTAAATAAAATTATTATTTTTTAGACCGAATTTAACAATGAGTAAAACTCTATCTCTCTAATAAGTCCAACTTAAACTCAAACTCATTATTATCGTTTTTTTAAAACCGAACTTAACAAGGTGTAAAACTTTATCTCTCTAACAAGTCCAACTTAAACTCAAACTCATCATTATCATTTTTTTAAAACAAAATTATTTTTGTTTAATCCAAACTTAACAAGGAGTTAAAGTATATCTTTCTAACCAATACAACTTAAACTCAAACTTCTTATTCCTCAGCTTCTGGTAACTTGTAGGTGACCTTCCCATTAAGAACAAAGCAAAGAATCATGACAGTAATAGGCTTCCCTTAATGCATTAAATCTAAGAAGAGAAAAGTTATCCAGATCATCATGATCAACTTGGATAGCAAACACTTATCCAATTGAATCGCTAGAGGGATAGCACGAAGATATCAATAAAACATTATAAACAAATTAACAAGAAATTATCTACCATTGTCTAATCAAGATCTGAAACTATCATGAGACGGGCAGAACCATTGAGGCGATCCATATGTACTCTATTTCCTAAAGTCTGCATAGAAATCAGGTAAATTGACTGATACTTGATAATGTTCATAACATGAGCATTTGAAAATTCTCCATTTCAATAAAAAGAAAAAATAGGAGCTCAATTTAGCAACTTGATGGCAATTGGGGGCTCAGTCCATATCCTTGAGTGTTGCTTTTGATCTTCGTGGTATCAATAACTAAAAAAAAAAAAAAAATTATTTTATGGTTTTTCATGTATTTTTTTTAAAGTGACTTTCATACATGAACCGCCAAACCCTATGCATGTGACTGTATATGATTTTTTTTTCATCATTTAAAGTTTAGACCTATTAAAATTTAAAACTTATTGCTTTATGAGTTCGTGTACTTTTTTCTTTTTCTTATATTTCTCTTTTTGAATAGTCATATATTTTTTTGAATTGTTTCAATAACTTATTCTTTAATTATATATATTTTGTGGCATTTTGGAAGTTTTAACATCTAAATTTGTGTTAGTTTTTGCAATATTTGAATATGTTTAGCAGATTTCAATGACTATACCATGTATTATTCTTTCAAAGATAATCAATTTTTCTTTTATATTTCTCTATTGTGTAATAATATACATTTTTTTTTGTTTCAAAATTTTATAGGAAGTAAACCTTATGATTGTTTAATATTTTTTGGCATTTCAAAAGTTTTAACATCTGAATTATTCTTTTGAAGGTAACACATCTTTCTCTTATATTTCTTTGTTATGTAGTCACACACACACACACACATATATATATTATCTATAATTTATAGGCTCGAAATCTTTTGATTCCTTTCAATAGTTATAATCATGAATTATTTTTTTGAATGTAACTCATCTTTCTCTTATATTTCTCTATTATTTAGTCATATATATTATATATTATCTATAATTTGTAGGCTCGAAATCTTTTGATTCCTTTCAATAGTTATAATCATGGATTATTTTTTTCAATGTAACTCATCTTTCTCTTATATTTCTCTATTATTTTAGATTTTATAAAATTATTTTAGTTTACCTCACAAATAGGTAGGTTCCCGTGTATAGCACAGGTTAGCGACTAGTTATTATATCTAACCGAAACTTCTAAAACTCTCATAATTTTCCACATTAGCACAATATTTAAATAAATTTTTTTTTTTTTTAGTTCAAACTTAACAAGGGGTGAAACTCTATCTCTCTAACAAATCCAACTTAAACTCAAACTCATCATTATCATTTTTTTAAACAACATTATTTTTGTTTAATCAAAACTTAACATGGAGTGAAACTCTATCTCTCTAACAAGTCCAACTTAAACTCAAACTCAAACGCTGATAATTTATATAAAAACAAAAATTATGATAGGACTCAAAAAAAATAAAAAAACAAAACAAAACAAAAAAAAAAAACAAACAAACAAACAAAGAGACTCACGTTCATTAATCATTTTGCGGCACATTATCTTTATCTCCCTCTAAAGCTCTCATAATTTTTCACATCAGCACAATATATAAATAATTTTATTTTATTTTTTTAGTTCAAACTTAACAAAGAGTGAGACCCTATCTCTCTAACAAGTCCAACTTAAACTCAAACTTATCATTATCATTTTTTTAAAAATTATTTTTGTTTAATCAAAACTTAACATAGAGCGAAACTCTATCTCTCTAATAAGTCCAATTTAAACTCAAACTCAAACGCTAATAATCTATATAAAAACAAATATTATGATAGGACTTAAAAAAAAAAAAAAAAGACTCACATTCATTAATCATTTTGCGGCACATTATATTTATCTCCTTCTAAATTTTGTTCTACTATGTCAGCTACTATTTGTAGTAAAGAATGTCTAAATCCAAAGTGCACCTCAAAACTGACAAAACTCAAATTTTAACTATTGATGTTCAACAATTTGTCAGGACAGGGCAAGCTTTCAATTCAGTTCTAGAGTAAAATCATAAAAAGTCAGATCGATGGACACTCTAATCTCTCTAAGCAGTTGGAACGTAAAAATAAATAATAATAAAATAAAATAATAAAAAATAAAAATAAAATAAAAAAATTGCAGGCAATCTTATTCAACTTTCTTCTTTGATTTGTTTATATTGGTATTATTAATAAAATTTTAATTCAACATTTGTGGATATTTGTTTATATTGTGATTAATAAATTTTATCTTTTATGTCGAATTTTTTGTTTGCTTTCATATGTGCCTGAGATTTTCTTTCTATCTTATTCTTTTGTTATGTTTAGAATTGATTTTTTTTTTTTTTTGAGTATTTGGGTTAATTTCCATATTTATATTGACATTGTTTTCATAGGTTTGGCTTTTGGGTTGAAATTTCTACTTTTTTTTTTTTTTTTTTTGTACATGGCAGATAAAGTATCTCTATTTTTTCGAAGAAAAATCAAAAGCTACAACCTATATATCTTCCAACCTAGGAAACGAAAATTTTTATTTGGTATGATATATATAAATTTATTGAATTTGGTTTGGTTTTCAAGTAGAATTTGGGGATTTTATAAATTTTGAAGTTTTAAGTCTTGGGGTTTTTGGTATTTGCATCTCAGGAGGTTGATCTTAATTCTTCACTTTAAACGCTTTTTATTTAGGTTCATGTGATTTTTTGTTTTCTTATTAAAAGCTATGATTTTTGGTTGATTAATTATTTGTTTGGATTCAACATAAAAGATAATGGAATTAGGTATTATAATTTTGATATTGTTCCATGTTTTAAATTGTCAATATTATTATTACTGCGAGAAAGTCATATTGCTACTCAAATTTGAAACTTGTTGTGCTTTCCTCATCATGATCTTTGTTTATATATTTGTAGTTTATATTAGTTCTGTGTGTGTGTGTGTGTGTGTCTATAACTATTGGGAGTTTTGCTTTATTGATTTAAGAATTGTAAATTACTTTGTAGGTTTTGGTAACTATGCACTTGCAATTCAATAACCTTCAATGTTAGACAACTCTCTTAAACTATGAAAAAGTATAAAAGTTAAATATTTTTTCATTTTAAAAAAAAAAAATACTAACTAGCAAAATGCCTATTTACTTGTTGTTGGATTTTGTTTTTCAGAATCAATAGTTTTTTTGTGCATCGCACAGATTAGTAACACTATTTCGAAACCTAATTATGATTAGACTGGCATTGGGCTCTATTTCGAAACCTAATCCATATATAATATATGTTAATTTGCAATTGGCTAATGGGATGTGGTTGTTGAGATGGAGGATAGAGTTAGAACTATACATATAGATGAGGTGGGGTTCATGGTCTCCCTAAAATTAAGATCTTCCAGAAACATTTTTATTTAGATATATAAGATTTTGTTATCTAAAAAAAGGGAATTTTGAGGAAAAAAAAAATTGGTCTTTCAAAAAGTGAATGTTTGTCCAAAACTTTCAAGGATGCTAAGTTGAATAACTATTCCCTTTTGAAAAATATCCAAATGGAGTGTACTAAAAAAATATTTGTTATAGTGAATTTCAGTTAGCTCAACTGATAAAATCTCTGATAATTGAATAAGAGATTTAAGGTTTAATCCCTGCCTGCATCAAACACTTATTAATGTCTTGGTTTGATAATAAAAAACATAATTATTAGAAGCAGACACCATAAATTGAAATTTCATCCAAAAAAAAAATTTCCTGTAGAAGCACTTATGTCGATCTCCTATACTTTATAGTTTATACTAACAAAAACTAAAATTCCAAAAACTATTCAACATTTAAATTGTTGATTTAATATCATATTATTAAAATCACCATACTTAAAGCATATAAGACATGTCACATTTATTTATGAGTAATGTTACAATCACAAACTATTTTACAACATTTTTATAAACTGTTTATGTAGCTAACTTCTTATTGGTTTTTACTTAACCTCACCATTAACATCATTTTTTTATTTACTAATAACCACTCACCACATCAGCGGTTTGTAAAAAATTTTATAAAAAAATTTCTATCTCTAGATTATTCTTTATTTATTTAGTTAGTTTTATGAATTAAGACACGTCACATTTAATTTCCCCTCACTGATGGAGGTTGGAGCTAGGGACATAATTAATACAAAGACAAAGGTTAGGTGGAGGATTAAAACAATAGTTCAACCTACTACTTATATCACACGCAAAGGAAACTGAACTCCCGTACGCCTTTCACTGTGAGTCTGTGAGAAAGCAAGCGTCGAAAGAAAAATGCACTCTCTCTTTGTGAACTCCCATCCTTGTTCTATATTATTGTTCAATCTCATTTTGCTTGTTCTCTTCTACAACACCACGGCTGTCATAAAGCTACCACCAAATGAAACCTATCCTGCAATTTTTGTCTTTGGAGATTCAACAGTGGATACAGGCAACAACAACAATCGAATAACTCCATCTAGGGCTAATTACAGTCCGTATGGGAATGACTTTAAAGGAAAAGTTGCAACAGGCAGATTCAGCAACGGCAAGGTCCCATCGGACATGATAGGTATTAATTCATGATATCTCTCCCTCTCGTGGTATTATTTTCTTTTTGTTTGTTTGTATTTTTGGGAAAATCACATCATAAACCATATCTTATTTTATATATACTAAAATTAAGCACAACTGTCCCCTCATGCTATGTTTGGACGTTGGGGGAAGGGGGGAGTACGTAGAATAGAGAGAGGGAGAGTAATTCAAATACCTTATTTAGATATTTTTTAAAGAATGAGGGTGATGGATTTGGAGGGGTTTGAACTACTTCTAAACCATCATTTTTAATTCTCCCAAATTAGAGAGATTTGGAGGGAAAGTGGAGCATAAAATGTTTTATCAAATAAATTATCAAATTTACCCTTACCATATTAACAAAATTACAAATGAAAAGACTAATTACTCTCATCTTGTTATCAAAAAAAAAAAATAATAATAATAATTACTCTCATCTTCTTTACTTAATTTTAAAAACATCCAAATAAGGTAGAGGATAATCATTCTTCTCTACTCTCCTCTCCACTACTCTTCTTCCCTCTACTCTCCTCTCTCTCAGAACTTCCAAACATAGGGTAAAACCTAACAATGTTACTCCTCACATTATTGTAAATATATTAAAATTTGTGGTACTCATTGATGTGAACAGCACAGACAACTTTTTCTTCTCTCCTAAATGACTTTTTTTTTCCCTCTCTTGCAGGAAACCCACTTTTTGTCTTCTTCTTTCTTTTTCTTTTTCCTTTTTTTTTTTTCCTATCTCTCTTGCACGAACCCACACTGGTGGTCGAAGGTCTTCTTCTTCATTCTTTTTATTTTTTATTTTTATTAATTTATTTAGGTTTGCTGTTTTGGTGGTCTTTTTCTTTCAAATTAACTAAAACCCAGTTGAATTTAACCCCACCAACAAAACAAAATCCATAGAAATTGGGACCGTTGGGTAATATTGTTCTAATAACGTTGTTTGTATTTTTTAGAAATACGTGTGGGTGAAAAAGTGTATGGAAATACATGTAATATTGTTTAAATACTAAAAACTGTTGTTCAAAATACACTACCAAACACCCCTAGAACCTCAAACCCTGAAAACAAAACCCATTTGAGTTTAACCCTCGTCCACAAAACACAAACCAAATCAAACATTTAGAGCAAACAAAAGAAAGAAACAACAAAAGAAAAGCAAAGAAGCTAGGACCTAGGGTTCAGAAGGACAAAGAGCACTGACTATTGAGAGAAGGAAAAAAGAAAAGTCGAGTGAACAGGCTCATAAAATAAAATATTACTAACTATACTTTTCATGTCAGATATTTTTTACTTTTAAAAAAATACACACTAATACCAAAATACAATTATCTTTTTTCATATTTTAAAATATGTTATTTGAAATATGATATCAGACACATTTTTTACATTATGAGTACTTTAAACATGTATTTTCACAACACTTTTTAAATCACAATTTTCACACCATTTTGAACAATACTTGAACACTGCTACCGAACACCCCATAGTCACTTGAGTTATATGAGTTTCAAGTAACACCACTAAAATAGAACCCTCTAAGCTTACCTAGAATGACCAAAATGCCCCTCACAATTATTGTTCATCATAGTGGCACTATTTTTTGAATTCATATTTCTATTAATTTTCTTTTCTCTCTAGCCAAACAAGATTTTAGGAAAAAAGTGGGGATTTGTTTTGGGTTTTAGGGGGGGGGGGGTGCATTTCAATCATTTTAGCTGGGATTAGTGGGTTCCATGCCAATTGATGTCATGCGCAACTCATGTGACTGTTTTTTGTCGAACTTATTTGGGAAAGTGATAGGGTTTAAGTACTACAAGGTTTTGGTTTTAGAGTGCTGATCGTGCATTTTTGTAGTTTAAGGGGGTAAGTGTAAAATGTGGTATAGTTTAAGCTGGAAAAAAAAAAGTAATTTTCCCCCCTTTTTTTTCTTTCTACTTTTTATATAAGTTATATTTTTGACTTACACTAAAAAACAAAATTGAAAGTTTATACAAATAAGCTACTACAAATAAGTTGTTCCAAAGGCACTTGAACTTTTAGAATACATAAGAGTCAAAATAGAATTTTTCATTCTTTTTATAAATTTCCTTAATCCGTGCCCAAAGTTCACTTTTTGATACCATTTCAACTTTTAGCAGCGGAATTGGAAATTAAAGAGCTTTTACCTGCATATTTGGATCCAAACCTGCAAACTCAAGACCTCATTACAGGTGTTTGCTTTGCTTCTGGTGGCTCTGGATATGATCCCTTAACACCCAAAATAGAGGTACACGCACAATACTTTTGTTCCTTTTTTTTTGGGTGCACTCATGGTTTGTTTGTAATATGTATTTCTCTTTTTATCATTTTTTTTAATATATTTTTTTTTATCAAAGCTAACCTGGTCGATGTCCGATCAACTTGGAATGTTGAAAGAATACATTGTGAGGCTTCAAGGAATTGTTGGAGTAAACAGGACAAACTTCATCTTAACCAGAAGTCTATATCTCATTTCATTGAGTAGCTGCGACATTGCCAATGTATATTTTGGACCTACTTCACGAAGATACGAGTACAATTTTGCTTCCTACACTAACCTTATGCTTAAGTACGCTACCCAATTCTTGAAGGTAAGGTTTCATCCTATCAATTAAATTTCAAATTTCAATGACACAACTTTCTTGGTCACACTCAAGCTCATTACTGTAGCAATAGTGTTGCTTTCCTATTCCTATTACCAAAGAACCAAAAAAGAATGACATTGACAATAATAACAAGACCTCATAATAACCATAAGTTTTCAATACCCTCGTTTCTAAAAATAAACTGACACGAACAATAATAATACTTGACGTCCCTCGTTATGTTTTCAAGGAACTTTATTCACTAGGAGCACGAAGGATTGGAGTATTCGGAGCTCCGCCAATCGGATGTGTGCCATCACAAAGAACTGTTGCCGGAGGATTACACAGACAGTGTGGAGAAGGCCACAATCAGCTAGCAATGTTGTTCAATGCTAAACTGACTACCTTGTTGGATTCCCTTAACAAGGACATGCCTGATAGCAGAATGGTCTATCTTGATATTTACAACCCTCTACTTGATCTCATTGAACACCCTGAAAAGAATGGTAACTCACAAATTTTTGTCACAATTTTTTTTTTTTTTTTTGGCCCTTGAAATATGGTATGTATACTATTTTGGACATGCAATTTATAAAACTAATTATGTGTCAAAAATGGTTTATTCAAAATTGGTTTAAAGGAAAACTTTGTCACACTCGTTAATTTTTTTTGTAATAATATATTTAATAGAATACATATTTTAGTGACAAAAATGGAACCTACTCTATATTTGTTCTATTTTTGTCATTGAAATTTGAAATGAATGGTCAAAATGACAAAATGTAAACCTTTTAAATTCCTAAAACTTAACCTATATTTTAGGAACCCAAAGAATATTTTACGGAAGTTTTTTTTTTTTTTTTTTTTTTAAATCATACGTCGTTATCTTAATGACTTTGTCATCAACCATTACCAGCATCCTGTTTCACTAGCCTCTTTTGCTATTTATTTGAATTTCACAAACAATTTCTTTGAGTAACCTCAAATGAAACTATTTTGTTAAGTAGCTTCATTTGGAACTCTAGTATTTGGAAGCCAACTCCAAATGAGGCAATTTAGCAATGTTAAGAACTCGACTCTTTGAAATTCAAGTTCCACTAAAAACTTTTAAAAAATCTCAATTTAGGTGTTTTTCTCTATGGAACTCGAGTCATTGAGACTTGAGTTACCCCTTGGAACTCGACTCTTATATACTCGAGTTCCAAATGAGACTACTTAAGTAATTGTTTTTTAAAATCAAATAAATAGCAAATAACCTCCTGTTTCACCAATTGATCTTTGCTATTTTCTTTATAAAATAATAATAATAATAATAATTTTTCTGTATATTACATATACAGGCTTTAAGATAGCGGAGAAAGGATGCTGTGGTACAGGAATAATAGAGGTAGGTCCAATATGTAACCCATTGTCTGCAATCTGTACAGATGTGAATGATTATGTTTTTTGGGATAGTTTTCATCCCACAGAAAGAGCATACAAGATCATTACTTCTCAAGTCCTCAAGAATGACGGCAATAGGCTTTTCGGACATCAGTAAAGTTAATTTCTTCTCTTTGAATTCTACCACTACAATCAATTTCAATGGTTTTGCCCTGGTCCTTCCCTCAAGTCAAGTCTGATTTTGGATTTTCATTCATACACATAATACTTGTTTTTGTCAGCTATGATCACAGATAGAATCTAAGGATCCATCTTATATGTTCTCACTTAATAATATTTGTCAATTTCGAAAGATCTATAGTTAATGATGCTTGTTTGCAAAATGTTCCAATTGTATCACCATTTTATTGAATAAATTCTTATTTATTAAACAAGAAGAGAGGTAGAGACTCTGATTGTGCCAATTATGTCCAATTAATTATTTAGTCCAATTATGTAAGGCCGTTGATTAAAGCAATCAAACACAATATTGTGCTAATAGGAAACACCAGAACCAAAAGCATGCGCAATATGGTGACGTTGAGAAAACCAATTGAAAAATTATTCCAAAGGAAAAACCACTGCGACGGCTTAACTACCAATTCCAAGGAAAACAAATCAGCACAGTAGAATTGAAGTTTACAAATTGAAAAACTCTATTCTAATTTGCTATCTCATGTAAAACTTATTGACATTATCCAATGCAACTCTGACGGACTTTTCTTAATTATTCTTTACTATGGTACATACTGTGGATCATGTCAATGTATATATATATATATATATATATTTCTTTTTTATTATAGAATTATTCTTGGAAATGTTAATGGTATTTTATTAGCTATTATTTACTCCATTAATTTTTATTTATTAAACAACAAGAGAGGCAGAGACTTCGATTGTGCCAATTATGTCTAGTTAATTATTTAGTCCAATTATGTAAGGCCTTTGATTAAAGCAATCAAACACAATATTGTGCTAATAGGAATAACACCAGAACCAAAAGCATGCGCAATATGGTGAACTTGAGAAAATCGATGGAAAAATTATTCCAAAGGAAAAACCACCGCGACAGCTTAACTACCAATTCCAAGAAAAACAAATCAGCACAATAGAATTAAAGTTTACAAATTGAAAAACTCTATTCTAATTTGCTATCTCATTTAAAACTTATTGACATTATCCAATGCAACTCTGAATCCACGGACTATTCTTTATTATTCTTTACTATGGTACATACTGTAGATCATGTCAACGTATGTATATATATATATATATATATATATTTTAATAATAGAATTATTCTTGGAAATGTTAATGGTATTTTATTAGCTATTATTTACTCCATTAATTTTTATTTATTAAACAAGAAGAGAGGCAAAGACTCCGATTGTGCCAATTATGTCTAGTTAATTAGTCCAATTATGTAAGGCCTTTGATTAAAACAATCAAACACAATATTGTGCTAATAGGAATAACACTAGAATCAAAAGCATGCGCAATATGGTGACGCTAAGAAAACCGATGGAAAAATTATTCCAAAGAAAAAACCACTGTGATGGCTTAGCTACCAATTCCAAGGAAAACAAATCAGCACAGTAGTATTGAAGTTTACAAATTGAAAAACTCTATTCTAATTTGCTATCTCATGTAAAACTTATTGACATTATCCAATGCAACTCTGAATCCACGGACTTTTCTTTATTATTCTTTACTATGGTACATACTGTGGATCATGTCAATGTATATATATATATATATTTTTTTTTTTCTTTTTTTATTATAGAATTATTCTTAGAAATTAATGTTAATGGTAGTTTTTTTTTTTTTTTTTTGGAAAAAAATGTTAATGGTATTTTATTAGCTATTATTTACTCCATTAATTTTTGGAGATAATTATGACTCTTTTTAGTAAGGTAAAAACTTGTTCTAGACAATGTGTGTAACTGTGACTTATAAATGTCATTTAAAGTCACGTATTCAAGTTATAAAAAAACATTGTGTAAAACAAACACAATCCTTTAATACGGTTTTGCACGCTGCTTTTGTCAAGTGATTGACTCAAATAGTTTGAGTTTGGAGCATGATAGATCTCATCTACTTCTATACAATAAATAGATAATTGATGTGCAACTTTTCTCAAGTCATTGACTCATACAGCTGAGTTTGGAGCATGATAGATCTACTCCTAAACAATAAATAGACAATTAAGAATATATTAGACATTCTCTCCTACATCCAAATTTCATATCTCAGATTCTCAATACCTTACATTAGGAAAAAATTGGCCTTTGTCCTTTTTAAAAAAACAATCCAGCATTTTGCCCCCTTTCCCAAATTATTTAGGGAAATGTCCTTTTTTTAAAACTCGACTTTCTCAAAATTGAGTTTAAGTCCTATAGTGGCGTTTTAAAGAGCCTATAGTGACGTTTTAATGAGCCTATAGTGGCGTTTTGTAACTCGAGCTCCATGAACTCGAGTTATAGGTAAAAAAAGGGAAAAACTTGCATTGAACTCAAGTTCATGAAAATCAAGTTATAAAACACCACTATATGTCCTTAAAAGGTCACCATAGTCCTCCAGAAATTTTTTTTTTCTTTTAAACTCGATTTTGAGAAAGTCGAGTTTCAAAAGAGGGGCATTTTTCTAATTAGTTTGAAAAATGAGGCAAAATGTTGGATTGTTTTTTTAAAAAGGGCAAAGGCCAATTTTGTCCCCTTACATTATAAACCAAATTGCTCATCAAAATTACCTACAAAACAACTACAATCAAATCCTGAAACAAACACCCTTCACCAAAAAAAAAAAAAAAAAGCAAGAGGAGATAACCAAATCTATAGTAGAATAACTCGTACACACACCCTTCGATAGTAAATTTCAAACTTAAACCCATTAAATTAAATTGGCTCTTCATCAGATAAAGGAGTGGTGGTAGCGACCAAAAGAAAAGAGGTGGTTGTGCCAAAGGAGAGAAGAGAGAAAGATTGAAAAAATTGAAAAGGGAAAGAAAACCTAAATTTAATACTAAAAATGGGTTCATTATAGGAACTTGATCCAAAATTGTAATGGCAACTGACAAAAGGATTAAATTGGCTGTGTCTGTAAACTTGGGGACCAAACTAAAACTTTAAGAACGAAAATAATTGTCAAAAATACTAACCTCTGTAAACTCCAAAGAACCAAATTGTATTTCAATCCTTTTTTTTTTTTTTTTAATTACAATTTACAAAGTCTCAACCTTTTCCTAAATTATTATTGTACGCCTCTCATGAGATTATTTGTTCAAGTGATAGTAGTTATAGAACATTGATATATAGCGGTCAGATTCAATGTATTCCAAATACTCACCAATATATCTGTAAGGACACGATTCCTCCGTGGCCCATTAACATTTTTGGGTTCCCACGAGAAGGATCCCTCACAATACGATTTGTAGAGAGTGGGCTTGAAAAGCTTGGGCTTGGGCGCGGGGCAGTATTATGATCTGATTTTGGAGAAGTTCGTGAAGGAAAGGGGAGCTGGGCTGAGATGCTTAAGCCCTACGACAATATATCCCGCAAGATTGGGCTCCTCGGATCTGATCCGAGGACCCTTGGGATGGTATTTTGGTTGCTCGACGGCGAGTTTAGTTCATGAAGCAGTTGGGTTCCTCCGGGGTATTCTCCTTTGGAACCTCTTTCTTCAGCCGTGGGATCCCCCCCCCCCTACTAGATTCGCTTAATTCTTCTTTTATACTAGTCGTGTGTTCGCTGTCCTTCGTACACGTGTAGGGTCAGCCTTTACAAATACTGACATTTGTCCCATCAATCTAATTCCGGAATTGTTGGGAATGACTTGATAAAGCTGCAGAGTACGGTTCTGTCAGGCGTTGGGCCTTATCCAGAAGGGTAGTTAGGGTAATCGCCCCAAGGTATTTTGGATTTCCTTACGAGTTTATCCCTTTATTCTGGGGGGATTATGGGCCTGCCGAGGACTAGGCTGTCCTCGGCTGCCTCCCAAAATTGGTCTGTGCTCGGCGTCATAGAGCTTGGGCCACGGTTTTCCTCGGATCGGGCCCTGGGACTCTCTAGGGGCAAAGGGGCCTGGTCCACGAATTGTTGGGCCCCACAATAGCCCCTCAAAACCCTTCTATCCGAATTCCGGTTTGGAAAGGAGGGTTTTGGCAAACCCGGGCCCTCAAAATGGCCCATTTAGCTTGATTCCGCATTCATTTGAGCGGTTTCCCAGGAAATTAGGCGGTTTCTTGAGGGATTCCTTTTAATCCGCTCGGAATCTGCTCCTGCCGCTTGGATGTCCCAGACGCGCCCTTAAATGGACCCCTTAACGAGGCTCATTTATGTCCGGCGGCTTATTTGATAAGGTGGAGAAGTGGAACGGACGCCTCTTTTTCTTCAGATTCTTTGGGGAGAGTTGAGTGCATTTAATGTCCTCCGTCCCGCTCTTCCTATAAGAAGGCGAGCAGGAGGCCATCACTTTCGTACTATCTCCCTCCCATTCTTCTGAGATCACAACAAATGATACAGAAATCATGCCCCTCCTCCAGACACCATGTTCTGACAAAGCTTGAAATGGCTCGATCAGGGCAGGGGTGGCGCAGACTTAAGATCCGTCCCGCCTCTCTTTTAGCCAAAATCCGAAGCAGGGGCTCATCACGCCGAACTCTTGGTGTGACTGAGTCGGAAACACCCAATATCAGCACCACCCGGCTCCTCACGAGCGTACCTAATATGGCACCAACGTGTTAGGAGTCAGGGCTGAGGCAGGGGCCAAGTGCTTCTGCTTCTCCCTCTTTTGCTCCTTGGTGCCCTTCCTCTCCCTCTTCTTATTGTCTTCCCAGCACCAGTTCCGCCCTGGTGCTGTTTCTTTTCCCTCTTTTGCTCCTCTCTTTGTCTCTTCATCTCTCTCCCTCTTCTTCTCCTCCTTCTTTTACTCATGTCCTCCATTTTCTTCCTTCATATCCTCCATCTTCTTCATTGATTTCTTCTTTACTATTCCCTTCTCCCTCAATTCTTCTTCCTTCTCCTTCAATTCTTCTTCCTTCTCCTTCAATTCTTCTCCCTTGTTCTTCCTCCTTTTCCGAAGAAGGTTCTTGTCATGATATGATCAAAGCTGAGGCAAAGATTAGAGAGACTTTGAAGACGAGTTTAAAGGGCATCTGACTGTTGGCTTATCTGTAATGTGGGTGTTAGTGCTGCTTCGACAGCCCCTCTTTTGTATAGGCCCGTTGAGGCCCCTTTCTTTTTTGTACATTGTAATAATCTCTTACATTAATAAAAGTGTTTATTGTTTCATTTCGCATATTCTGTTTATGCTTTTGCGTATTGGTAAATGCTGTTCGGCTCAATGAGAAAGTATCCGAACCGATGACAACTAAGACCAAAATATTTGATAATAAAAAGATGTCGTCATGACTCTAATATAAGTGTTTGGCCCAATAAGGCCGACCAGTGAAAAGTAACGATTACCCATGCTGGCCAAGGAGAGAACTATTGACTTGACGCCGTGTTTGGGTCCGGGGACCATACAAGGCCTTGATTCAGTCCATGACTTGTAAAAATAATAATTCTTATACTTGGTTTCCCCATAGGCTTGAGTCCGAGGACCATGCAAGGCCTTGGTGCAGTCCGTAACTTGTAAAAATAATAATTTTTATACTTGGTTTCCCCATAGGCTTGAGTCCGAGGACCATGCAAGGCCTTGGTTCAGTCCATAACTTATAAAAATAATAATTTTTTAAACTTGGTTTCCCCATAGGCTTGAGTCCGAGGACCATGCAAGGCCTTGGTTCAGTCCATAACTTGTAAAAATAATAATTTTTATACTTGGTTTCCCCATAGGCTTGAGTCCGAGGACCATGCAAGGCCTTGGTTCAGTCCATGACTTGTAAAAATAATAATTTTTATACTTGGTTTCCCCATAGGCTTGAGTCCGAGGACCATGCAAGGCCTTGGTTCAGTCCATGACTTGTAAAAATAATAATTTTTATACTCGGTTTCCCCATAGGCTTGAGTCCGAGGACCATGCAAGACCTTGGTTCTGTTTTGTCTCCTTAGGTATCTCGTACGCGGCCGAGCAGGAGGTTGTCCTTGGCATTAGCTATTACCCGGTGTGGGCCGTAGTCCGTGGGCCATCATGTGGGAAGGGCATGGGCCGCGAATTTACTGGGCCCGCAGATCAGGAGATATTTCCATAATCTTTGGCCACGCGGTACTTCTGGGTGTCCCGAGGTGCACCTCCCCGAGGCTCCTTTAGTCTTGTCGTTGCAGAGGTTTGTTGGAAGTCGAGCTGGAGACGTTTTGTCCGTAGCGTTCCTTGGGAAGCTACGCAAATTAAATGCCATCACCCTACCTCCTCAAATAAATAGGAGAGCAAGTTTCTTTGCTTAGGCACCAGATCCTTAGTCTCCTCCTCCAGCTTCTTCCCGCAGTAAGCCATGTTTGAGACGAGGGTTGGAGAAGAAAGACTCTCTTCGCCGCAGAGGCGCCACGTTCTCCTGGGGCTCGAAAGAGTAACGTATGGGCCAAGGAAGCGTAGATTCAAGAGAAGTTTCCATTTCGACAGAGGGAAGAGGGTGTTTTCCCCGCTTTTAGTCAAAATCCGAAGCAGGTTCCGGTCATGCCAGATTTTTGGTATGTCTGAAGAAGGAATTTCCACCATCAGCACTGTCTACCTTGTAGCCGGTAAATTTCTGCGGGGGCTTCCCCACTTCCGGCTCCCTGCGCCTTCTTGGTAGATGGTGTTAGCCTGAGGTCAGGTTCTTTTGCTGCCTGAGTTTCGGGCGCGTAAAAGCGTAGGGGGTGAAACGAGGTCTTGTGGCAGTAGCCAGCCTCTCCTCTGTGCTACCCGCATCTTCCCCACTGCAGCGTGAGGCTCAGGTTGGGCTCCTTTGCTGCCGGAGCTATGGGCATGCGAAAGCATGGAGGAAAGGGCAAGGCCTCGAAGCAGTAGCCAACCTCTCGTCTGTGCTACCTCCTCGGCCTTTTCTTGCTTCCTTGTTACTTTCCTTTCTATCATGTAGCAAGTTTTATTACAAGTTGATTTTAGCTTTTGTTGTGTGCTGTAATGTTTCTTTGTTTTAATAAAAGAAAAAGGAAACTTTGCCTACTTGTTTTGAATACTACTCTTTTTGCAACATTATTTTGTGAACGCGTGTGCTCCCTGTGTTTGTTTCTTCAACGATACTTAGAGCAGGAAGTTTTGAAACATAATCCAATCAATTCTAATGAACCAACACTACCAAACATTACGGCAATGATTCATAGCAAGTTTAACTTAGGAAACTAGCAAAGATAACAATTGAATATTCTGGGATGAGTATGAGTACCGTCCGAGGAGTCGACAGAGTAATAAAAAAGCTTAAATCGTTTTTCAAGCGACGTATTGCCCTATACCGCATCGATTCCTTTGGTGCTGCAGATCTAAGAGCAGACTTGAGAATTCCCGCGACGGGTAGTCGGTTTTCCCATAGGCTTGAGTCCGTGGACCATGCAAGACCTTGGTTATGTCCAAAGCTTTTGATTTTTATCTCTTGTACTTGGTTTCCCCATAGGTTTGAGTCCGAGGACCATGCAAGACCTTGGTTCTGTCCGAAGTTTATGAGATTTGTTTTTGTGTTTGGTTTCCCCACAGGCTTGAGTCCGTGGACCATGCAAGGCCTTGGTTCTGTCCAAAGCTTTTGATTTTTATCTCTTGTACTTGGTTTCCCCATAGGTTTGAGTCCGAGGACCATGCAAGACCTTGGTTCTGTCCGAAGTTTATGAGATTTGTTTTTGTGTTTGGTTTCCCCACAGGCTTGAGTCCGTGGACCATGCAAGACCTTGGTTCTGTCCAAAGCTTTTGATTTTTATCTCTTGTACTTGGTTTCCCCATAGGTTTGAGTCCGAGGACCATGCAAGACCTTGGTTCTGTCCGAAGTTTATGAGATTTGTTTTTGTGTTTGGTTTCCCCACAGGCTTGAGTCCGTGGACCATGCAAGGCCTTGGTTCTGTCCAAAGCTTTTGATTTTTATCTCTTGTACTTGGTTTCCCCATAGGTTTGAGTCCGAGGACCATGCAAGACCTTGGTTCTGTCCGAAGTTTATGAGATTTGTTTTTGTGTTTGGTTTCCCCACAGGCTTGAGTCCGTGGACCATGCAAGGCCTTGGTTCTGTCCAAAGCTTTTGATTTTTATCTCTTGTACTTGGTTTCCCCATAGGTTTGAGTCCGAGGACCATGCAAGACCTTGGTTCTGTCCGAAGTTTATGAGATTTGTTTTTGTGTTTGGTTTCCCCACAGGCTTGAGTTCGTGGACCATGCAAGACCTTGGTTCTGTCCAAAGCTTTTGATTTTTATCTCTTGTACTTGGTTTCCCCATAGGTTTGAGTCCGAGGACCATGCAAGACCTTGGTTCTGTCCGAAGTTTATGAGATTTGTTTTTGTGTTTGGTTTCCCCACAGGCTTGAGTCCGTGGACCATGCAAGACCTTGGTTCTGTCCAAAGCTTTTGATTTTTATCTCTTGTACTTGGTTTCCCCATAGGTTTGAGTCCGAGGACCATGCAAGACCTTGGTTCTGTCCGAAGTTTATGAGATTTGTTTTTGTGTTTGGTTTCCCCACAGGCTTGAGTCCGTGGACCATGCAAGACCTTGGTTCTGTCCAAAGCTTTTGATTTTTATCTCTTGTACTTGGTTTCCCCATAGGTTTGAGTCCGAGGACCATGCAAGACCTTGGTTCTGTCCGAAGTTTATGAGATTTGTTTTTGTGTTTGGTTTCCCCACAGGCTTGAGTCCGTGGACCATGCAAGACCTTGGTTCTGTCCAAAGCTTTTGATTTTTATCTCTTGTACTTGGTTTCCCCATAGGTTTGAGTCCGAGGACCATGCAAGACCTTGGTTCTGTCCGAAGTTTATGAGATTTGTTTTTGTGTTTGGTTTCCCCACAGGCTTGAGTCCGTGGACCATGCAAGACCTTGGTTCTGTCCAAAGCTTTTGATTTTTATCTCTTGTACTTGGTTTCCCCATAGGTTTGAGTCCGAGGACCATGCAAGACCTTGGTTCTGTCCGAAGTTTATGAGATTTGTTTTTGTGTTTGGTTTCCCCACAGGCTTGAGTCCGTGGACCATGCAAGACCTTGGTTCTGTCCAAAGCTTTTGATTTTTATCTCTTGTACTTGGTTTCCCCATAGGTTTGAGTCCGAGGACCATGCAAGACCTTGGTTCTGTCCGAAGTTTATGAGATTTGTTTTTGTGTTTGGTTTCCCCACAGGCTTGAGTCCGTGGACCATGCAAGGCCTTGGTTCTGTCCAAAGCTTTTGATTTTTATCTCTTGTACTTGGTTTCCCCATAGGTTTGAGTCCGAGGACCATGCAAGACCTTGGTTCTGTCCGAAGTTTATGAGATTTGTTTTTGTGTTTGGTTTCCCCACAGGCTTGAGTCCGTGGACCATGCAAGACCTTGGTTCTGTCCAAAGCTTTTGATTTTTATCTCTTGTACTTGGTTTCCCCATAGGTTTGAGTCCGAGGACCATGCAAGACCTTGGTTCTGTCCGAAGTTTATGAGATTTGTTTTTGTGTTTGGTTTCCCCACAGGCTTGAGTCCGTGGACCATGCAAGGCCTTGGTTCTGTCCAAAGCTTTTGATTTTTATCTCTTGTACTTGGTTTCCCCATAGGTTTGAGTCCGAGGACCATGCAAGACCTTGGTTCTGTCCGAAGTTTATGAGATTTGTTTTTGTGTTTGGTAAGCCCCTAGATCAGGGTGGGGAGAGCCGGCCGGAGGCCAAGAGCCCCTAAGGCTGTCTACGCCGTAGGCGCTGCAAGGCGTAGCCCCTAGCAGAAGTTTACGTCGGAACAACAACCGCACGTCAAATGAGACGGAGGGGGCTCCGTAAATGTCCGCTTAGTAAAGAGTTGGCTCCACCGCCACCTGCGCCAAGCTCGCATGCTTTCCCACAGACGGCGCCAATTGTAAGGACACGATTCCTCCGTGGCCCATTAACATTTTTGGGTTCCCACGAGAAGGATCCCTCACAATACGATTTGTAGAGAGTGGGCTTGAAAAGCTTGGGCTTGGGCGCGGGGCAGTATTATGATCTGATTTTGGAGAAGTTCGTGAAGGAAAGGGGAGCTGGGCTGAGATGCTTAAGCCCTACGACAATATATCCCGCAAGATTGGGCTCCTCGGATCTGATCCGAGGACCCTTGGGATGGTATTTTGGTTGCTCGACGGCGAGTTTAGTTCATGAAGCAGTTGGGTTCCTCCGGGGTATTCTCCTTTGGAACCTCTTTCTTCAGCCGTGGGATCCCCCCCCCCTCTACTAGATTCGCTTAATTCTTCTTTTATACTAGTCGTGTGTTCGCTGTCCTTCGTACACGTGTAGGGTCAGCCTTTACAAATACTGACATTTGTCCCATCAATCTAATTCCGGAATTGTTGGGAATGACTTGATAAAGCTGCAGAGTACGGTTCTGTCAGGCGTTGGGCCTTATCCAGAAGGGTAGTTAGGGTAATCGCCCCAAGGTATTTTGGATTTCCTTACGAGTTTATCCCTTTATTCTGGGGGGATTATGGGCCTGCCGAGGACTAGGCTGTCCTCGGCTGCCTCCCAAAATTGGTCTGTGCTCGGCGTCATAGAGCTTGGGCCACGGTTTTCCTCGGATCGGGCCCTGGGACTCTCTAGGGGCAAAGGGGCCTGGTCCACGAATTGTTGGGCCCCACAATATCAATTAGAAATCTTCACTTCTATGATTAAGACAGTCATCATGATTGATATGTCATAAACTGAAAAGATGAAATGTCCAATTTCATTGCACACTGCAAACTAAGATTTATGAGTTTATAATTAATTGAAATTTATATCTTCTATAGGCAAATCACATTCCACACTTAAATCACATACAATCATCTCATAGACTATTCATCAAATGAATGATGTCTAATGTTCATATAATTCACATAAAATAAAACATTTTTATTAATGAAAGAATGTGTTTAGATACAAATCCCAACAAATAAATTATTAATATGAGCCCAAACCCATCTCATATTTAAAATAAAATAAAATAAAATGATTAAGTTCTGAACTTTTTAATATTTGACTTGATTTGGTGTGCATTTTGACACAATTATAAGCTGATATAAGGGATCTTTTTGTTTTTGTTTATTTTTTTGTGAGTCCCACAAGAAAGAAGCCTTTTTTCTTTTTCCTTTTTTCTTTTTTCTTTTGGTTTGGTTAACTTATTGCTTAACCAGCTAGGTGCTGTTGCTCATCCCCACTCTAGCATTTTGGTCAAAAAGTTAGGTTCAATTAACTATTTGCGAGTCTCACTCTATGGATTTTCCTCAAAATGTCAGGTTTTTTTTGTCACAAAAGGAAAAAAAAATTAAATAAGTTATTTCCAAATGAATACCAGGTCTATTTATTGTTGGACTCAAGTCATCTTGGGCCACAGCCCAAAAATGTAAAAAATAGACAGAAAGAAAGAAGGCCAGGGATGAAGGGATTCACAAAATTTCACACCTGTCTCAAAGCCCAAAATTATTATTATTTTTTTTTTTTGTTATTATTATTATTATTATGTCTAAATTTTCTTGGGAAAACATATAACAACTGTGTGATCATTCCGCTTACCTCATAAATCAAATCAATACTTGATTATTATTAAGAGAAAAATAGCTCAAAAGACAACTCTTTTGACGGTGGAGCAATGGGTAGTCTGAAAGTAGGTGAGGGTCTATATAAGCCTCCACCACTCCTACAAGCAATGATGTTCAAATCCAATACCAATACCATTACCATTACCAAAACCATAACCATAACCAAATCCCCTACCTAGGGACGGACCCAGGGGGGGGGCGCCCAAGCCCACCCCCCCCCCCCAACCACCCCGTGCGCGGCCCCAAAAAAAATTTTGGGCCCCTCTAGCCCAAATAAGAAAAAGTAAAATTTTTTTATTGGTTACATATTTTTTTTCAAGAGTTGTGTCTCCCTCTTCCAAAAACTTAGACCCCCTCTCTTTTAATTAGCCTAGCCCAACTAACAACTATCGAACTCAAAAACTTAACCAAAAAAAAAAAAAACCTTTAAAATAAAATAATCCTAGTCAGCCCAGTATTAAAGTACTAGTTTTATATATTATCTCTTATTTTACAACAATTAGACAATTATCATTTTTATTGAGAAACAAACGCAAGAGGAGTGAATGAGTTTTTAACTCAAAAGCGCACCATTTTTTTAATGTAAGAGTTCATTTTTTTACCTACATGTCATATATTATTATTATTATTATTATTATTATTATTTTGCCTAGAGTTTATTGGGAAAACATATAAGAACTATGTGATCGTTTCACTTACCTCATAAATCAAATCAATACTTGATTATTATTAAGAGAAAAAGAGCTCAAAAGACAACGCTCCTGGCAGAGGAGCAATGGGTCGCCTGAGAGCAGGTGGGAGTCTATATAAGCCTCCACCACTCCTACAAGCAGCGAGGTTCAAATCCAATACCAAGACCATTACCAAAACTATACCCCTGCCCAGAGATGGACTCGAGGGGGGGGGGGGGGGGGGGCGCTCCCTCCAGCCCAAAGAAAAAAAAATTATTGGTTATATATATATTTTTTTTCTAGAGTTGCTTCTCCCTCTTCCAAAAACTTAGGCCCCCTCACTTTAATTTAGTCTAGCCCAACTAGCAACTACCAAACTCAAAAACTTAACAAAAACAAAACTTAAAAATGAAAATAAAATATCCTTGTCAACTCAATATTAGAATACTAACATCAGATGTTTTAAATGCTAAATATTTAGTATTAAGAAAATAAAATTACAAAAAAACTACTATATGAGACCTTTCAAATGCTATACTAAAGTAGCAAAAGTAAGTTTCGGTTTGTGATTTTTTTTTTTTTTTTTTTTTTTGCCACAACTAATGATCTTATAAAACAATATTATTTTGTGTTTTTTTGTCGTTGTTGGTAGATGATTGTATCTTAATGTATTAAGAAACAATAATTTTGTGTATTTATATTGATTGAGTTAATACTATATGAATGCCTATTTACTTTTTTTTTTTTTTTTTTTTACTTCAACCTCTCTTAACTTGAAATCCTAGGTTCACCCCTGCCCCTGCCCCTTCCTCTCGTACAAGAAAAAATTAAATATTTACAAGAGAAGGAAACAGAAACAAGAAGAGGAAGACGAAGAGGGGAACGCTGACATGACAATGACAAGATCCACTGGGGAAGAGATGGAAGAGGAGACTAACAACAACAACAACAACGACAACGTCATTACAGTGGCAGTGGGGCCCACCACCGATGACATGTCCGGAGAAGATATGGGCCCACTCTCACTACTCCGGAAGTTTCCAAAAAAATCCTCTACCAATAGCAATCTCAACCAACTCACTCCGGTGACACATGAAGACAACAGAGTCATTGAAGAAGCTGATAGTTTCAGAGCTTTCATTGTGGTCTGGGGACGTGGAAACGATGGTGGCATCGACAAACAGGACTTTTAAACCTTGGATTGGCTTCAACGAGATTGCACTGAATTTTACGACGCCGTTAGGTCTCTCCTCTCTCGCTGCGCTCAACTCTCCTCCTTAGAGATCGAGCTCCAAACCCACCAAAACGAAGAAGAACCCGACACTGGCAATTTTCAAGCTCGGTTGAAAGAAGCGCTGGCCAGATCCAAAGTTAAGTATAAGAAAGCCATAGAGTGGGTTAGTGGTTTGAAGAGTCGGATTTCAAAGATCCAAGAGGTGCTGCAAAAGCTCGGGCATGAATTAGAGCGAGAAGTGGGGGTGCTTTTATGTGTATGTGTGTGTGTGTGTTCTATCTGTTTTGGTTTATGATTGCAGGATGCTAATGGAGTGAGAATGGACCGTTTGTCCTCGGCCTGACTGTGAAGCTAAAGGGTGTGCCAATGTACTGGCAAATAAGGGGGAGACCAACCAAGCAGAGTTCAAGAATATGACCACTTTCCTAGCGTCGGTTCTAGGAATTTTGTTTAGGGAGGCCATTACAAAATTTTAATAAAAAGAGAACTTGAATATATCAAGTTATTAAAAAAAAATACATAAAGTTTTACAATTTTATTCTACAAATTTTCAAATTTTGAATGTTACATGATAGTTCATTATGAATATCTATTGCTAATATGGGTAGCTACGAGTCTATAATCATTTTATTTTGTTAAGTTTGTCTAACATTTTTATCTTTATACAGTTGTTATTATCTATTTGACTTTGTTTTCATAAAAATATTTTAGACTAAATGAATCTTAACTCATTGGCTCCATATTAATTATTGATGCACATAATCACACTTATTCATACATAAATTATACACTACATGTCTACTTAATCAATTTAATACTTGAACAATCATTAACTTTACAATTGTTTTCTTGAATTTTACTAACTTTATTACAAAAAGTTATTATAATAAGACAACAATACACACACATGTAAAAAAACCTTCTCTATTTCTTAATTATTAAATTATATAAAGTTATATTATATTTATATTGTACATACAAACATCCACACACGTCATAATTTACACAAATATGTAACATTATAACAAAAAGTAATGTATGCACTTACACACACATAATATAAATTTATAAAAGAGAAGTACACTTACAATTCACAAACACTTACTCTTTATTTGGTTTCTCCAAAAAAAAAAAAAATTACTCTTTATTCTTAAAGTTGAAAATACTTGCAATAAAGATGTGCAAAATTTAAGTCAAAGTGTGCAAAAAATATATATTTAAAAATAAATTAAAGTATTAAGCTAACCAAAAAAAAAAAAAAATTTATATATATAGTTTTTTCTTTTCAAGTCAAGGGGTTCATTTGAACCCCCTGAATATGCTTTAGCACCGCCCCTGCACTTTCCATCTTTTGTATATCAAAGTTATGTATGGGGATCTAAGACAAATAGGGAGTTGGGGACTACTGGAGAATGTCCATGAGCTAAGCACTTTTGCATGTACTCACTATGAATAACTATATTCTCCCTTTCTACCAAAAAAAATGTTAAGGACATTTTTATGTGATTGGCATGTTCTTTAACAAAACGCATTTTACTTGTATTTGGGTAAATCTAAGAAGGTTCAAGATGATCATTACTAGTGGTTAAATTGAAGACATGAAGATTACTCAAGAACTGCTCAAGAAAAGTGCAAACTGCAGGTCTCAATACCTCCTCGACAGAAGCTTGATCTGTCGAGATTCATTAAAACTCGATAGATGTCTTGATCTATCAAGCTTATAGGATTCAGACTATAGCCAGCAACATTTTTATTCTAAAAGGCTATTTGTTTATGAGTTTATATAATCCTTATTGGACTAGGAAAACCTAAGGTTTGTGTAAACCTATTTGGAATAGAAAAGCCCATTAAGCTCCTATTTAAGGGAGGTAGAAAAAGAAAAACCCTAACCCTAGAAAGCTTCATAAGGTTTTCTTTTTGAAACCCTAGCCTCCCCCTACAGAAGAAAGAGTTCTTACTGCGTTTCTTGTACGTCTTTGGGTTCTGTAACCAAACAAAGTCTCTTGCACCAACATTGAAGATCTTATTGGTGTTTCTATGTGAAACTGCTGCAAATCAACTACAACAATCAAAGGGTTGCTGTGGAGTTAGTCACGTACTTGGATTCATGCAAAGGAGTAAGCCGTGTACTGGGATCCGCGCATCAGATTGGTTAGATACGTACTGGAAGCCGTGCATCAAAAGGAGAGATTGTCACTACAAAACAAGTCTAATTGGGTGTTGGGGTAAGGGTTCAACTGTAGATTGGTATAAGGTACTTGTAACCGCTTGTTGTGATAATAGTGGAATTTCGGGAGTGGTGACCTAAAAATCACCCGATGGGGTTTTTGCCGTGTAAGTTTTCCCCATTCGTAAACAAATCACCGTGTAAATTTATTTTCCGCTGCATATTTAGTTATTTGATTATTTATTTGTGCTACCACGCTCATTGCATGTAATCGAATCTAATTAATTTCACTTGACTAAATTAATTGGTTAATTTATCACAAGGGGTCAATATTTTTTTGGCCTATCAAAAAATATAAGGACTTTGTACTAAAAAGTTCCTCAATGCAATCACAATTTCACATATCAATTATCCACACCTAGGAGGCTGGGGTTCTGAGTGTCCCTAATAGTACCACCCTATTTGGGGTCTAGTGTCTAGGTTCGACCTTCATCTTCCCCCATCCCTGTATACCAAGGATATAAATAAATTAAAGGCTACTCTCTAAACCCTAGTGTCTGTAGAAAACGTGCCTACCTGTGGGTGAGGCTATTTCCTCCTATCAATCTTCTCCTTTTCTTCATAGGAAAAAGCAGATTCGTTAGTAGTACTTGGAGTATTGGAGATGGAGAACATGTTAGTGATATGGAGAATGTTTTCTCTGTCTGAGAGTGAAGGGTTAAATCCAGGGCCCTAAACTAGATGGAAGTGCTTGGGTAACTCAGGAAAGGCAGGAGTAGGAGGGCTACTGAGAGATTGGCTAGGCGTATTATACATGGATTAATCTTGGCTTGGTGTGTATATATACATACACACACTAATAACAAGATTTCTACTCATATATTCTTACACAAATTTTTCAACTCACTAAAATGCCTAGATTAATCCATGTATAAAACCCATGCACTAATAAATTTTTAAAAAATCAAGTAGAGAAAAATCCTATAAAAAAATAAAAAATAAAAAATGAAAAGCCTCATTGCACGTGCAAAGCGCGTGTGATGAGGCTAGTTTTATATATTATCTCTTATTTTACAACAATAAGACAATTATCATTTTTATTGAGAAACAAACTCAAGAGGAGTGAATGAATTTTTAACTCAAAAGAACACCATTTTTTTAAGGTAAGAGTTAGTTTTTTTATCTACGTATTATTATTATTATTATTATTATTATTATTATTATTATTATTATTATATATAACCAAAACCTCTGAAACTCTCACAATTTTTCACATCAGCACAATATTTAAATAATTTTTTTTTTTAATTCAAACTTTACAAAGAGTGAGACCCTATCTCTCTAACAAGTCCAACTTAAACTCAAACTTATCATTATCATTTTTTTTTAATTATTTTTGTTTAATCAAAACTTAACATAGAGCGAAACTCTATCTCTCTAATAAGTCCAATTTAAACTCAAACTCAAACGCCGATAATCTATATAACAACAAATATTATGATAGGACTTAAAAAAAAAAAAAAAATACACTCACATTCAATAATCATTTTGCGGCACATTATATTTATCTCCTTCTAAATTTTGTTCTACTATGTCAGCTACTATTTGTAGTAAAGAATGTCTAAATCCAAAGTGCACCTCAAAACCGACAAAACTCAAATTTTGACTATTGATGTTCAGCAATTTGTCAGGACAGGGCAAGCATTCTATTCAGTTCTAGAGTAAAATCATAAAAAATCAGATCGATGGACACTCTAATCTCTCTAAGCAGTTGGAACGTAAAAATAAATAATAATAAAAATTAAAAAATTAAAAAAATTGTAAGCAATCTTATTCAACTTTCTTCTTTGATTTGTTTATATTGTTATTATTAATAAAATTTTAATTCAACATTTGTGGATATTGTTATTAATGAATTTTATCTTTTATGTCGAATTTTTTATTTGCCTTCATATGTGCCTGAGATTTTCTTTCTATCTTATTCTTTTGTTATGTTTAGAATTGATTTTTTTTTTTTTTTTTGAGTATTTGGGTTAATTTCCATATTTCTATTGACATTGTTTTCATGGGTTTGGCTTTTGGGTTGAAATTTCTACTTTTTTTTTTTTTTTTTTTTTGTACATGGCAGAAAAAGTATCTCTATTTTTTCGAAGAAAAATCAAAAGCTACAACCTATATATCTTCCAGCCTAGGAAACGAAAAATTTTACTTGGTATGATATATATAAATTTGTTGAATTTGGTTTGGTTTTCAAGTAGAATTTGGGGATTTTATAAATTTTGAAGTTTTAAGTCTTGGGGTTTTTGGTATTTGCATCTCAGGAGGTTGATCTTAATTCTTCACTTTAAACGCTTTTTATATAGGTTCATATGATTTTTTGTTTTCTTATTAAAAGCTATGATTTTTGGTTGATTAATTATTTGTTTGGCTTCAACATAAAAGATAATGGAATTAGGTATTACAATTTTGATATTGTTCCATGTTTTAAATTGTCAAATATTATTATTACTGCGAGAAAGTCAAATTGCTACTCAAATTTGAAACTTGGTGGGCTTTCCTCATATCATGATCTTTGTTTATATATTTGTAGTTTATATTAGTTTTTTTTTTTGTGTGTGTATATAACTATTGGGAGTTTTGCTTTATTGATTTAAGAATTGTAAATTACTTTGTAGGTTTCGGTAACTATGCACTTGTAATTCAATAACCTTCAATGTTAGACAACTCTCTTAAACTATGAAAAAGTATAAAAGTTAAATATTTTTTCATTTAAAAAAAAATACTAACTAGCATAATGCCTATTTACTTGTTGTTGGATTTTGTTTTTCAGAATCAATAGTTTTTCTGTGCATCGCACAGATTAGTAACACTATTTCGAAACCTAATTATGATTAGACTGGCATTGGGCTCTATTTCGAAACCTAATCCATATATAATATATGTTAATTTGCAATTGGCTAATGGGATGTGGTTGTTGAGATGGAGGATAGAGTTAGAACTATACATATAGATGAGGTGGGGTTCATGGTCTCCCCTAAAATTAAGATCTTCCAGAAGTATTTTTATTTAGATATATAAGATTTTGTTATCTAAAAAAAGGGAATTTTGAGGAAATAAAAAAAATTATACTTGGTCTTTCAAAAAGTGAATGTTTGTCCAAAACTTTCAAGGATGCTAAGTTGAATAACTATTCCCTTTTGAAAAATATCCAAATGGAGTGTACTAAAAAAATATTTGTTATAGTGAATTTCAGTTAACTCAACTGATAAAATCTCTGATAATTGAATAAGAGATTTAAGGTTTAATCCCTGCCTCCATCAAAAATTGATTAGTATCTTGGTTTGATAATAAAAAAACATAATTATTAGAAGCAGACACCATAAATTGAAATTTTATCCAAAAAAAAATTTCCTATAGAAGCACTTATGTCGATCTCCTATACTTTATAGTTTATACTAACAAAAACTAAAATTCCAAAAACTATTCAACATTTAAATTGTTGATTTAAAATCATATTATGAAAATCACCATACTTAAAGTATATAAGACATGTCACATTTATTTATGAATAATGTTACAGTCACAAACTATTTTTCAACATTTTTATAAACTGTTTATATAGCCAACTTCTTATTGGTTTTTATTTAACCTTACCATTAACATTATTTTTTTATTTACTAATAACCACTCACCACATCAGCAGTTTGTAAAAAAATTTATAAAAAAATTTGTATTTCTAACATTATTCTTTATTTATTTATTTAGTTTTATGAATTAAGACACGTCACATTTAATTTCCCCTCAGTGTTGGAGGTTGGAGCTAGGGACATAATTAATACAAAGACAAAGGTTAGGTGGAGGATTAAAACAATAGTTCAACCTACTACTTATATCACAAGCAAAGGAAACTGAACTCCCGTACGCCTTTCACTGTGAGTCTGTGAGAAAGCAAGCGTCGAAAGAAAAATGCACTCTCTCTTTGTGAACTCCCATCCTTGTTCTATATTATTGTTCAATCTCATTTTGCTTGTTCTCTTCCACAACACCACGGCTGTCATAAAGCTACCACCAAATGAAACCTATCCTGCAATTTTTGTCTTTGGAGATTCGACAGTGGATACAGGCAACAACAACAATCGAATAACTCCAACTAGGGCTAATTACAGTCCGTATGGGTATGACTTTAAAGGAAAAGTTGCAACAGGCAGATTCAGCAACGGCAAGGTCCCATCGGACATGATAGGTATTAATTCATGATAACTGTCTCTCTCGTGGTATTATTTTCTTTTTGTTTGTTTGTATTTTTGGGAAAATCGCATCATAAACCATATCTTATTTTATATATACTAAAATAATGCACAAATGTCCCCTAATGCTATGTTTGGATGTTGGGGGAAGGGAGGAGTAGAGTAGAGGGAGGGAGAGTAATTTAAATACCTTATTTGGATATTTTTTAAAGAATGAGAGAGAGGGATTTGGAGGGGTTTGAACTACTTCTAATCCCTCATTTTTAATTCCCCCAAATTAGAGAGATTTGGAAGGAGAGTGGAGCATAAAAATGTTTTACCAAATAAATTATCAAATTTACCCTCACCATATTAACAAAATTACAAATGAAAAGACTAATTACTCTCATCTCCCTTACATAATTTTAAAAACATCCAAATAAGGTAGAGGATAACCATTCCTCTCTACTCTCTACTCTCCTCTCCACTACTCTTCTTCTTCTACTCTCCTCTCTCTCAGAACTTCCAAACATAAGGTAAAACTTAACAATGTTACTCATCACATTATTGTAAATATATTAAAATTTGTGGTACTCACTGATGTGAACAGTACAGACAACTTTTTCTTCTCTCCTAAATGACTTTTTTTTTCTCTATCTTGCATGAAACCCACTTTTTGTCTTCTTCTTTCTTTTTCTTTTTTCTTTTTTTTTTTCCCCTATCTCTATTGCACGAACCCACACTCGTGGTCGAAGGTCTTCTTCTTCATTCTTTTTTTATTTTATTTTATTTATTTATTTGGGTTTGTTGTTTTGGTGGTCTTTTTCTTTCAAATTAACTAAAACCCAGGTGAATTTAACCCCACCAACAAAACAAAATCCATAGAAATAGGGTCCGTTGGGTAATATTATTCTAGTAACGTTGTTTGTATTTTTTAGAAATACATGTGGGTGAAAAAGTATATAGAAATACATGTAATATTGTTTAAATACTAAAAACTGTTGTTCAAAATATACTACCAAACACCCCTAGAACCTCAAACCCAGAAACAAAACCCATTTGAGTTTAACCCTCGTCCACAAAACACAAACCAAATCAAACATTTAGAGCAAACAAAAGAAAGAAACAACAAAAGAAAAGCAAAGAAGCTAGGACCTGGGGTTCAAACGGACAAAGAGCACTGACTACTGAGAGAAGGAAAAAAGAAAGGTTGAGTGAACAGGCTCATAAAATAAAATAGTACTAACTATACTTTTCATGTCAGATATTTTTTACTTTTAAAAAAATACACACTAATAACAAAATACAATGATTTTTTTTCATATTTTAAAATATGTTATTTGAAATATGATATCAGACACATTTTTTACATTATGAGTACTTTAAACATGTATTTTCACAACACTTTTTAAATCACAATTTTCACATCATTTTGAACAATACTTGAACATTGCTACCAAACACCCCATAGTCACTTGAGTTATATGAGTTTCAAGTAACACCGCTAAAATAGAACCCTCTAAGCTTACCTAGAATGACCGAAATGCCCCTCACAATTATTGTTCATCTTAGTGGCACTATTTTTTGAATTCATATTTCTATTAATTTTCTTTTCTCTCTTGCCAAACAAGATTTTAGGAAAAAAGTGGGGATTTGTTTTGGGTTTTATGGGGGGGGGGGGGGGGTGCATTTTAATCATTTTAGCTGGGATTAATGGGTTCCATGCCAGTTGGTGTCATGCGCAACTCATGTGACCGTTTTTTGTTGAACTTATCTGGGAAAGTGATAAGGTTTAAGTACTACAAGGTTTTGGTTTTACAGTGCTGATTGTGCATTTTTGTAGTTTAAGGGGGTAAGTGTAAAATGTGGTATAGTTTAAGCTAGAAAAAAAAATGTAATTTTCCCCCCTTTTTTTCCTTTCTACTTTTTATATAAGTTATATTTTTGACTTACACTAAAAAACAAGATTGAAAGTTTATATAAATAAGCTATATATTTTGATAAATATTATACAAATAAGCTACTACAAATAAGTTGTTCCAAACGCACTTAAACTTTTAGAATACATAAGAGTCACAATAGAATTTTTCATTCTTTTTATAAATTTCCTTAATCCGTGCCCAAAGTTCACTTTTTGATTCCATTTCAACTTTTAGCAACAGAATTGGAAATTAAAGAGCTTTTACCTGCATATTTGGATCCAAACCTGCAAACTCAAGACCTCATTACAGGTGTTTGCTTCGCTTCTGGTGGCTCTGGATATGATCCCTTGACACCCAAAATAGCGGTACACGCACAATACTTTTGTTCCTTTTTTTGGGTGCACTCATGGTTTGTTTGTAATATGTATTTCCCTTTTTATCATTTTTTTTAATATATTTTTTTTTATCAAAGTTAACCTGGTCGATGTCCGATCAACTTGGAATGTTGAAAGAATACATTGTGAGGCTTCAAGGAATTGTTGGAGTAAACAAGACAAACTTCATCTTAACTAGAAGTCTATATCTCATTTCATTGAGTAGCTGCGACATTGCCAATGTATATTTTGGACCTACTTCATGAAGATACGAGTACAATTTTGCTTCCTACACTGACCTTATGCTTAAGTACGCTACCCAATTCTTGAAGGTAAGGTTTCATCCTATCAATTAAATTTCAAATTTCAATGACACAACTTTCTTGGTCACACTCAAGCTCATTACTGTAGCAATAGTGTTGCTTTCCTATTCCTATTACCAAAGAACCAAAAAAGAATGACATTGACAAGAATAACAAGACCTCATAATAACCATAAGTTTTCAATACCCTCGTTTCTAAAAATAAACTGGCAGGAACAATAATAATACTTGACGTCCCTCGTTATGTTTTCAAGGAACTTTATTCACTAGGAGCACGAAGGATTGGAGTATTCGGAGCTCCGCCAATCGAATGTGTGCCATCACAAAGAACTGTTGCCGGAGGATTACACAGACAGTGTGGAGAAGGCCACAATCAGCTAGCAATGTTGTTCAATGCTAAATTGACTACCTTGTTGGATTCCCTTAACAAGGACATGCCTGATAGCAGAATGGTCTATCTTGATATTTACAACCCTCTACTTGATCTCATTGAACACCCTGAAAAGAATGGTAACTCACAATTTTTTGTCACAATTTTTTTTTTTTTTTTTTTGGCCCTTGAAATATGGTATGTATACTATTTTGGACATGGCAATTTATAAAACTAATTATGTGTCAAAAATGGTTTATTCAAAATTGGTTTAAAGGAAAACTTTGTTACACTCATTAATTTTTTTTGTAATAATATATTTAATAGAATACATATTTTAGTGACAAAAATGGAACCTACTCTATATTTGTTCTATTTTTGTCATTGAAATTTGAAATGAATGGTCAAAATGACAAAATGTAAACCTTTTAAATTCCTAAAACTTAACCTATATTTTAGGAACCCAAAGAATATTTTACGGAAGTTTTTTTTTTTTTTCTTTTTAAATCATACGTTGTTATCTTAATGACTTTGTCATCAGCCATTACCGGCATCCTGTTTCACTAGCCTCTTTTGCTATTTATTTGAATTTCACAAACAATTTCATTGAGTAACCTCAAATGAAACTATTTAGCAATGTGAAGAACTCGACTTTTTGAAATTCAAGTTCCACTAAAAACTTTAAAAAAATCTCAATTTAGGTGTTTTTCTCTATGGAACTCGAGTCATTGAGACTTGAGTTACCCCTCGGAACTCGACTCTCATATACTCGAGTTCCAAATAAGACTACTTAAGTAATTGTTTTTGAAAATCAAATAAATAGCAAATAACCTCCTGTTTCACCAATTGATCTTTGCTATTTTCTTTATAAAATAATAATAATAATAATAATAATTTTTCTGTATATTACATATACAGGCTTTAAGATAGCGGAGAAAGGATGCTGTGGTACAGGAATAATAGAGGTAGGTCCAATATGTAACCCATTGTCTACAATCTGTACAGATGTGAATGATTATGTTTTTTGGGATAGTTTTCATCCCACAGAAAGAGCATACAAGATCATTACTTCTCAAGTCCTCAAGAATGACGGCAATAGGCTTTTCGGACATCAGTAAAGTTAATTTCTTCTCTTTGAATTCTACCACTACAATCAATTTCAATGGTTTTGCCTTGGTCCTTCCCGCAAGTCAAGTCTGATTTTGGATTTTCATTCATACACATAATACTTGTTTATGTCAGCTATGATCACAGATAGAATCTAATGATCCATCTTATATGTTCTCACTTAATAATATTTGTCAATTTCGAAAGATCTATAGTTAATGATGCTTGTTTGCAAAATGTTCCAATTGTATCACTGTTTTATTGAATAAATTCTTATTTATTAAACAAGAAGAGAGGCAGAGACTCTGATTGTGCCAATTATGTCCAGTTAATTATTTAGTCCAATTATGTAAGGCCTTTGATTAAAGCAATCAAACACAATATTGTGCTAATAGGAAACACCTGAACCAAAAGCATGCGCAATATGGTGACGTTGAGAAAACCGATGGAATAATTATTCCAAAGGAAAAACCACTGCGACGGCTTAACTACCAATTCCAAGGAAAACAAATCAGCACAGTAGAATTGAAGTTTACAAATTGAAAAACTCTATTCTAATTGGCTATCTCATGTAAAACTTATTGACATTATCCAATGCAACTCTGACAGACTTTTCTTTATTATTCTTTACTATGGTACATACTGTGGATCATGTCAATGTATATATATATATATATATATATATATTTCTTTTTTATTATAGAATTATTCTTGGAAATGTTAATGGTATTTTATTAGCTATTATTTACTCCACTAATTTTTATTTATTAAACAAGAAGAGAGGCAGAGACTCTGATTGTGCCAATTATGTCTAGTTAATTATTTAGTCCAATTATGTAAGGCCTTTGATTAAAGCAATCAAACACAATGTTGTGCTAATAGGAATATCACCAGAACCAAAAGCATGCACAATATGGTGACGTTGAGAAAACCGATGGAAAAATTATTCCAAAGGAAAAACCACTGCGACAGCTTAACTACCAATTCCAAGGAAAACAAATCAGCACAGTAGAATTGAAGTTTACAAATTGAAAAACTCTATTCTAATTTGCTTTCTCATTTAAAACTTGTTGACATTATCCAATGCAACTCTGAATCCACAGACTTTTCTTTATTATTCTTTACTATGGTACATACTGTAGATCATGTCAACGTGTATATATATACATATTTTTTTCTTTTTTAATTATAGAATTATTCTTGGAAATGTTAATGGTATTTTATTAGCTATTATTTACTCCATTAATTTTTATTTATTAAACAAGAAGAGAGGCAAAGACTCCGATTGTGCCAATTATGTCCAGTTAATTAGTCCAATTATGTAAGGCCTTTGATTAAAGCAATCAAACACAATATTGTGCTAATAGGAATAACACTAGAACCAAAATAATGCGCAATATGGTGACACTGAGAAAACCTATGGAAAAATTATTCCAAAGAAAAAACCACTGTGATGGCTTAACTACCAATTCCAAGGAAAACAAATCAGCACAGTAGAATTGAAGTTTACAAATTGAAAAACTCTATTCTAATTTGCTATCTCATGTAAAACTTATTGACATTATCCAATGCAACTCTAAATCCACGGACTTTTCTTTATTATTCTTTACTATGGTACATACTGTGGATCATGTCAATGTATATATATATTTTTTTTCTTTTTTTATTATAGAATTATTCTTAGAAATGTTAATGGTATTTTTTTTTTTTTTTGAAAGAAATGTTAATGGTATTTTATTAGCTATTATTTACTCCATTAATTTTTGGAGATAATTATGACTCTTTTTAGTAAGGTAAAAACTTGTTCTAGACAATGTTTGTAACTGTGACTTATAAATGTCATTTAAAGTCACGTATTCAAGTCATTAAAAAACATTGTGTAAAACAAACACAATCCTTTAATACGGTCTTGCACGCTGCTTTTGTCAAGTGATTGACTCAAACAGTTTGAGTTTGGAGCATGATAGATCTCATCTACTTCTATACAATAAATAGACAATTGAGAATATATTAGACATTCTCTCCTACATCCAAATTTCATATCTCAGATTCTCAATACCTTACATTAGGAAAAAATTGGCCTTTGTCCTTTTTAAAAAAACAATCCAGCATTTTGCCCCTTTTCCCAAATTAATTAGGGAAATGCCCCTTTTTAAAAACTCGATTTTTTCAAAATCGAGTTTAAGTCCTATAGTGGCGTTTTAAGGAGCCTATAGTGGCGTTTTAATGAGCCTATAGTGGCGTTTTGTAACTCGAGCTCCATGAACTCGAGTTATAGGTAAAAAAAAAGGAAAAACTTGCATTGAACTCAAGTTCATAAAGATCGAGTTATAAAACGCCACTATAAGTCCTTAAAACGACACTATAGTCCTCCAGAAATTTTTTTTTTTTAAACTCGATTTTGAGAAAGTCAAGTTTCAAAAGAGGAGCATTTTCCTAATTAGTTTAGGAAATTGGGCAAAATGCTAGATTGTTTTTTTAAAAAGGGCAAAGGCCAATTTTGTCCCCTTACATTATAAACCAAATTGCTCATCAAAATTACCAACAAAACAAACTACAATCAAATCCTGAAACAAACACCCTTCACCAAAAAAAAAAAAAGCAAGAGGAGATAACCAAATCTATAGTAGAATAACTCGTACACACACCCTTCGATAGTAAATTTCAAACTTAAACCCATTAAATTAAATTGGCTCTTCATCAGATAAAGGAGTGGTGGTAGCGACCAAAAGAAAAGAGGTGGTTGTGCCAAAGGAGAGAAGAGAGAAAGATTGAAAAAATTGAAAAGGGAAAGAAAACCTAAATTTAATACTAAAAATGGGTTCATTATAGGAACTTGATGCAAAATTGTAATGGCAACTGACAAAAGGATTAAATTGGCTGTGTCTGTAAACTTGGGGACCAAACTAAAACTTTAAGAACGAAAATAATTGTCAAAAATACTAACCTCTGTAAACTCCTAAGAACCAAATTGTATTTCAATCCTTTTTTTTTTTTTTTTTAATTACAATTTACAAAGTCTCAACCTTTTCCTAAATTATTATTGTACGCCTCTCATGAGATTATTTGTTCAAGTGATAGTAGTTATAGAACATTGATATATAGTGGTCAGATTCAATGTATTCCAAATACTCACCAATATATCAATTAGAAATTTTCACTTCTATGATTAAGACAGTCATCATGATTGATATGTCATAAACTGAAAAGATGAAATGTTCAATTTCATCGCACAACAAACTAAGATTTATGAGTTTATAATTAATTGAAATTTATATCTTCTATAGGCAAATCACATTCCATACTTAAATCACATACAATCATCTCATAGACTATTCATCAAATGAATGATGTCTAATGTTCATATAATTCACATAAAATAAAACATTTTTATTAATTAAAGAATGTGTTTAGATACAAATCCCAACAAATAAATTATTAATATGAGCCCAAACCCATCTCATATTTAAAATAAAATAAAATAAAATGATTAAGTTCTGAACTTTTTACTATTTGACTTGATTTGGTGTGCATTTTGACACAATTATAAGCTGATATAAGGGATCTTTTTGCTTTTGTTTATTTTTTTTGTGAGTCCCGCAAGAAAGAAGCTTTTTTCCTTTTTCCTTTTTTCTTTTTTCTTTTGGTTTGGTTAACTTATTGCTTAACCAGCTAGGTACTGTTGCTCATTCCCACTCTAACATTTTGGTCAAAAAGTCAGGTTCAATTAACTATTTGCGAGTCTCACTCTATGGTTTTTTCCTCAAAATGTCAGGTCTTTTTTGTCACAAAAGAAAAAAAAAATTAAATAAGTTATTTCCAAATGAATACCGGGTCTATTTATTGTTGGACTCAAGTCATCTTGGGCCACAACCCAAAAATGTAAAAAATAGACAGAAAGAAAGAAGGCCAGGGATGAAGGGATTCACAAAATTTCACACCAGTCTCAAAGCCCAAAATTATTATTATTATTATTATTATGTCTAAATTTTCTTGGGAAAATATATAACAACTGTGTGATCATTCCACTGACCTCATAAATCAAATCAATACTTGATTATTATTAAGAGAAAAATAGCTTAAAAGACACAACTCTTCTGACGGTGGAGCAATGGGTAGTCTGAAAGTAGGTGAGGGTCTATATAAGCCTCCACCACTCCTACAAGCAACGATGTTCAAATCCAATACCAATACCATTACCATTACCAAAACCATAACCATAACCAAATCCCCTACCTAGGGACGGACCCAAGGGGGGGCCCAAGCCCACGCCCCCCCCCCCCCCTCCCTGCGCACGGCCCAAAAAAAAATTTTGGGCCCCTCTAGCCCAAATAAAAAAAAGTAAAATTTTTTTATTGGTTACATATTTTTTTTCAAGAGTTGTCTCCCTCTTCCAAAAACTTAGACCCCCTCCCTTTTAATTAGCCTAGCCCAACTAACAACTATCAAACTCAAAAACTCAACCAAAAAAAAAACCTTTAAAATAAAATAATCCTAGTCAACCCAGTATTAGAGTACTAGTTTTATATATTATCTCTTATTTTACAACAATAAGACAATTATCATTTTTATTAAGAAACAAACGCAAGAGGAGTGAATGAGTTTTTAACTCAAAAGCACACCATTTTTTTAATGTAAGAGTTCTTTTTTTTACCTACATGTCATATATTATTATTATTATTTTGTCTAGAGTTTATTGGGAAAACATATAACAACTATGTGATCGTTCCGCTTATCTCATAAATCAAATCAATACTTGATTATTATTAAGAGAAAAAGAGCTCAAAAGACAACTCTCCTGGCAGAGGAGCAATGGGTCGCCTGAGAGCGGGTGGGAGTCTATATAAGCCTCCACCACTCCTACAAGCAGCGAGGTTCAAATCCAATACCAAGACCATTACCAAAACTATATCCCCTGCCTAGGGACGAACCCGCCCGGGGGGGGGTGGGGGGGGGGGGGGGGGGGGGGGGGAGGGGTGCGCTCCCTCTAGCCCAAAGAAAAAAAAATTATTGGTTATATTTTTTTTTTCTAGAGTTGCTTCTCCCTCTTCCAAAAACTTAAGGCCCCTCACTTTAATTTAGCCTAGCCCAACTAGCAACTACCAAACTCAAAAACTTAACAAAAACAAAACTTAAAAATGAAAATAAAATATCCTAGTCAACTCAATATTAGAATACTAGCATCAGATGTTTTAAATACTAAATGTGGGGACCGATCGATTGATGGGCCCATAGGGTTCAGAATTGGTTCGGGATTGTTGGGCCCGTGGCCCATCCAAGGTCGTAAACCCGTCCGAGGGCACCATACTCCTCGGCAGTATGCGTCCGAGGACGATCGCATCCGAGGTCGATCAGGACGTGGTCTCACTGCGATTAGGTCTCAGAATTAGGTCACCACAATGGATAGAGTAGCCGACTAAAGATGAAAGAGATAAGGCAAACAAATATCTGTAACTACAGCTGCCTCCGCATTAATGACCTCTCAACCAACTCTCTGGCCGCATTAATGTGGAGGTGATACCTGAACAGTAAGGAAGCAGCCTTACAGCTGCCCATAGGAAATTCCAGGAGATACCAGATGGGACAGGAAGAAATCCCCCGGACACAACCAACACGTGTGCGGTAAGGATAGAGCGTAAAGGGGAGTATATAAACTAAAAGAATAACCTGAGGAGGGGGATCGAAACAGAAAAAGAAAAAAGAAGAACAGACATAAACTAGAAAGAAGAAAGTAAGAGAAGAAGGAGGGAGTCGCACTATTCACCAAAGAAAAACATCCATGATACCAATTTTTAAACCCTGATCGTACTGGAGAGTAAGTCTTTGGAGGAGATATCATAGTTAACCTAGTTCTTTACACCCACGCTCTAAAATCATATTGTCTGGGCCTTTTACGTACGAACCCACTACTGTTTAGGTTCGTCACCAAATCGTGTCCTTACAATTGGCGCCGTCTGTGGGAAGAGCTTGTGTTAGCTTGTGCAACCTCTGATACTACGCTTCCGATGGAAGGAGTGGAACTACCTCATCCCGCAGCGAGGCTGCATCAGGATGATGTCAGCCTGCATCAAGCGGAGTCAAGGGGCTCCCAGCATGGTGGCCCTCGAAGGAGTCCCGAACGAAGGGAAGTTCGGGAGGGGAGTATACATACCACTCATACCACGAGAAGCCATACACGCGGGAAGAGTCACGTTTCCCACGCGAAGCATGGTAGGGATCTGCAACGCGAGATTGCGGATTTGAAAAGAGAGCTACGCCATGCACGACGAGAATGTTCCCCACCTCGCTCTGAACCATCATCCGAGGAGTCAGATGGAACTAGCTACCGGCGGAGGTCGAGGACTCCGCAAAGCGAGACTTTCTCCTACGAAGAGGAGCGTCGCCATAGGCGTAGGCGTAAAAGTCCAACTAGCAGGGGCTTGGGAAACGATGCCATGAACAAAGCCTTGAGTCAAATTTCCAGGTCGCCCTTTACAAGAAGCATAGATGATGCTACCCATCCTCGGCGGTTCAATCAACCCACGTTCTCTCTGTATGATGGCCATTCCAATTCGGTGGAACACGTGAGCTATTACAGCCAGAAAATGGCTATTCATTCCAGGGATGATGCTCTGATGTGCAAGATTTTTCCATCAAGTTTGGGTCCAACGGCGATGAGGTGGTTCAACGGTTTGAGGGCCAATTCTGTTGGATCTTTCAAAGCACTGACCCAGGCTTTTAGTGCTCGCTTCATTACATGCAGCCGAACTCCTTTGCCTCTGGGGTCCTTGTTGACTTTGTCTATACGAGAGGGCGAGACTCTCAAGAGCTACTCGGATAGGTACTGGGAAATGTTTAATGAAATAGGGGGGAAGAATGACGCTGTGGCTATAACCACTTTTAAAGCCGGTCTTCCGGCTGATCACGACTTGAGGAAATCCTTGACGGGTAAACCTGTCACCAGTGTGCGCCAGCTGATGGACAGAATAGAGAAGTACAAGAGGATAGAGGAAGATCAACTCCAGGGGAAGGGAAAGGCCAAAGTGATCCCTCAGGAGAGGAGGGATTTCAGGTCAGATCGTTATAATAATAACCGACCGAGGAGGGATTTTACTGGGCAGTCGGCCTCGGCGGACGCCCAGGTTGTTAATGCAGTATTTCGGGAGCCTGTTCAGCAGGTTTTGGAGAAGATAAAGGACGAGCCATTTTTCAAATGGCCGAACAGGATGGCGGGAGAGCCTACAAAACGCAACCCGAGTTTGTATTGCCATTACCATCAGGATCATGGGCACACGACAGACAACTGCAGGAATTTATGGGACCATTTGGAGCAGTTGGTCCGGGAAGGGAAGTTAAAGCAACTCTTGCATCATTCCAGCGGAAGGGCGAGCCAAGCAGGTTCCAAGGTGCGTGGGGATGCTTCATCAAGGCTCCCTCGGGGTACGATCAACGTCATCTTCGCGGCCCCGGGAAGGAGTGGATCTTGCCCGACTAGAGTGTTATCGGTGTCCCAATCCCCGGCCGAGGATCGTTCTCTGGCATTGAAGAGAGCCAAGAGGCGTGTCCCCTTGATTTTGGGTTTTTCAGACGAAGATTTGGTTGGAACTATACAACCCCATGAGGATGCCTTGGTGGTAACACTGAGGATTAGTGGGTACGATGTCCGAAGAGTGATGGTTGATCAGGGAAGTGCAGCGGATGTGATGTATCCGGATTTGTACAAGGGGCTTGGTTTGAAACAGCAAGACTTGACAACCTATAATTCCCCTCTAATCAGTTTTGAGGGAAGGTTGGTCATTCCCATGGGGCTAATCAAGCTGCCCGTGCAGTCAGGCACGGAGGTGGTGGAGGTGGATTTTATTGTCGTAGATGTTTATTCTCCGTATACGGCCATCTTGGGCAGACCTTGGCTTCACGCACTTAAAGCAGTTTCTTCCACCCTACATCAGAAGGTGAAGTACCCATCCAGAGACCAAGTGCTGGAGATAGTAGGGAACCAAGCGGCTGCTCGACAATGTCAAGTAGCGACTATTCAGCATCGGCCAGAGGCAGAAACCTCGGCTACGGCCGATAATGAGTTATAGCAATTAAAGGCCCCGGCATCAAGTTTAGACATACCAACCAATGGGGTAGAGTGCGAAGATCTGGAAAAGGTGATTGTTGCTGATGATCCAGAAAAATTCTTCCGGGTTGGGGCCAAGTTGCCTCTGCAAGAGAAAGCGAGTTTGCTGGAATTCCTCCGATCCAATGTGGACGTCTTTGCATGGGACCCGTATGAAGCCCCAGGAGTAGACCCAAGTTTCATTTGTCACCGACTCAACGTGAACCCTGTCGTTCCCCCCAGGAGGCAAATTCCTCGGCGACCATCGAAAGAGCATGCCGAGGCAGTCAGAAGTGAAGTTGTCCAGCTAAAACAGGCTGGGGCTAATAAAGAAGTCTTTTACCCCCAATGGCTGGCCAATACGGTGGTAGTGAAGAAGAAAATGGGGAAATGACGAGTGTGCGTGGATTTCACGGATCTTAATAAGGCGTGCCCTAAGGACCCATTTCCTATGCCAAAGATTGACCAGTTGGTGGATGCGACCGTGGGCCACCCAAGGATGAGTTTCTTGGATGCCTTTCAAGGGTATCACCAAATACCGCTGGCCGCCGATGATCAAGAAAAGACCGCTTTCGTGACCCCGGTTGGAAACTACCATTACAAGGTGATGCCTTTCGGTTTGAAGAATGCTGGATCTACCTACCAACGCATGATGACGAAAATGTTTGAGCCACAGCTGGGCAGAAGTATTAAAGTTTATATTGATGACATGGTCGTGAAGAGTAAAGTAGTAACTGAACATGCGGGAGACCTCACTAGTATCTTCGAGATACTGAGAGAACACAAATTGCGCCTGAATGCTTCAAAGTGCTCCTTTGGTGTAGGTTCAGGAAAATTCTTGGGCTACATGATGACCCATAGAGGAATTGAGGTGAATCCAGACCAGATTAGGGCCATTAACGATTTGCAAGCGCCTCAGAATACAAAGGAAGTGCAGAAGCTGACGGGGATGACTGCTGCGTTGAACCGGTTCATCTCCAGGTCGGCTGAAAGGTGTCGTCCTTTTTTCCGTTTGTTACATAAGTGGCGAGGATTCGAGTGGACCGAGGAGTGCGCTGAGGCGTTCCAGCAGTTGAAAGACTATTTGTCCAAACCACTGATCATGTCTAGCCCTGAGGTAGATGAAGTGTTGTACGCCTATCTGGCGGTAGCTCCTCACGCAATCAGTTTCGTCTTGATGCGAGAAGACAATGGCATCCAGAGGCCAGTTTATTATGTGAATAAATCCCTCCATGAAGCCGAGGTGAGATATCTGTCGTTAGAGAAGGCCATACTGGCGGTGGTACATGCAACACGTAAACTTCCGCACTATTTTCAAGCTCACACTGTAGTTGTTTTGACCCAATTGCCTCTTAAATCCATACTTAGAAGTGCTGACTACACCGGCAGAATTGCCAAGTAGGGTACGATTCTGGGTGCTTTTGACATCAAATACATGCCCCGTACCTCTGTAAAGGGTCAAGTTCTCGCCGATCTGGTAGCTGAGTTCGCTGAGTGCCCTGAGGAAGTTAGTAAGAATCAAGATCACATGGATGAAAAATCGGTTGGTGTGATATCCGCGCCAGGAGGGCCTGTATGGAAAGTATACGTGGATGGGGCCGCAAACCAACGGGGAGCTGGATTGGGATTGGTTCTAATATCCCCCGAAGAGGTCATCATCGAAAAGTCGCTAAGGCTAGGGTTCTCGGCTACTAACAATGAATCAGAGTACGAGGCTTTGATAATGGGAATGAGCATTGTCCATAAAATGGGTGGAAAGGCGGTGAAACTATTCTCGGATTCGAAGCTGGTCGTTGGCCAGGTGACTGGAGAGTTGGAGGCCAGAGACCCGAGGATGCAAGGGTATCTGGACCGGGTTAGGCGTATGCGAACAGAGTTCGAATCTTTCGACGTATTACATATTCCACTAGGTGAAAATACCCACGCCGACTCCTTGGCGACTCTTGCCACCTCCTCAGTAAAAAATTTCCCTCAGGTGATTATCGTCGAAGACTTGCGTACTCCCACTTCACCAGAAAAGGAGGTTTGCCAAATTCGTCAAGCTAGTTTATCGCCATGCTGGATTGATCCTATATTAAAATTTCTCGACAATGACGTGTTGTCCGAAGATAAGGTTGAAGCTGAGAAAATACGAAGGAGAGCCCCTCGGTACTGGTTATCCGAGGATAAAAAGCTATACAGACGGTCCTTCTCTGGGCCATACTTGCTCTGCGTGCCTCCTGAGACAGCAGAATTAATCCTGGAAGAGTTGCATGAGGGCATTTGTGGAAGCCATACGGGAGGAAGGTCCCTATCATGCCGAGCATTAACGCAAGGTTATTGGTGGCCGAACATGCAGAAAGAAGCACAGGAGTACGTTAAGAAGTGCGATCAGTGTCAAAGATATGCTCCGAATATCCACCAACCGGGAGGAGTTCTTAACCCTCTCTCAAGCCCTTGGCCTTTTGCACAATGGGGGCTGGACATTGTCGGCCCTTTTCCTAAAGCTATAGGAAACAAGAAGTACCTGCTGGTCAGCACAGACTATTTTACTAAATGGGTTGAAGCTGAGCCCTTGGCAAACATCAGGGACGTAGATGTGAAGAAGTTTGTCTGGAAGAACATTGTTACGCGATTTGGAGTCCCACGAGCTCTTGTTTCGGACAACGGGCTCCAGTTCGATAGCAATGCCTTTAGGCAATACTGTTCAGAACTGGGAATAAGAAACAGATATTCCACTCCAGCTTATTCGCAAGGCAATGGGCAGGCTGAAGCTGTTAACAAAGTCATTGTCAATGGGCTTAAGAAGAGACTAGACGACGCGAAAGGAAAATGGGTGGAAGAGCTGCCACATGTGCTTTGGACGTATCGGACAACACCCCGACGTTCGACGGGAGAAACTCCCTTCTCCATGACCTATGGGGCCGAGGCCGTTATTCCTCTGGAAACTGGATTCCCAACGTTGAAGACCAGTGCATTCTCTTCAAGTAATAACGATGCGATGTTGGAAAAAAGTTTAGACCTGTTTGAAGAACGAAGGGAGAGCGCGATGGTTCGGCTAGCTTACTACCAGCATAAACTCAAGCAGGGCTACGATAGCAATGTGAGGATGAGGCCGCTAGCCATAAGAGATCTGGTGCTGAGAAAAGTCCTGGGGGCCACTAAGAATCCAAATTGGGGAAAACTGGGACCCAATTGGGAGGGACCATATCGGATTACTTCTGTAGCAGGAATAGGGGCTTATTATCTAGAGGACCTAGATGAAAAACCTGTACTCCATCCTTGGAATGTAAACAATCTCAGAAGGTATTATTATTAGTAAAGAAGTTTTAATTCAAGTATTCTCTTTTAACTTACGTCAAATATGCATCCTGTAAATCTTGCATCCTGTCCTATCATATTGAATTGTTAAACAAAAACTAGGTTATGCCAGGTCCTCGAATCGCAAACTTAGTGGAAATTAACATCCTATCATATTGAATTGTTAAACAGAAACTAGGTTATGCCAGGTCCTCGGATCGCAAACTTAGTGGAAATTAACATCCTATCATATTGAATTGTTAAACAGAAACTAGGTTATGCCAGGTCCTCGGATCGCAAACTTAGTGGAAATTAGCATCCTATCATATTGAATTGTTAAACAGAAACTAGGTTATGCCAGGTCCTCGGATCGCAAACTTAGTGGAAATTAACATCCTATCATATTGAATTGTTAAACAGAAACTAGGTTATGCCAGGTCCTCGGATCGCAAACTTAGTGGAAATTAACATCCTATCATATTGAATTGTTAAACAGAAACTAGGTTATGCCAGGTCCTCGGATCGCAAATTTAGTGGAAATTAACATCCTATCATACTGAATTGTTAAACAGAAACTAAGTTATGCCAGGTCCTCGGATCGCAACCTTAGTGGAAATTAACATCCTATCATTCATATTGAATTGTTAAACAGAAACTAAGTTATGCCAGGTCCTCGGATCGCAACCTTAGTGGAAATTAACATCCTATCATTCATATTGAATTGTTAAACAGAAACTAAGTTATGCCAGGTCCTCGGATCGCAACCTTAGTGGAAATTAACATCCTATCATTCATGCTGTATTGTTAAACAGAAACTATGTTATGCCAAATCCTCAAACCACAAACTCGGTAGAAATTGACCTGCTAAGTTGTGTATTGAATTATTAAATGGTAAATAGAGCGGTGATGAGTTTTCTAAATCATAAACTTGGTGAAAGTAACGCCCTATGAACACTCATTAAGGAGTCAGCAAGAGAGAGCTTCGGGTGCAAGATTGGCGTACAATGGAGAGGGTGGTTGAAATGAATCCATACAAAATTACGACGACAAAGTAAGTAAGTGTAAAGGTAACTTGGAGCCATCAGAATGATAAGAAAGCAAGCGAAAAAGTCCTCTATTAAGTGTCTATTTAAAATTACAAAACAGCTTCTACTTTTTTACTTTTAATTGGTAATGCCCCCAGTTGATTGAACTGTGGAGTCCAATTCTTGTTGAAAACTCTGTGAGACCGTCTCTGCCTTCGAAGCGGCGGTGGATTTGTTTGGGGAAGCTCCTGGAAGGGAATTACGAGGCAAGACCTCCTCGTTAGGGTTAATAGCTGGAGAAGGAGTATCAGCCTGGTATGGTTGAGGAGCTGAGAAGCGTATCGCTTCGGGGTAATATACGTTCTCTGGCTTACGTAGTTCAGATGAGGCTTCAACCCCAGCACGGTTAAGAGCCTCGCTCCAGGTTCTCGCGCAGAAGATGCGGCACACCTCCGGAACTCCGGCTCTTAAAGCTTTCTCAGTTTCGGCTATCCCAATTTCGTAGCCCCTCTGCTCAGCTTCATTCATTGCCTGTTCGGACTTGATTTTCGCTTTCTCGGCTTGTTCTTTGAGCTTTTCAGCTTTCTCCCTTAGCCTCTGAGTTTCTTCTAGATGCTTCTTAAGAACAAGAACTTGCTCCTGATACTTCTTCAGCTCGGCATTCGCCTCACGCAGAAGCTTGGCTTGTTCCTCGGCCTGCTTCTGGTAGCCTTCTGATGTCGATTCAACACTCTTGCAAGCTTCTTCTTCGACCTGTAGTTTTTTCCTTAAATCTATTAAATCCTGTTCAGATTTGGACAAGGTCTGTACAGCCATTACCCTTCTTTTCCTTTCACCATCTAACTGGTTGGAGCAAGCATTAAGCATCTCATCTAGCTTGAAAGTATTTTGGATGATCTGTAAAAAATGGGGGAGGGGGGTGAGTTAGTGTTATAGTTAATGAAAAGTGCGCATTAGTAAGTAACAGTCACAGAATGAAACAGTGTAAAAGATAGCTTCTCACCATGCCCAAGTATCGTTTGTTGTCAAGGATAAGTTGATTCTTCCTCACATTCTTTATCTCGGCCATATCCTTTGGGAGCAATAAGGCCTCCTCTATGGCCGAGGCTACATGACACCCAATTCCGCCGTTAAAGTCCCTTATAGAGGCATCGTCTCGCAGGGGCTCCCCACCGAACATAGGAACTGGCAGCCACGCTTGTGAATCGGGATGTGGGGAATTGGATTTCTCTCGGCCCCGCGTAGCGGGGTGCATAGTTTTCTGCTGCTTTGCAGCTCGTTGGACATCCTCCTCTCGAGTGGGACGAGATTTGCTCGCATCTGCCACTTCCTTACCTTTCTGTTCCCCGCGCTTTTCTTGCTCGGCAGCGCTGGGCGGCGCTGGTTGCGAGGATGATCGAGAAGGGTGGCGAGGAACTGGAGGAGGAGACCTGGCGGGGAGAGATGAAGCCTGGGATGGTATTGTTTGGGCAGGTGCCGACGTTCCCTGCTGACCTTCCATCAGCTCCATCAAGTTTTTCTGGGGTTTCCTTTTTACCCCCATCTCGTTAGGACTTTCCTCAGGGCTTGTGGGCTGATCGAAAATCTCAAAATCGTCTGTAGATTCAGATATTGTTACAACGACTTCCTTGTCTTTTCCCCTTTTCCTTCTCCCATTGGTTCCCTTTTTCTTGAGGGGAGGTAAAGGTGAAGAAGGCCCCGCCGAGACGCTGGCCACGAAAAGAGGCTCTGTGAGAGGTGTGTATTTGGGAAGTGGAATACCCTCTGGTACGATAAACCCTTCGTAGGCAACGCTGATACGGCAAAGCCGAGGATCGCGTGCCTTAATCACGCACTTCGGCGCCTGAAAGCCAAAAGAAAGGGGGTATAACCAAGAATTAAATGTGCTGCCCGTAGCTGACCATCAGTCTCGTTCACGTATATTTCAGCTTTCAATAACCTGTCTAGATTCGCTTTATTGACTAATCTGAGATTGGGCTTCGTATAGCGTCTATCTGCAAAAACCGTTGATTCTAAAGTTGAGAAAGTGAGTCACTGCTGTCCAACTTAACCGGGCGATTCCGATAGCGTCCCTTGGCCTGGTCACCTATTATAACACACGATCCATGTCTCACTTTGATCTCACACCCCCATTCTCGTTTGAATTTTTGAGCTCGACCTTCGTTGCTCGGATGGCGCTTGACTGAAGAGTCCTCGACAGGTCATTAGCCAGAGAGTTCCAAAGGGGGAACAAGTCTGAGACTCACCTGGTGTTCCCTCTACGGTCGGGCAAGGTGGACCATCATGCCATTCCCCAGAAAAAATAAGGAAATCCTCTTTTAGGTTCTTATTTGAAGTAGGAAGACACTGAATTAGCCTTACTTTAGGATATCTCGACTTGAGATAATAGTCCTGGTCAGCTAGGCGGTGAAGGCTGTACACCCAATTCATGTCGTGATGGGATAGCTTTAGATCCATTCTCTGATTCAGAGCGTCTATACTTCCCAGGATCCTAAACATATTGGGAGCACATTGTGTGGGGGACAGCCTAAAGAAATTGAGGTAACCCCTAGTGATACTACCCATGGGGATGGTCATCCCGCCCTCGATAAAAGCGATCATGGGGATAACCACTTCCCCAGTTTGCCTAGCATCAACCCATTCCCCTTGGGCTGCATACCTCATCCCTACCGTTGGTGGGATCTTGTACTTAGAGCGGAAATTTCTAATGCCCTCCTCGGAGTTAACGAGACACCGAAAGGGATTCCTCTGTTTCCCCATTTTTCTAAAAAACTTAGTGGAAAAAACCTTTTGGCTTTAAACAGAAAGGGTAAAAACTTCAAAAGGACTTACAGGTTCAAAGGGATGACCTCGGACAACGTACGATTATTTGTAGTCGCCAGAAGGATAGCGAAGACTGGAAGAAGACAAATCCAATGTATAAACTCTGGAACCACGTACTCATCAAGGGTAAAGTGCAGATTTAATTAGGGAGCGCCTTTATAGTCATGTGAGGATTGTGAGCGATGAAATTCCCGCTCACAAAACAAGAGAAGTCCCCTACCGCTTGATTTGGATCTCACCGTCGAACGTGGGAGACAAGGGAGTTGTTAGAATTTAATGCTGTCAAAATCAGGGTGCTGAAGCGTCAGGGCCATGCCCCAAAACGCGCACAGGTGCAGGCTTATGACGTCAAAATCCACCTTTTCTCCCGAGGAGTCGAAAAGTAGGATTTTGAGGGGCTATTGTGGGGACCGATCGATTGATGGGCCCATAGGGTTCAGAATTGGTTCGGGATTGTTGGGCCCGTGGCCCATCCAAGGCCGTAAACCCGTCCGAGGGCACCATGCTCCTCGGCAGTATGCGTCCGAGGACGATCACATCCGAGGACGATCAGGACGTGGTCTCACTGCGATTAGGTCTCAGAATTAGGTCACCACAATGGATAGAGTAGCCGACTAAAGATGAAAGAGATAAGACAAACAAATATCTGTAACTACAGCTGCCTCCGCATTAATGACCTCTTAACCAACTCTCTGGCCGCATTAATGTGGAGGTGATACCTGAACAGTAAGGAAGCAGCCTTACAGCTGCCCATAGGAAATTCCAGGAGATACCAGATGGGACAGGAAGAAATCCCCCGGACACAACCAACACGTGTGCGGTAAGGATAGAGCGTAAAGGGGAGTATATAAACTAAAAGAATAACCTGAGGAGGGGGATCGAAACAGAAAAAGAAAAAAGAAGAACAGACATAAACTAGAAAGAAGAAAGTAAGAGAAGAAGGAGGGAGTCGCACTATTCACCAAAGAAAAACATCCATGATACCAATTTTTAAACCCTGATCGTACTGGAGAGTAAGTCTTTGGAGGAGATATCATAGTTAACCTAGTTCTTTACACCCACGCTCTAAAATCATATTGTCTGGGCCTTTTACGCACGAACCCACTACTGTTTAGGTTCGTCACCAAATCGTGTCCTTACACTAAATATTTAGTATTTAGATCATAAAATTACAAAAAAAAAAAAAAAAAAAAAAAAAAAAAAAAAACACTACTATAGGAGACCTTTCAAATGCTATATTAAAGTAGCAAAAGTAAGTTTTGGTTTGTGATTTTTTTTTTTTTTTTTTTTTTTTTTGCCACAACTAATGCTCTTATAAAACAATATTATTAAGAAACAATGATTTTGTGTATTTATCTTAATTGAGTTAATACTATATGAATGCCTATTTGGGTTTTTTTTTTTTTTTTAACTTTAACCCCCCTTAACTTGAAATCCTAGGTTCACCCCTGCCCCTGCCCCTTCCTCTCGTACAAGAAAAAATTAAATATTTACAAGAGAAAGAAACAGAAACAAAAAGAGGAAGACGAAGAGGGGGATGATGACATGACAATGACAAGATCCTTTGGGGAAGAGATGGAATAGGAGATTAACAACAACAACAACGACGACGTCATTACAGTGGCAATGGGGCCCACCACCGATGACATGTCCGGAGAAGATATGGGCCCACTCTCACTACTCCAGAAGTTTCCAAAAAAATCCTCTACCAATAGCAATCTTAACCAACTCACTCCGGTGACGCATGAAGACAGCAGAGTCATTGAAGAAGCTGATAGTTTCAGAGCTTTTATTGTGGTCTAGGGACGGGGAAACGATGGTGGCATCGACAAACAGGACTTTTAAACCTTGGATTGGCTTCAACGAGATTGCACTGAACTTTACGACACCGTTAGGGCTCTCCTCTCTCGTTGTGCTCAACTCTCCTCCTTAGAGACCGAGCTCCAAACCCACCAAAACGAAGAAGAACCCGACACTGGCAATTTTCAAGCTCGGTTGAAAGAAGCGCTGGCTAGATCCAAAGTTAAGTATAAGAAAGCCATAGAGTGTGTTAGTGGTCTGAAGAGTCGGGTTTCAAAGATCCAAGAGGTGCTGCAAAAGCTCGGGCATGAATCAGAGCGAGAAGAGGGGGTGCTTTTGTGTGTGTGTGTGTGTGTGTGTGTGTTCTATCTGTTTTGGTTTATGATTGCAAGATGCTAATGGAGCGAGAATGGACAGTTTGTCCTCGGCCTGACTGTGAAGGTAATGGGTGTGCCAATGTAGTGGCAAATAAGCGGGAGACCAACCAAGCAGAGTTCAAGAATATGACCACTTTCTCGGTTGCGGCTCTAAAAATTTTATTTAAGGGGTTCATTACAAAATTTTAATAGAAAGAGAACTTGAATATATCGAGATATTGAAAAAAATACATAAAGTTTTACAATTTTATTCTACAAGTTTTCAAATTTTGAATGTTACATAATAGTTAATTATGAATATCTATTGCCAATATGGGTAACTACGAGTTTATGATCATTTTATTTTGTAAAGTTTGTCTAACATTTTTATCTTTATACAGTTGTTATTATCTATTTTACTTTTTTTTCATAAAAATATTTTAGACTAAATGAATCTCAATTCATTGGCTCCATATTAATTATTGATGCACACAATCACACTTATTCATACATAAATTATACACTACATGTCTACTTAACCAATTAAATACTTGAACAATCATTAACTTTACAATTGTTTTCTTGAATTTTACTAACTTTATTACAAAAAGTTATTATAATATGACAACAATACACACACATGTAAAAAAACCTTCTCTATTTCTTAATTATTAAATTATATAAAGTTATATTATATTTATATTGTACATACAAACATCCACACACATCATAATTTACACAAATACATAATATTATAACAAAAAGTAATATATACACTTACACACACATAATATAAATTTATAAAAAATAATAACACTTACAATTCACAAACACTTACTCTTTATTTGGTTTCTCAAAAAAAAAAAAAAAAAAAAAAAAAAAAAAAAAAAAAAAACTTACTCTTTATTCTTAAAGTCGAAAATACTTGCAATAAAGATGTGTAAAATTTAAGTCAAAGTGTGCAAAAAATATTTTTTTTAAAATAAATTAAAGTATTAAGCTTACCAAAAAAAAAAATTATATATATAGTTTTTTCTTTTGAAGTCAGGGGGTTCATTTGAACCCCCTGAATATGCTTTAGTGACACCCTTGCACTTTCTATCTTTTGTATATCAAAGTTAGGTATGGGGATCTAAGACAAATGGGGAGTTGGGGACTACTGGAGAATGTCCATGAGCTAAGCACTTTTGCATGTACTCACTATGAATAATTATATTCTCCCTTTCTACCAAAAAAAATGTTAAGGACATATTTTTATGTGATTGGCATATCCTTTGACAAAACGCACTTTATTTGTATTTGGGTAAATCTAAGAAGGTTCAAGATGATCATTACTAGTAGTTAAATTGAAGACATAAAAATTACTCAAAAATTGCTCAAGAAAAGTAAAAACTGCAAATCTCAATACCTCTTCAACAGAAGCTTGATCTGTCGAGATTCATTAAAGCTCGACAGATGTCTTGATCTATCAAGCTTATGGGATTCAGACTATAGCCAACAACATTTTTATTTTAAAAGGCTATTTGTTTATGGGTTTATATAATCCTTATTGGACTAGGAAAACCCAAGGTTTGTGTAAACCTATTTGGAATTGGAGAGCCCATTAAGCTCCTATTTAAGGGAGGTAGAAAAAGAAAAACCCTAACCCTAAAGAGTTTCATAAGGATTTTTTTTTTGAAACCCTAGCCTCCTCCTACAAAAAAAAAGAGTTCTTACTGCGTTTCTTGTACGTCTTTGGGTTCTGTAACCAAACAAAGTCTCTTGCACCAACATTGAAGATCTTATTGGTGTTTCTATGTGAAGCTGCTGCAAATCAACTACAACAATCAAAGGGTTGCTGTGGAGTTAGTCACATATTTGGATTCATGCAAAGGAGTAAGCCGCGTACTGGGATCCGCGCATCAGATTGGTTAGACACATACTGGGAGCCGTGCATCAAAAGGAGAGATTGTCACTACAAAACGAGTCCAACTGGGTATTGGGGTAAGGGTTCAACTGTAGGTTGGTATAAGGTACTTGTAACCGCTTGTTGTGATAATAGTGGAATTTCGAGAGTGGTGACCTGAAAATGACCCGATGGGGTTTTTGCCGTGTAGGGTTTCCCCATTCATAAACAAATCACCATGTAAATTTATTTTCTGCTGCATATTTAGTTATTTGATGATTTGTTTGTGCTACCACGCTCATTGCATGTAATCGAATCTAATTAATTTCACTTGGCTAAATTAATTGGTTAATTTATCACAAGGGGTCAATACTTTTTTGGCCTATTAAAAAATATAAGGACTGACTTTGTACTAAAAAGTTCTTCAATGCAATCACAATTTCACATATCAATTATCCACACCTAGGAGGCTGGGGTTCTGAGTGTCCCTAATAGTACCACCCTCTTTGGTGTCTGGTGTCTAGGTTCGGCCTTCACCTTCCCCCATCCCTGTATACCTAGGATATAAATAAATTAAAGGCTACTCTCTAAATCCTAGTGTCTGTAGAAAATGTGCCTACCTGTGGGTGAGGCTATTTCCTCCTATCATTCTTCTCCTTTTCTTCATAGGAAAAAGCAGATTCGTTAGTAGTACTTGGAGTATTGGAGATGGAGAACCTGTCAGTGATGTGGAGAAAGTTTTCTCTGTCTGAGAGTGAAGGGTTAGACTTTGTGGTTCAAGAGATAGTGGCTGCAGAAGAATTTTATGTTGCTACTAGATTTTTTACAGGTCGTGTTCTTAACATGGAGGCTATTGCTAAGACTTTCAAGTTGCTATGGAGGACTCGAAAGTGGTTTGAAATGCGAGACATGGGAAACCATAGGGTGGTTTTTGTGTTCACAGATGCCTCGGATGCAGAAAAGATATTGATGGGAGAACTTTGGACGTTTGACAAACATCTCGTTACTATGGAGAGGATTGAAAAACATACAGATGTTAGGGCCCTTCCGCTAGAGTCTACTCACTTTTGGGTCCAAGTACATCCAAGTGTGGCAAAACAAATTGTGCAAATTGTTGGAGCCATGGATGAGGATGGAGTGGAGTTGGATGATAGTAATTTTCAGCAGTATAGGGTAGAGGTTTATATTTCTAAACCGCTTTGCCGGAGCAAAAAAATAACTCTAAATAATGGGAATGATTGGTGGGTTAGTTTTAAATACAAGAGGTTACCAAATATATGTTATTGGTGTGGGAAGCTCACGCATTCTGATAGGGAGTGTCCTGTCTGGCTGAAGAGTAAGAAGGGTCTCAAGGAAGAGGATAGGCAATTTGGCCCATGGCTTCGGGCTTTCACGCCGAATTTATCCAGGAAAATAGTGGTACGGGTCTCAGGGTGCTGTGAGGAGGATAGTGGGGATGAGGATCAAAATTCCAGTGATTGGGGTGCAAGGAACAAAGGCGAGGACAATTAAGAAATTATTCCCACTACTGAGGAAAAGGGGGGACGAGAGGGACCTGATGATAAAGTTAAAAGAGCTGAATGTATGGAGCATGTGATGGAAAACAATAATGTCTTAGGGACTGTGTCTATGCCTTTGGTTTCTTAGATTTGTGATGCACCTTGGATAGAAGTTAATGCTGTGATAACTGAAGCTCATGTCCAATCGGTTGAGGAGCAGTTGGTTGAGATTGATGTCGGGATTGCTAAGTTTGATGCTCCAAAGGGTAAGGATGGTAAAATTGAGTCTGAGACATCCAATAGTCCTAGTCCCTGACCCCAGAATGCAGTAGGCTTGCAAGGAAATATAGCTAACCCGAGGCTACCCAGAATGGATGAACTAGACGAACCAATTGCAAATATTAGAGGTAGAGTTAGGAATGTGTGGAGAAAATCTAAGCAAGTGGAACATGCATGTAATGTGGAGGATGAGGGATTGCTAAGGGGAGTGGGGCCTACTGTACTAACAAAAAGGAATAAGAGAGACTTTAATGAGGGTCTGGAAGTTTCAGCTAGAAGTAAGAAGAGAAAGGGGTGGGCAAAAAAGAATTTAGTAGTGGACGCTGGGTCCCAGCCCTGCCAAAATCAATGAATCTCTTAGCTTGGAACTACTGGGGGCTTGGGAACCGTCGTGCAGTTGATGAGTTTGGGGAAATTATCCAAGCACAAGATCCCAAGATTGTGTTCTTGTCTAAAACTTGGTCTACAAAGGATCAGATGGAGCGCATTTGTGACAAATTAGATTTTGAAGGTTGTTTTACTGTCCCGAGTGATGGAATGGGTGGTGGTTTGGCTCTTTTGTGGAAAGCTCGTGAGAATGTTTGGTTGGATAGCTTCTCGAAATACCATATTGATGTGATTGTTCATGGTGGTTCGAAAGATGCTTGGCAACTTACTGGGTTTTATGGGGAACCTGAAACAAGTAGAAGAAGTGAAGGATGGGCTATGCTCCAGATGTTGAGCTCAAAACCAAAAATGCCTTGGTGTTGTTTTGGTGATTTTAACGAATTATTGTAGGTCCAGGATAAACAAGGAGGGGTACCACGAGCTCATAATCTTATGCAGGCTTTTCGAGATACTCTGGACTTATACGGATTTGTTGACTTGGATTTTATAGGGCTGGATTTCACATGGCATGGACAGTGAGGTGGGGAGATGGTTTAGGAAAGACTGGATCAAACTGTCGTAAATTATGAATGGCTAGCTAAGTTTCCAATAGGCTGGGCTCACCACTTAAATAGCTTTACATCTAATCACCGCCCCATATTGCTGTCTCTTATGTCAAATGGTGAAAGACAAAGGTCGAGAAGAAAACCATTTCGATTTGAGGCCATGTGGTTGACAAAGCCATCATGTAATGAAGTTGTTTCAAAAGCTTGGGAATGTAGTCAGGATGGTACACCAATGTATGTGGCAACTAAAAAATTGAAAAAGGTGTAAGAAAGCCTTGAAAGCATGGAGTAGAGACCACTTTGGGAATGTAGTGCAAAAAATTAAACGGACAAAAGAATTGTTGTGGAAAGCCGAGGAAGAAGCGGCTAGGTCTGGGAACTCGGATGACATGGAGAGATTGAAATCGGAGCTGAGATGTTTGTATGATAAAGAAGAGAAGATGTGGCAGCAACAATCACGCCTTCAGTGGTTACAAAATGGAGATCGAAATACTAGATTTTTCTATGGTACTGCTACCCAAAGGAAGCAAAGGAATTTTATCAAGGGATTGAGGGATGAGAATGGGGTGTGGCAGGAGGATGAGACAGTGTTTTCAGGGACTTTGAATAGATTCTATGAGAAGCTTTTTATGTCCTCTAATCCACATGGCTTGGACTGAATTTTGGATGGGGTTCACGAGGTTGTCACTGAGGAGATGAGGGTTGATCTGGCTAAACCTTACATAGCTAAAGAAGTTGACTATGCTATAAAGGAGATGGCACCCCTAAAAGCACCTAAACCTGATGGTATGCCTCCTCTTTTCTATCAAACATATTGGACAGATGTAGATATGGATGTCTCTCAAGCTATTTTGTCCAGTTTAAATAATGGGTCACTTTTGAAATCTGTTAATCATACTTTTATTACTTTGATTCCCAAAGTTAAAAATCTTGAAAGTGTAATTGAGTATAGACCTATTTGTCTTTGTAATGTGATTTATAAGATAGTTAGTAAAGTCATTGCTAACCGTCTTAAGCCTATACTAAACTCTATTATCTCAAAAACTCAGAGTGCTTTTGTTGCTAATAGATTGATTACAGATAATATTCTTATTGCTTTTGAAACTTTGCACCGCTTGAAGAATAGTTTTATGGGGAAGAATGGTTTTATGGCACTAAAACTAGATATGAGTAAAGCATATGACAAGGTGGAGTGGATTTTTCTTAAGAGTATTTTGTTGAAGATGGGTTTTCAGGAGTCTTGGGTGGCTTTGATTATGGAATGTGTAAGTACAATGGCCTACTAAGGGGTTGAGGCAAGGAGATCCTCTTTTGCCATATCTATTTCTATTTTGTACAGAAGGTCTTAATGCCATTCTTAGGAGTGCAACCACACATAAGGACATTCACGGTTTTTCTATTTGTAGGAATGGATCTAAACTCACTCATCTCTTTTTTGCAGACGATTGTTTGATATTTTGTAGAGCCACCTTGGAGGAGTGTGAAAAAATTCAAGATATCTTAGCTTGTTATGAAGGAGCTTCAGGTTAAGCTATCAACAAGGATAAAACTACCATGTTCTTTAGCAAGAATACTAATGCTCAGATGCAAGAGGCAATCAAATCTTCTCTGAATGTTCCTGCTATTCAACACTATGAGAAATATTTGGGGCTTCTTTCTTTTGTTGGTAGGGCGAAGAAAGCTTGTTTTACACAAATTAAAGAGAGAATATGGGCAAGAATGCAAGGGTGGAAAGAGAAGCTTCTCTCACAAGCTGATAAGGAGGTCATGATCAAGGTAGTGGTTCAATCCATTCCCACTTATTCCATGAGTGTTTTTAAATTGCCAATAAGCCTGCGTAAAGATATAGAAGCCATGATTCGGAAGTTTTAGTGGGGGCAAAGGGACTTGAAGAAGATTCACTGGGTTAACTAGAGTTCCTTGTGTTCCTCTAAATCTGTTGGAGGTGTGGGGTTTAGAGATATTCAGAAATTCAATAATGCTTTGTTGGAGAAACAGGTTTGGCGATTAATTCACAATAAGGATTCTTTGCTTTATCGAGTTTTTAATGCTAATACTTCCCTCATGGTAATATTTTGGATGCTCCGATCCACCCTAATTGCTCCTTTGCATGGCAAAGTATTTTGCAAGCCCATGAGGTTATCAATAAAGGTGCTCTATGGAGGGTGGGAAACGGATTATCTATTGATATATGGAACCATAGATGGCTACCTGAACTAGGACAAAGCAAGGTTGTTTCTCCACGGCAAGATGCAAAGATCAGTAGAGTGCATGAATTATTCTATCCCAATACAAGAGTGTGGGATCCGGGTTTGTTGGAGAGATGCTTTCTACCATGGGAGGTAGAGATGATCAAACGGATTTATGTGCATGATGGGGATGTGGAAGATATTTTGGTGTGGCCACTTACCCCGAATGGTAACTATAGTGTAAGGAGTGCGTACCGCATGTTGGCAGCTGAGGGGATTAGCCAAAACCCGAGTTCATCTTCTCCATCAGATGCTGAGAGAGTTTGGAAGGGCATTTGGAAGATCAAGACCCCTAATAAAATTCGCCACTTCATCTGGAGAGCTGCCAAGGATTTGCTGCCAACTAAACAAAATTTGAAGGTCAGACATATTCCATTGGATGATATCAATGCGATGTGTGATGATCAACCTGAAACTTTAATGCATTGTCTCTGGCTTTGTCCCCATGCTTAATCAGTTTGGAGGTCAGATATCACCTTTGCTAACCTATATACAAGGAAGCATAGGAGTTTCTTTGATTTGCTAGATGACGTGATGTAGAATAGCTCAGGCGATTGTATGGCTCTGTTTTCCACCATTGCGTAGAGTTTGTGGCAACGACAGAATCAACTTAGGGAGAATCAAGGGACATGGCCACTGCATGAAGTTGGTCACAGAGCTAAAGCTTTGGTTGTGGAGTTTTTGGAAGCAAACAAACATATCAGCAACCCAGGCTCGAGATTGGTATCACGATGGGCGCCTCCACCTGAGAATTGTTTTAAGGTCAATTTCGATGCAGCTTTGTTTGATCATTTGGGCTGTGCAAGCATTGAGGTGGTTGTTCGAGATCATAGAGGAGATGTTATGGCAGCCCTTAGCTAGAAAATTGCTCTCCCTCAGTCAGTAGCATTGGCAAAAGCTCGGGCAACCCATAAAGCAGTCACTTTTGCTTAGGAAATGTCTTTTTTTCGTATTCATGTAGAAGGGGATTGTCTAGGGGTTATCCGTGCTTTGCAATCCCAGAGACAGTGCAAAACCTTAAATGGACACATGGTTGATGATTTTTTTCATATTCGTAGGGAAGGAAATAAGTTAGCTCATGAATTAGCTAGAAGAGCAGTTTTATCTGCAAATACTGATATATGGGTAGAAGATCTACTTGATGATTTGGACGTTGTGTTCCGATCTGATTTTTATTAATAAAATTTACTTACTATTTTCTCAAAAAAAAAAAATTAAAAATTTTAAATATAATAATAATAATAATAATAATAAAAACAAGGGCTGGTAGCAAGATCCAATTAATATGCCTGAACTTTCAGTGGCTAAACACCCAAGTATTAACTTGCCAGGAATTATGATGGATTGGCAACAAAACAAAACTGTGTTAGGTTTCTAACATCCTTATATGGATGTTGAAGAACTAACATTGTTCATAAAGATTAGGTTTCCATTTAACTACAATACAAATGCATATTTGGCACAAAATTCTCTAATACAACCCTAACTACCCTTAGATTCACATCAATCACTCATGCCATGACTTCATCAATGTCACTAACACCATCAAATGCCTCTGACGCTTCCTCATCACTACTATCTAGATCAGTTTCCATGGCATCTTCAGATTTCTCATCATCACTTTCATCCCTGTCCTCATAAATTACAGGCACCATCGTGGCATTCTCATCTCCATCATCATCCACAACCTGTTCAAAAGGTTCAAATATAAAATAAAATAAAAACCTTGATACTTGCTAAACTTTATGCCATAAAATTTTACCACTCACCCCGGTGTAGAGGATGTCCAAGCAACTGGACATTTGAATAGCTGATTCAAAAGTTGAGACTCTAGACTCAATGAGCTGCACATATTATAGTACAAGGCTACATAAGATTCCTTGATCATGCAAAACAATGTCAAGGTATTCATATAAAATTTAATTTAAATAAGTTGAAGACAATATTATATCCATCAAGCCAAATGACCACCTAGAAAGAAAGTACATAGAACCACCCCTTGTGGGGGACATATATAGGTGAAAGATATCACAACATGCACAAGATCAACATATTACATGAGTTTTTACTGATAAAAAAAAAAAACATATTACATGAGTTTTATTCTAGGTTTCAGCAAAATATTTACGTTATGGAGGTAACCATTTCTTACCTGATATAAAGAATTCAGGGCGATTAAAGAAGATTCCTGGGACATTATTCCACTTGCATGTTGAAGAAGCAGACTTCTTAGCCATGGAAGTGCACATGCCAAAATTGCACCCCTGGAGTGAAAATACAACATAAAAATTCATTTTAAAGTCATACTATATATATGTTTAAACACAAGAATGGACTGTGGCTCTTAAACACCAGCAAGAAAGAAAAGGGAAAGCTAGCAAAAACCAACTGCCAGAAAGAACATCCATTGCAAAAGACAAAGCACCAAGAACTTTATGTCTGACAGGTTTAGCTTCTTTCTTGTCACTATTTTGAAATAACCCAAACACACACACACACACACACACATGGAAATCTCTCTCTCTCTCTCTCTCTCTCTCTCTCTCTCACAAATCACTGTCAACTAAAAAGCCATCATAGATCAATCCAAAATCCATCCACAACCAGTTCCACAAGGACCCAAACAACCTGATCCACCAATAAGCCTGATCAGCGACCTAAGTCGATGATTCAGGGTTTCTCGCACACACCAAGCCCACATCATCAGTAAGTCAGTGCTCAAAGTTAGGCCAGCTGACATTGGTTGTGGGGCTCAAATGTTTTGTGAATTATGTTAAAAAATTAATGATTTTTTTGGTGTTATGGGTTACCGAATTAAGGAGTTATCAGTTCCTTTGAGTTGTTTGTATTTTGATCTTGTGGTTGATCAACTATAGCACCCAATTGTTTGGGTTTTTTTTTTTTTTTTTTGTTGGGTCAGGCAGTGGTTTTGTGGTTAGGTTGAGGTGGCGAGCTAGTACAAAGGGGAGAAGGAAGAAAACAAGGAAGGGAAAATGAAGAGAGGAAAAAAGAGACAAAGGGGAAGAGGAGTCCAGTACAAAGAGAGAGAAAAAAAAATTAGAAAAATCATTTGCATGTGAACAGTGTCCATGGGTATATACATGGTTACTGTAGCAAAAATGCTATTTTACACAATTATGGCTTAACTAGTGTGGGTGATTCGTATGGTGAAATGTGTAAAACTGACCCCTTATGCTATTTTGCATTGACTAATGGGAGTGCTCTTACATTCACAATACACCTATACACCCCAACTTTGCGGTGAAAATTAATTTCCTCATTCCCAATACTTCTCTACATGTTTTTGTCACTCTTTCAAAACACAAAAGTAAACAATACAATACAATTTGAAACTTGTAAAAGCAAAGCAACTGTACAATGACTCAGCATTGCCGATTCAGTTAACAAATTTCAAGAACTTGTATTCTCTAGACAGGTATATATCCCAACCCCCTTTTCACATGGAGAAACTATTTTTCCTCTTACATATTTTTTTTTTTTTTTTTTTATAAGTAAATCAATCTTTCAAAAAAAAAAAAAGAAACCAGAAATTGATTCTGTATTGCCAAATGGGTCAACAAATTACAGACACTTCCCTCACGAGACACATACATACCCATGATTACTTAATCTGCAAAAAAAAATAAAATAAAAATACCTTGACCGCATAATTGATATCAAAGACTGCAAAAGCTTGAGTACATCTGCTGGATTCAACAACGAAACTGACTTTGCAATAACCTGCAAACAGAAACACAAACTTTCAATTGTCAGCCATTAGCAAAACCTACAGAGCACTCAAAAACATAAATGCCAGAAACCAACCCTCTCGTCTCGGTTGTACAAGCAATCTAACAAGAGCACACGATCATCGGCACGTAAGGCCTGCCTAAGCAGCACCTGAACTGAATCTGCACTCGGAGGCTGCGCCACTGTAACTAGAGAAGGCTCTGGCTGCTGCTTCTCAACATGGCTCTGGGCATCATCAAAGCTATTAAGATTCATACTTGCAAGCTTCTCTCCCATTGTTGGCTCAATGGGGTCCTTGTTAACCAAAACTCCATCGGAAGCCTCTCCATGACCTGCGTAAAATAAAGTAATTTGACTGAAACTACAAAGTTTGACTAATAAGTATTTAACCAAAAATATAAAAATTTCTGAATTTCTAAGATTTATTAGGAATATAACTTGATTAGAAAGGAGAGAGACTGATTACTTTTCTTCTTCTTGATAGATGGCATCAGATTGGTATATAAAGGCCCAAAATAAAGATTGGACAGCTTCTTCTTCTTCTGCCGCTGCTGCTGCTGCTGCTGCTGTATGTGTTTTTTGTTAGGGTTTTGGATTTGGGATTTTCTACACCTTTTTAGGGTTTTAGATTTCTGTTTTCTTTTTTTCTTTTTTTCCACAAAAAAAAAAAAAAAAAATGGATGAGTTTCAGAAGATTATTATAACATGGAGAATTAGTTTAAAATTTTGAAATTATTGATACCACATCAACTACATACTGCAATATAAATTAGAACAGATATTATCAACATAATGGACTTCACTCACTGTTCATCAATCCTAACGAATATGAATGCTTCCAAAAAAACAAATATACACAAACACATTAAGAAATAAGAAAGTTACCAAAAGGCTTTTTTTTTTTTTTTTTTAAATAATTCAATTGCTAAAACTTAAAAGCACCTGGGTTTAAAAACAAACAATTTCAGACAACTCACAAAATCAATATGAACCATTCATCAGAGTTTGTGTGTGTGTGTGTATATATATATATAAGGTTCACAATGGGAAATACATCAACAATGAATCCTTCATTTTCCCACAAAACATTACTGTTTAACAAAAATCAAAGCTTTTTTTCCCATAAAAGCTTTATGGGCACGAATATAATTTTGAAAAAAGCAAGGCTGGTTGCTCCACTACAGCCCTACCTTTAAACTCATCAACAAAGGGCCTTATCAACTTGCTCACTGCAAATGATTTATGTTTTAATAAGTAAAAAAAAAATTTAAAAGTGTGTAAGAAATTTTACTACTATAAAGCTTATTATTGTCTACTATACAGTTGAACGGTACATACAACAGTTAACACTAAATTCCACCAAAGAAAAAGGAAACGAAAGAGATGGGCGAGTTACCGTGGTGGAAGATCCTGGCGGCCGCAACGATGGGGTTGGGAATTGAGAGAGGGGGGAGGAGGAAGTTAAGAAGGAAGAGAAGGAGAAAAAGAGGCTTATATATCCAAGGGTAAATTGGTAAAAATAACGTTTACTTCATCGGGTCATATGGGTTATTGCGGGTAATGCATGTTAAACCCAATTTAACGCATTTATGAATCATTTCTTTTTTCTTTTTCTTTTTCTTTTTTTTTTTTTCTTTTTTAAGAATATTAAGAGCAATTACGTCAACTTGGGCACGATTGTGCAAAATGGAAAAAGAGGCTAATTTTACACAATTTGAGCAAAAAAATGTCCACACCAATTTGTGCATAATTGTGCATAAATGCACAATTGCTACAGTAACCGTGTATATATACACAGTTACTACAGCATGTGTATTTATTATTTTATTAATTTCCGCTTGCACCTTTTTTTCTCTCTCTTCTCCATGCACAATGAACTCTTTCCTCTCCTCATCTTCTTCTTCCTCAGATGCGCACAAACACACCCACACACAAAAACATCCACACAGACAAATCAACACACAAACACACTCACATACAAACAAACCAACAGAGAGATAGATCGGTTTACCAAAAAAAAAAAAAAAAAAAGAGAGAGATAGATCGGTGCTTGGCTGGAACGATCGGTGCTTGTGGGTGAGAGCGGCGATATTAGAGAGGTGTGTTGAAAAGTGTGAGGCTTAACGGAGTGGTAGAAAAAGCCATTAATGGCAAGCGATCTGGGTCGATGGGTCGAGAAGAAGACCCGGGAGGTTGGATTGGTAAGAGGGTTGTGGAGCTTGGTTCGTGGATCAGCCGATGAAGAGTGGATCGGCCAGTGAAGAAGTCCGGTCAGCATGGTTCGTGGATCGGCCAGTTGGGTTGGTAGTTTTTGAGTGGTGAAGAAGTCTGGCCAGCATGGTTCATGGATCGGCCGGTTGGCTTGGTTGTTTTTGTGAGAGAGAGAGAGAGAGAGAGAGAGAGAGAGGTGATTTGTTCGGAATGGGTATTGAGAGGGGTAGAGAGATGGGTATAGAGAGAGAAATAAATTAGAAAAAAATGGGTACAGAAAGAGAGAGAGAGCACGTATTGTATGTAAAGACGGTTGAGGAAAATAATAAAAAAATCGGGAAGAAAGAATATTTTATTGAAATATCTTGTAAAATAGATAAATTGATGTGAATGTTTTGTAAAAATGGTAGTGTAAAATAGAAAAAGTAGGTTTTAGTGTAAAATAGACGGAATCTTATACACAAGCTGATGTAATTGCTCTAAGTATTTTTAATAAACGCACAGAGAGAGGAGAGAAGGTTTTTTTCAAAAAAAACTTACAGTGGTGTATATTCAAAAGGGCTTTATTTATGAATCATTTCTATTCATTTGAATTCATTTAAGAATAAAACTTAGGCAAGGATGAGGAGACCTTCTTTTATTTATTTATTTTTTTTAGAAACATGACGATTAATTTTATTAAGAAGAAGGCAAAGCCTAATACATTTCAAAACAATGGGATGGAACATCCTTTATCCAAACAAAAAAACCTATGACATGACGTGTATACCTAGCAAGGTTGTGAGCTACACTATTTCCATCTCTACCAACATGCTAGAATTTTACTTGATTAAGTCACAATGCCAAGTCTTGTGCTTCTTTAATTAGCAAGCTAAAGGGAGCCAAATTTGACACCTGATCCATGAGGCCTTAGATGACTGAGGTGGAATCGCCTTAAAAAATAACCTTATAAAAGCCAAATTTTGCAGCAAGTTCTAAAGCCCATGATGCTGCCAAGGCTTCCATCTTTGCCACAGAGCTAGCAAGCTGTATATTATGAGCTAAAGAGACCATAGCTAAACCTTGGTTGTCATTGATTATCACTCCTAGTCCAGCTCAACCAACATCCTAGAAAAGTGCCACATCGAAATTTGCTTTATACCAGCCTACTGGTGGTGGTGACCACCTTACACGTGGTCTGACTGTAGGTGCTGCCATTGTCTTCTTTGGCTGTGTAGACCGATACTCCATCATTGCCTTAAATGCTCGCTGCACTATCGGTTTTAAAGGAAAGCCAAGTGGGGTTGTTCTAACATTATTTCTTCGATACCAAATCATCCAAATCTGCATTGCGAACACTTCAGCACTACAACTCGAATCAAAAACATGGATGAGCAAATAAGGAAAATCTTGGAAAGCTTTTTGGTATCTGAAATTCCATTGGGGGTCTTCGTTCCACACCTGTGCAAGGGTTGGGCAAGACCATAAAGCATGGAGAGTATCTTCATCGTGTTGCGCATAAAGAGAACAGCTAGAATACTCCACCACACAGCGACATTTCAAGTTCTTTAGAGTTGGGATGGCATCTTTGCAAGCTCTCCAAAGAAAGTTTCTGATTTTATATGATACTGAGAGGCTCCAACTTCTCTTCCATAGAGGTTTCATCAACAGGGCTTGGGTAGAAGTCTGTGAGGTTGCCATTTTAGCTTCAATTTTTAGGAAGTAGTAACCTGACTTGGTAGTGTATTGACCGGTTTGGACATATGGCCAAAAGAGAGAGTCCTCTGATGTGATTCGGCCTAGTGGGATTTGTGTAATCAGATCAACTTCCAACTGAGTAAAAAGGTTAGGTAGCAATTGTAAATCCCATTGTCTAGTTATGGGATTAATTAGATGACTTACCGTGGCATTTTGCAGTTCAGCTGTGAGAGGAATTTGAAGGTTTGGATTTTGCAATGAAGGCGTCCACTTATCACCCCATAGCTTAATTGAGTTTCCATTGCTCACTCTCCATTTTGCTCCTCTCCTTATGACCTCCCTCCCCTTCAAAATACTCCTCCAAGCATACGACCCTCCATAACCCTCCTTAACTTCCATAATTGAACAATGTGGAAAGAACTTGGACTTAAATTGTAAAACAAAGAGTTGGTATTATACAACAACCTCCATGTTTGAATGGCTAAGAAGGCATCATTGAATAATGATAGTTCTTTGAAACCCATGCCACCTTTGGATTTTGGTTCACACATGTTCTCCCACTTAATCCAATGAATTTTCCTACGGTTTCCTCTTTGTCCCCACCAAAAGCCATGAATGAGTTTTTCTATTTCATGACAAAGGCCAATTAGTAGCTTGAAACAATGCATGGTATATGTTGGGATAGCTTGGACAACTGCCTTAATCAAAACTTCTCACCCCGCTTGTGATAATAGGCTTTCTTCCCATCCTTGAAGCTTCCTCCAAACCCTCTTTAATGTAATCAAAACTAGCTTTTTTGTGCTTCCCCACAAGTGCTGGTAACCCCAAATACTTATCATACTGCAAAATTTCAAGAACCCCCAAAGCTTCTTTGATTTCTATCCTCATTGCAGGAGTGGTAGATTTGCTAAAGAAGATTGTTGTTTTGCCTCTATTTATTTTCTGCCCCAACATGCTTTCATAGGAGGCAAGAAGATCAAGCACCTTTTAACATTCTTCTCTAGTGGACCTGCAAAACAATAAGCTATCATCTGCAAAAAGCAGATGGGTTAGTTTTGGACTTCTTCTACTCAATGCAAATCCATATATGGATCCCTCACCTGCTGTCTTCAAGATTAAATTATTTAGGCCTTCCATGCACAACAAAAATAGAAAGAGTGATACTTGGTGAATCCCCCTTGTAGGTTTGATCAATCCTTTTGGCACTCCATTCACCAACACCGAGTATGAAAGTGTTTTTACACAAACCATCATAAGGGCTATCCATCTTTCGTTAAACCCCAAATTTCTCATCACTTCCTCCAAGAAACACCATTCCACTCTATCATATGCCTTACTCATGTCTAGCTTTAACGCCATAAAACCAGATTTTTTAGAATTGTGACTATTCATGCTATGCAATATTTCAAAAGCCACAAGAATATTATCTGAAATCAATCTATTTTTTGTGAATGCACTTTGGTGTTAGGTTATGATTGAGGGTAGGATTTTTTTTTTAACCTATTTGCAAGGACCTTTGAAAAAATTTTGTAAAGGACATTGCAAAAGCTAATTGGGCAATAATCAATGACGGCAATGGGATTTTTTATTTTTGGGATTAAGGTTATGAAAGTGTGGTTTAGGGGATAGGGTAGTGTGGCGGAATTTAAGTATGACAATATGGTTTTGGTGACATCATTACCTACAAGAGTCCAATAGTTTTGGTAGAAGAGAGGAGGCATACCGTTAGGGCCAAGAGCTTTTAACAGAGCCATCTATTTTAGTGCAACTTCTACCTCCCATTCCATGAAATCTTGTGACAATTGTGCATTCATATTGTCAGTAACCACCTTCTCCATTGACATCAGTCCCAAACTCGAATTGGAAGACTCAAAGAGTTATTAGTAGAATGTTGTAAAACCCTCAGCAATGCCCTCAGGTTGGCTGACCCAAGTACCCAAAGAATCTTGGACCACCAAAATCCTATTCCTTTGATGCCTTTGAGTAGCTCTACTTTGAAAATACCTTGAATTTTTATCACCATCAACCAACCAAAAAGCCTTAGCTGGCTGCCTCCAGATATGATTTTCCTTCACCAACAATTCATTAATCTCCTTTTTCAAGCCACTCACTTGGAAATTACTCCCATTTTGCATTGTTTCTTGTTCGGCTTTCACCAACCACTTCTTTTTTTCGGCTAATTGTCCCCTAACATGGCCAAAGTTCTTATGACTCCATTGTTATAGCTCACTCCCACATTTTTCAATCTTCTTGATCACTTGTCTTTTGGCTTCACAAGGGAATGAACCTCTCCATACTGCTTCAATCACCCTTCCACACCCCTTATCTAACATCCACATTTCTTCGAAGTGGAATGGCCTTGAACTTGGTGGGGGATCTATACCACTTGGAACAATCCATAGAGGGGAATGATTCGAGGTAGTCCATGTGAGGTGAACAACCTTGGTGCCAACAAAGTGGTAGAGCCAATATGTTCTACATAAAGCCCTATCTAATCTTTCCCATATTGATTGACCCGAAGTATAATGTTTACTCCAAGTGAATCTTGAACCCAAATGCCCTCGGTCCACAAATCCACATGCACCAATTGCTTCACGAAACAATTGCATTTGATTGTGACTTCGTCTACTGCCCCCCAATTTTTCTTCACCTCTTACCAACTCGTTGAAATCCCCCGCACACAACCATGAACTTTGAAATTTCCTTTTTAGAGTTCGTAGCAAATCCCACGACTCAATCCTCTTTTGTGTATCCGGTTCACCATAAAATCCTGTGAAACGCCACTCGGTATCTTTGTTCTTATTTATAATTGTATCAATATGGTTCTTATCCAACCCCTCCACTGAAATATCAATTGATGATCTCCAAAACAGCACTAACCCTCCTCCCTTGCTTGTCCTTGGTGATACAAACATGTTTTCAAATTGAATTTTTCTTTTCACATCTTTTAGCCTTACTTCATCTGCCCATATCTCAACTAAAAACATGACAGAGGAATCTTTTGCCCGCACCATCTTAGCAAGCTCGTTTACTGTATATGAGTTCTCAAGCCCATGATGGTTCCACACTAAGCAACTCATTGCGTTCGGCGAGGCTGAGCATCAGCCTCCACCATTGAAAAAGGTTTGTCACTCTCATCCTTTGAAACCTACCTGTGTTTGCGTGGTAACTTCGGATGAACATCACCACTCCTCTTCCTCCAAAATGTCCTCACCTCATATGAATTGCCCACTAATTTTGAGTGATCCCAGCCATAGGGTACCCTACTGTTTCTTGGTTTGTTGCTGGGTGTTGGTTCGAACTTGGAGGAGAGAATTTTTTTTCATGTTGCCCTAGTTCTAGCAAGCCATGCTCCTTGATTCTCAGCTGAGGTGGCATACTGATTATGGTAAAGAATCTCCCCCTTAATTGCTACCTCATTAATTTGTCGTGACTCAGTTAATTTGTCATAAACAATTCTCGTTACCTCCTCATCAATCCCCTTAATTGGAATTTCAAATAGCTCCGCCATTGGAATCTGATTTGGAATGGATTTCTCTACGCCATTAACTTCCTCCATTAATTTAAGAGCATTAATAGGAGTTTTAATAGGATCATATATTATTGGGATAGAATCCATATATGACCGTACCTCTATTTCAGTAACGTGTAACGCTTCTCCCACATTATATTCCTCACCTTGCATGTAATCAATGCTCTCATCACTGCTTGTACCCATTGCCATGGTTGATTGGGGCGCTTCCACCGAACCTCCATTCCCCACCTACTCCTCCGCTGCACCTGGTTGTGGATTGTTCCCCTCAATCAAGGCATGCACTCTAGGTTTCTGCCGCTTATAATACCCAAGGACAAGGAGACCTAAGTACTCTAGGTTTCTGGAAACTTGAATATCGGTCTTTGCCCCCCACACCTCACAAACACTTAGGGTACGTTTGGTATGCTGTAATAGCTCCTGTAATAGAATAGTTATTCATGTGTAATAGCAATTCGGTTATTTGGTTGCATCTTTATTATATGGATTAGTTATTACATTGGAATAATTATTTTTTAAATTGAAGAATAGCTATTCCTCTTTAAAATGGATGTAATAGCTATTCCTTAGTATATATAATAGGTTTTAAAATTAATATATTTCCAAAAATATAAAGTTTCCTTATACATCATCTTTTACAAGCTTTCCATATGTAACAACCAAACTTATGAATAGTAATAGTTATTCCATTACAATGTCTTTTATTCCCAGTAATAAAGATTACTATTCCTAATGTAATCTACATTCAGTGTACCAAACATACCCTTATATTTGTGGAGTAATCATCGCACTAAGAGTGTTCGGTGGTTGAATAGCTATTCTTTAAAAGAAGAAATAATTATTCCTCTCTAAAATGATTGTAATAATTATTCCTTAGTAGGTGTATTAATTTTTAAAATTAACATATTTCCAAATAAACAAACTTTACATATGCACATAACAATTATGAAAAAAAAAATCATAAAAAATAACTAATCTCTCTTTCAAATTTAAACAATTTAGAAAATTTCCTAAAATATAATTATATAAATAAAATATTTCCTAAAATATATCTTAATTTTTATTCTAATTTTACAATTTAAACAATTTGATTTAAAGTGCTTTTATTCCATTGTCTTCATGGTTCTACTCTTGTATTGTCACCTAACAAATGAAAAGTAATAAATATTACATTACAGTATTTTGTATTGCTTGTAATACATATTCATATTCCTATGTAATCACCATTATAGTGTACCAAACATGCTTTAACTCATTAATTTTGTGTCATGTTTATGGGTTGTGTCAAATACTATTACCCTTAAATTTTTTGTATATGTTAGACACCCTTGACTTATATTTGCCTTTCATTGCAATACATAACTGAAAAAGAAGGCCAAGGAAGTTCTAGTAGACTCTTGCTTTGTTTAAGGTACTTACAACTCACTTAGCAATATTAGGTTGCTCTTGGTGATTAGGGGTGGCAATATTTGACACGACTCACAAACACAACGCGACACAAAATTAGTAGGTTATAAGTTGAGACTTAATGATTTCATATTATATTCGAGTTGACACAATTGACCTATTTAATAAATATGTAGTGTTCATGTACAACTTATGGAACTCGTATGACATGTTTAACTAAATGTCATTTTATTAATATGCCCTTAAAAATCCTGAGTATATAAACTTATTAGTTGTTATGGTTTATTTTGTTTGACATATTTGTGTTTGGTTATTTTTAATATTGAGATATACTTTAGTTTTGAATAATTATTTGTGATGCAGTTACTCATTAATTTTGAATTTTATATTAAAAAAATCTATTTGCTTGGTTTTTCCTAGTTAAGATCAATTTGGTTAAGTGAGTTCCAGTTAGCTTAATTGATGAAATTTCTGATAATTGACACAACATCGATAAAATCTTATTAACAGGTTGACACAACTGACTTATTCAATAAACAAGTCATGTTAGAGTTGAAGAATCTTGATTCGTTTAATAGAAGTGTTGGGTTAATATTAACCTATATAATCAAATATTCATGAGTTGACATGACATGAACTTGGCACATAAGCAAAATTGTCATCCCTGATGGTGAGCAATTCATCATCATTATCAAATTTATAAATATATTTAAGTAAATATCATGAATGTTTTGGAGATTACAGGTAAGTGGATACCAAAAAGTTATATACTGTTAAAAATAATAAAAGAATAATAAATTGTGAAAATAATTAAACGTGAATGGTTTTGAACGAGGGTGTGGGAAGGGTAGGAGAGGTAAAAGCGTAAAACTTCTCCACTCAACTGCAAGCCTACCATCAATATTTAGAGAGGCTGTATTTTCAATTTTCTTTTAGAAGTCGTGTTACTTTTCAATTACTTTGGCAATTCTAATCTCTCTCTTTTTTTTTTTTCTTTTTCTTTTTTCCTTTTTTGGGGATAGAATTTACTTTTGCTAATACTATAGCCTATATGCACATCATGCTATATAATAGCCTTATTTACCTATTTACATACGTAAGTTTCATCATAATATTTATCATCAATTTTTTTATTAAAATCATATATATATATATAGACAAAATTTAGGTGCAACATTTAAGTGATGTTTCTTATGTTCTTCATCTTAAAATTCAACCATATGGATATACTTAACTTAAAATACACTTTTATCTGATGAGAAAAAAGTTATATGACCGAATTTTAAAAGGAAAATCTAAAAAGCAACACTTAAGTATTATATCTAAATTTTACCATATATATATATATATATAGAGAGAGAGAGAGAGAGAGAGATATGCTATGTCTACAACATTTTTACAACAAATCACAGGTGGTTTGTTGTTATTGGTTCAAAGTTAAACATAATAGTAAGATTACTTTTTTACCCTAACAATAATAACCAATAACAACTTACCACTTACCACTTACCACTTAAAATTTGTTGTAAAAATATTGTGAAAATATTATGGACATATCATTTCTCATATATATATATATATATTCACGGTTAACTAATAATAAAGAAGAATCATTATGATGATCCAATTATTTTAAGCTTAGTCAAAGTTTTTATAATTTTATTTATATATATATATATATATATATTCTAAATTCTCTTCTCCAAAAAAAAAAAAAAAAAAGTGCTTCAAAATTCAATAGGCCTTCTTACCAGTTCTTAAAGTACAGCCAAAGGGCCCCCAAAATTCTCAACCGAAAAACAAAAAGAAAAAAAGACCAACTTGTGGGCCTGATCTAAAGGGCCATTAAAATTAAACTATTACATCAATTTTTATCGGGCCAATGGGGATATTTTCGTACTTTTAAAATATCCACCATCTGCCCAGAACAGCATTACTTGTATTTATTGTGCACTAATATATATATAAGGCCACATCCTCTTACCTTCCTTCTACCTAAAACTATAAGCTATTACAGATTTTCTAGAAGCTTTCAAAACTTCAAACTCACCAAACTCACGGTAAAAACTTTCATTCGTTCTCTGTTTTTTCTTTCCCTTTGTAATAAAGTTGTGTTGTTTTATATTCCTCTTTCTTTTCGATGCTACAAGAATACTTGTTCCTCGTACATATGTTACTGTTTATTTGGTCTTTATTTTATCTGGGTTGGTTTGATCTTTCTGGGTAAGTAGTCTGGTTTGATCTTTCAACCCCCTTTTTATTTTTGTGAAAAATTTCATAGCTTTAATGTTTTTTCTTTTTGGGTTAATAGGATTTGAACCCAGGTTCTTGATTTTCTCATAAATAAATAAAAAATGAAAAGGTTCTTAATTTTCTGTTACCTTTTTTTTGCCCTTAAGTTTTTTCTTTTGTATAGTATTGATTTAATGGCACTTGTGTTTTTGGATAAAGTCTATGGTAGCTATGTGTTTTTTGAGGGTTTAGTATTGGTATTCACTATGATTATTATGACCATGTATTTTAAGGGCTTTAATCTGTGACATTTTTTTTTCATGAATATAAATAAAAGACTAAGATTAAAACACTTTAAACAACGTTTCTGATCATAGTACTATAGAAGAACCTGTGTTTTTCATTGGAAATATCGAAAGTTTTAATATTTAATCCAAGATAATAGGTGGTGAATTCAGAATGTGTGGATATAAACTTATTATGATTTTTGGAGATATGGGTGTGAATTTTCAATCAGGCATATCTTGTGCCATATACTGATGACAATATATAAACTTTTAGTCATTCAGATTTTTGTTGGAAAAAATATATATATTTTCATGGTGAAAAGGTGTGATTTTTTTTTTTTTTTTGATTTTTTTTTTTTTTGAGTATTGTGCTTATAATTCAAGAAGAAAAAGGAAAGGAGGGGGGGAGGGGTGGGGTTTGAAAAGTGACTTGTGGCTTTGTTGGACTTTGCCCCATCATTTTATTTTTTATTTTAATGCAGGGTGTACAAGCTTAGTTGTATGTTGATAATCAGTAGTAAATGATTGTTTTGTGATGCATTGTTGTTGATTCTTTAATTGAGATTCCTTGCAAATAGAGCAAATTTGTGTGTTTCAACTCCTGTATGTGGAGGTTTAATTTGTTTTGAAAGGACCTCTTCTAGTTGCCTTTCTTTGGAAAGTGTAAATTAGTAACCCTATTTTATGCACTCACCTCTAGAAATTTTCATTAGATCTATGTAATATGGTTTGTGATGGTAAGTTGTAATGTCTGAGGGAATTGTAATTCAAGTCATAGACTTGGATTTTATTTTTTGGATTTGGAGGGGGGTGGGGGAAGGGAACACTTCAAAGCATGTCAGAGATGTGATCAAGAAATCATTTTCTAACAGAGGAAAAAATTTCCCAGAGGATCCATGCAGACTTTTAGATTAAGTGGAAGATTCTTAAAGTAGTTAGCAAACCAATCCTTGCAGCAATTGCTTAGATATATAATTATAGGTCGAGGCATTAAGTTGTAGAATCTGGAGTAGCAGATTGTGACATGAGTACTTGTTTTCTTTTTTGGTTTGACGCACAACAGAGATGGAGCCAAGCAAGCCCTTCATGGTACCATTTTTCATAGGAGAAACAAGTTCTTCAAAGGATCTACGATGGCTTTCAAACCAAGTGAAAGACTCATGTGGTGATAGCAAGCCAATCTGCACTACAGTTGAATACTTTATGATGGTGTATAATCTTGCAAGGCAAGGCCAGTCCTAACACTCAAATCAAAATTTTTTTTGGATCATTTTTGCTGGAATCTTCATCACTGCCTTCAGGACAAATAATTAGTCAGATTCCACAATTATCTTTTTGATTCCACTCTCCCTAAATCATGTAGATACAGCTTCCTTTTAGTGACATCTAATTAGCTTACCTTTAGTGCCATTCATTAGAAGTTCCCATCAAGTGGATTGCCTCCTCTCTTGTTTGTGGGTATTTCTTGTAGTTGAGAAGTGTCAATTTAAAACCTAAGGAATATATTTTGATAGGACAAATGAAACATGTAATGACTTGTGGAAATACATTATTAGTTGGTAGCAAGGCCTTGGATTCTTACGTTGGATCTAAAGAAAAATGTAGAGGTGCTGTTGCATTATTGTGTGGGACTTTTAGCTTTTAAGTAGTGTCATGAAAACTCAACTTTTTAGATCATTAGTACTTGAAACTGTTATTGACTTATATATAAAAAAAAATAAAAATAAAATGCTGTTCTTGACTTCTTATTTTCCCCTAATCAAATAGATTCCAGGACTTATGAAAACTGGGGTATGCAACATTGATTAAGATAAATGCTCTAGAGCTTGCAATTTAAATCTCTGGACCTTTGCTGGTCAAGATTGATTATCTTGTTGAGAGAATTATATGTATGATAAAGATTAAAGAAGGCTTTGATTTGGCTTGCACTTACTAATTGTTTTTTGCTGGAGATTCATTTATATTTATACATTTTATTGATCTAACTTTGAACTAATTTTATTGTCCACAGTTCTATGCATCTATGTTCCAACTTCAAATTCTATTGCAACACTTATGGCTTGTTAACCATGATGATGTCCACATATTTTTTTAGAAATATATCTGCACTCACACAGATACAGTCTATGAGCACATGCTAATATAGTGAGTAGTAATTGCAGTTGCACACACAAGCATTATGTATGACATTTGGTTTTATATAATACTGTTGTGTTGTGCTGTTATATGGCAGATTTTAGTGTGGTAACAGCTTGACTACCAAAATGCCAAAGGTTAGAAGAAAGCCTTCCTTGTCTGCTGATCAGCCTAGGGCATCTGCATACCCTGAGCAATGTATACCAGAAGAACAATTGGAATCAGCCAATGATGTGAAAGAATGGGAAGAAGCTAGATGCCCAATCTGCATGGAACACCCTCATAATGCAGTTCTTTTAATGTGTTCCTCCCATGAGAAGGGCTGTCAACCCTACATGTGCAACACCAGCTACCGGCACTCCAATTGTCTCGATCAGTTTTGTAAGTCTTTTGCACCACATGCCTCGATAACACTACTACAAGAAATTCCTCTCACAAGCACAGACTCTCAGAGAAGGGAAGATGGGTGGCAGCATGGGCAAACAATGTATTGTGGGAGCCCATTGCAACCAAAGCTTGTCTGCCCTCTTTGTCGGGGAGAGATCCATGGATACATTATAGTAGAGCCAGCTCGTAACTTCATGAATTCCAAAGGAAGGAGTTGTTCTTCTGAGACATGTGATTTTACTGGGACCTATTCAGAACTCCGGAAGCATGCAAGGTCTGAACACCCTTCTGCCCGGCCATCAGAGGTGGACCCTATGCGACAGAGTGATTGGACAAGATTGGAAAGTGAGAGGATCTGGGAGGACGTACTTAGCTCACTTCATCCGGAATTTGGGGAAGAGACTAGTGAAGAACACATTTTCTCGGCAGGTCTTGATGACTTTGCTGCGTTTCATTTTGAGTTTCTTATTTTATCCATTCTGCTCAATTATCCAAGTGATGGAGAACAGTTGCATAATAGGAGATCAGGGAGAATGTCAAGGGTAGACTATGATTATGATCTGGAGGCCAGTCCTATTGCTGGAAGGAACAACAATTTGTTGTCAGACAGTATGCCACAGCCGCGGCAAATTGCTCGACGGGCACATGATTATCCCAGTCGTGCCATTAGGGGGGGCAGCAATACATCAGCACGTGTGCCTCTTCTACAACAAACATCTCGGTGGTCATCAGAAAGTAACTCCCATTCTTCGTCATCACAGAGTAGGTCCTATATTCCCTCCTACAGTAGGCCCCGCTTCCGGCAAATGCCTGCACAGGCATCTGGGAGTATGCGGAGTTATCCTAGGCAGTTAACCGAAAACATGCCCCATTCCCGACGATTGCATTGGCGGGGTGAAAGACAGTCACCATTCGACTGGCGGTGTGAAAGATGGTCACCATACAATAACCGGCGCTGATTGCAATTACATTGTTACCAAAGTCGCTTTGTAAGTGGGCAGATTTATCAAAGGGTCAGGTTCCAATTGTAAGTTATCCATATCCTCGTTTTTTTCCATGTAATATATAAATTTCTTTTTCTTTCGTTGCTTTAGTAGCATGTAATCTTTTGAGGATTGGGCGGATAGAACAAGCTTTTTTTTTTTTTTTTTTTTCTCTTTTTTTTTTTTTTTTTTTTTTTTTTTTTGCATTTCAGAGGAAGGATTGCTGGAGGTTTCAAGTCTTTTTCTACTCTAGAGGTGAAATAAACACTGATGGTTCCTTTTGTTTCAAGGGACTGAAGAGGTAAAGTTAAAGTTAAGGATCTTTCGGCCTGATTGCTGGATGACTTAAGTTGTATGCGTTGCCTCGTTTTGTATACTCTTTTGTGAAATGCTTTGATTAGCATTTTCTTAGTGTATGGATGTATTTATTCTTAATTTCATTGTGAATATTTTGCGTTTTATTTTCTTTTTGTTGGGGTTATTTGGGGATTGGGGTATGAGCATGTTATGAACAAGGTGAAATATTGTAGTGACGAGTGAGTTGGAGTTATTGTAAAACAGTAATTTGATGATCCATTTCTCAAAAAAAAAAAAAAAAATGATGATCCAAAACAGTCAACTCACTAAATGGGCCAAAATACAAAAGGATTTGTAGGAACCCACCAAGAAAAAGTAGGCCCAACATTGAAGTAGACCGGAATTGAATTGAATTTTTGATTGTTTAGAATGAGCAACAAAAAAAGGATAGAAATCAAATCGTGGTCAAAATTGAATTTGCGTCTGATATTGATAAGAAAGAAAAGATTGAATTGAAAATTGCATCCATAAAGTCTGGGAAATTTTGATTGGTTCAGGTGCATTGTATTTACATTCAGATTTCTAATTAAATTTAAACGCTGATTGCTCTTATTATCTTTGCTTCCATCATCACTCTTGTTATCTATCCATTTCTTGCTGCCACTCTTACTTTTGCTGTCATCATCTCCTTTGTTGCTCTTACTGCTACCTTTGCAATTATCATCATTCTGACTCTCGTCATCCCTTTTCTCATTCTTGCTGTTTGTTAGAAATTCTTCCCTCAGTTGGTAATCTTGTCCGCCAACCAATTAGAATACTCCAGTCATCTTACAAAAGTGAACATTGATCCACTTCGATCGGCTATATCCAACCCAAGAAGCATATTTCTTATAGAAGTTGGAGTTGTCTACTGGAATATAAGCTTCCTCCCTCTACCTCTAGGCATCGCTTGCAAAAACAAAAATTGTCTTAGAAGTCTGTCAAACCCACCAAGAAAATATGGTCTGCACCGGGAGATCTAAGAATTGGAGGAGGACATCTCCACCAATAACAATTCTAACGGACAGTACAGCTCGACTTCTTGCTGAAGAATTTGACCAAATCTCCCTCAGTCACAAACTTTAGTCTTGGTGACAGCTTTGCTAAGAAAATTGCTATGACCATAACTAGAAGAAGAAGAAGAAGGTGGAGTTATATATTCATTCTCTCCATCAACCATATTTGCAAATTCAACGGGCTCCCTCGGAATTGATGTGATTCCTCCAAATATATAGGGTCCAATCCGAGGATAGTTTCTACTAATATTAGAGGAACCAGGCCATCACCATCTTTCATCTGTTTAATTATTCCCATAGCCTGAGCATCAATAAAACTGGTCTTTTAGGAGATAGAACTCTCCAATAAAGCGAAGAGCCAAGGCAAAATTCTTTTGCATGTTGTTAGAGATATTGTGAGTTTTTCGAAACATAAACTTCTCAACAACCATACGAAGGTTCACCATATAGCCTTCCATCATGTTACAATCTCAATTAGAAGACTCAAGGCATCAAATAGAATCTCCCTATATTTGGGATTACAAGAGACAACCACAGATCTTTTGCCAAACTCATAACCAAGGATGGCTGAAAACTCCTGAATGTCAGGATAGAGCTCAGCAGTTCCAAATCTGAAAAACATGGTCTTCTACATCCCAAAACATTATTGCAACATGAAGAAACTAATGATGAATCTTCACACCGCTCAAAGGATTTTATTCCCTCCAATTTGAAAGCAGAAAAGTTGGTTTTGTTAGAAAAAAGGTTTTGTTTGAAAAATCAAAACTACGAATCCATTTGTCACATCTTGAGCAATTGAATGAGAGGTAGATTGATTATTTGCCATGTTTGATTGTATTGTTAATCGTGCTTAAATAAGATTCCAAGTTGCCTAGAGTCCATGTTCCACAAGGATAGGGTTTTCAATTTTTTTTTTTTTTTTTTTTTTTTTGAGTGCAAAATATCCACACAAAAAAAGGTCTAAACACACATCAAAACACATAAAAATTGGGGGCTGACAAAGACGTGCTAATCGACACTTTCCATGTGCTGATCGGCACACTCCTCCAAACCTCTCGATTTTGCTCAATTTTGCAATTTGACCTGTTTTGCTCTGTTTTGCTTCATTTTGGGTCCTAAAACAATATATTTAAAAATAAAAATAAAAATTCACCTCATTCTTAAAAATTAGGGGCATTCAACTATCCCTCGTCAATATTTGTAAATAATAGATTGATATAAAAAAAAGATCATTGTGCAAGTAGAGCATAGTCTAGAATGGGATTATCTTCTAGACGAAATGGCGGTGGAGAAAATAGTCCCTACATTTTCAAACAGTCTTTTTTTTTTTTTTTTTTTTTTTACTAATTACAAAAAGGCAAAAGAAATGGGTTAGATACAACGCCCTTTTTCATCTTCTTCTTTTCAATGTTTCTATTTCTCTATTTCTTTGCAATAAGGCATAAAAGAGTTCTTCTATGAGAGTTTATGTTCCTACTGAATTGAAATCACACTCTCTTCACCTTGTTCTCACAGGTGTTTCTTATGGTGCCTCTCAAACTATGATAGATAGTAATATTGTTCATCCTCCCTACTTGACATTTATGGAGAAGTCTAGATGTCTAGTTTCCATAGGCTCTAACCTCATTCAATTTGGAAGTGTGGTTGTCGAAATATCATGCTCAGAAGAGAGGTGATGCATTGTAGAAATTTGTAACACTTTTCTTGGAAAATTAATTCCTCATAATTCAAAAGGGATATCGTCGATTCCTTTTTAGATAGAGTAGCTAATCCATCATAATTCAACGTGGTCTAGAAATACTCCCATTGTGGCCAAATTAGTATGGTTAGTTGCGCAAATATGCTCTAAAAATAGCTTTTTTACCTAAAAAATAATGATTTGATGTTTCCTTGATTTTTCATCCATTTCAACTCCAAATTTCACCCATAAATTCTCATTTTGAAGGAAATTGTATGATCTTTAAGATGGACAAAAATTTATCTTAATTAGACAGTCGGATATTTTGATCAACTTTTTGACAAATCCTAGTTAGGGTTAATCAAAGTTGGTTAATATTAGCTTAAAATGGCAAATTTGGGATTTTGAACCCTTGGATCATTAAAATGGTTTTTCCTTGGCCCAATCAGGATAAAGAGACTTTTTTCATGTAGCTCCATATTTTCTTATGTTTAAAGACTATAATCCCATGCATATGCATGGTACAATTGGGAACACACACACCTGTGCGCGCATATATATATATATATATATATATATATATATATATATATATATATACACACACACCTAGTAAATAATGGACCATAAAGCTTCATAGTATTATATAAAAGTTTGACAAATTTGGATGACTTTTTTATTTAGTTGCATACACATTTTTGAAATTTTTTATTTTCTAAGTTTAGGTGCATGAAGTTGCATGAAAATATAAATAATACAAAATTAGAATATAGTTGAAAGGACACTTAAAATGAAAATTGTGGTACATTTAAAATCTAAAAACACTTAGCATCCTTATCAAAAAAGGGGGGGGGGGGGGGGGGGGAAGACACTTTAGCATCAAATTTTCTAGGGTGGTTAAACTTTCCTTATCTTTCACTTTAATATGATATATATTATTATTCAGATCCCCTCATTATTACTTTAACTTACATTAAAAACTGTGATTTCTATAATAAAACTAAGGTTGCGTTTGGTATTGGCTAAAAAAGGAAGTTTTTTTTTTTTTTTTTTTTAATATTTAGCGTATATTTGTTACTATTCAGCTTATTTTTGTTATTATTTATAAGCTTCATTGTACTATTTCAGCTACCTTTTAGCTTTAGCTACAATACTTTCAATAGAAAATTTTCAGTTTCAGCTAAATAATTTGTTCCCAAACAAACTCTAAATGTATCTGTCTTGTCCAACCTCCAACTTGACTTAATATTAGATAAATAAATTGGTTTAAGTTTTTAAAATTTGTCAGTTTCAGCTAAATAATTTGTTCCCAAACAAACTCTAAATGTATCTGTCTTGTCCAACCTCCAACTTGACTTAATATTAGATAAATAAATTGGTTTAAGTTTTTAAAATTTGAGAGATGTATGGGATAGAATTTCTAAAATTTAATAAGTAATATAATATACCAAATTCTTTGCGGATTTAAGTTTGAAAAGGCTTTTTCCCTTAAACCCAACTCTTGTCATTACTTGTATTTTTAATTGCTTTAGCTGTACACCTAGAAAGAAGCAAGTCAGTGTTCAAAAATTCCAAATATCAAGAAACATGGAACATGGTCCCATAAATGCATTGACAAGTTGAAACCGAGATTTTTCTCTCTCCCTAGTAGGAGTCTTTCTTCCTCTCATTTTGAATACGAGCTGTTCCATCCCAAATCTTTCTTTTTTTGGGTTGTATAGTTCTTTGCTTGTACTCTTTAGGCAAGAGTCAATAATATCTAGTCATGGACCCAAGCATTCTCTCTAGCTTACAGAACCTGCAACTCACAAAAGAAGAAGAAGAAGTTATTCCTATCTCAGTCTCAAATTGCCTTGGCCTCTTGGAAGAATGTTCCCTCAGTCTTTTTGGGTGGCTCCTCTCTGATCGGCAACAGAACCAACGTGCTCTGAAGAACACCCTTAGATTAGCATGGAAAATGGGTTCAGACATGAGAATTGTGGAAGTTGGAAACAATATACTCCAATTCTTTAGCTCAAAATTTCAAATGGAGTGGGTTGAGAGGTGTGGGCCTTGGAGCTTTGACAACAACCTCCTATTGCTCTGTAGATGGAAAAAAGGGCTGACTTCCACAAATATTTCCTTCACCCATTCTCCTTTTTGTGTCCAAATTTGGGGTCACCCCATTGAACATATGTCACAGGACGTTGGGGAAGAAATTGGTAGCAAGCTAGGTAAATTCATTGAAGTCGATAGGCGTTCGTGGCAATCTGATCAGACAAAATTCATGAGAGTCCATGTGGAGTTGGAGATTGATAAGCCAATAAGAAGAGGAGCTTATATTGCAAGCTCTGAAGATGAACGAATATGGCTCACGTTCAAGTATGAAAGGCTACCTACTGTTTGCTTCATCTGTGGGAAGCTTGGGCATGATAAAAAACATTGTCCAACAGCTGGGGACTGGCAAACTGCTTGCCATCAATATGAGGACTGGTTAAGGGCGGGGTGGAATGCAAAAATGGCAGCCAAAGAAAAGAACCCGAGCAAAGAGATGTTCCAAGTGAACTCCGGTGAGGTAGTAGCGCAGCAAATGACCGGATTGGTGACTGGTTCTGCCTCAACATATCTTGAAGCTTCTGGTCTTGTGGGCGGGAAATGTAACTTGGAGAAGAGTGATACCTGAGGAAACGATGACTCCACATGTGTGGATGGACATCTTGCTGAAGGGTGCAGCGACAGGACAGATGGTGTGTGTGGCGTCAGGACAGGACTTGGGTGCTTTGGGTTCCTTTAAGACATCACGTGATCAACTAAGGCAGGTTTTTTCAATTGAGTACAAAGACTCTTTCTCCCATGGGCCAAAAAGCCTTGCTTCACAAAGCCCAAAAGGCTCTTTCTCACAAGGAAGCCCGAGTTCAAAAGCCCCCTTAGAAACAAATGAGAAAGACAAACCAGAGTTGAAGAATCCGGCCAATGCTGTCCATTTTGGTGTTATTTTTCAGCCAAAGCTCATGGAAAAGGAAAACAAATTTTGGGCAAAGGCAATCTGAAAAAAGTAGCCCGCGCAAAAGTAAAAGTCAGTGATGATCAAACTCTCGCGCAGATGTTGAAGTTTGGAGCAAAGCATTGGAGAGTGACTGAAGCTTCAAAGGAAGAGAACAACCGGGCTCCTAAGCGCCTATGTGAACCGGTCAATTCGGGTCCTGCTAATGCTGTTTAATCTTGTCTGCACTTTTGGTGCTTGTTGGGACCTCGGGCTTATCTTGCGTTTGTTTGTTTTGTCTTCTTGAAAAGGGAGTTCAACAGGATAGTTTTTTTTTTAAGTTCTTAGCTGGCTGGTGTATATAAGTTGTGTTTTAAGTTGTTTAGGTTTGTTGATCCAGCGCCAGCAGGTTAGTTTCTTTCGGGCCGTTTTCCTTTTGTCTTTCCTGTTGTTTTCCATTTTCTTGAAGCAATGAATTTTTGTTCCCTTCAAAAAAAATAGAAAGAAGCAAGCGATAGTGACAAAATTGTTACCATGTTAGCTACTCAATCCACCTCCTAAGAGCATTAGCAGAGGTTTAGCACAACCGACTAGTCCAGCTAAACTATGGCTGACAAACCCGAAAATGACCCAAATTGTATTAGCAATCCATCAGCAAAAATGCATTTTTCTAGTGTGCTTATCCAATAATACATAAAACTATAACACAGACAACATATTTTTTCTATTTTTTTAATCATTGAATGATCTAAACACCCAAACTTCATCCACAAACAACCAAAACAAATCTCATGTCGAACCAAAATCTCCAGTGTCGTCAAAATCCATGGTTGCATGACAACAACATCGATGAGGTAACAAACCCTTCTTGAACTTCACATCCATGACAATACCGGTGAGAGCATGAAGGGAAAGAGAATTAGAGAGAGATTTAAAAATTTAAGAAAACAATACTTGAATTAAAAAGAGAAGGGAATAGAGTGGGATGTTAAATGTATTTGAGAGAGAATATGTAAAATAGAAAATATAAATTCTTTAAATTATGATTTGGCTAAGATTTAGTTATGCCAATGCAGATGCTCTAAACTTGTACAATTTTGCACTAGCTTATTTTCTCGTCTTCTTGATTAAGCTCAATTTTTCAAGCATTAGATTTGTGACACTAATATGTTACTCGTCTTAGTTTTCCATGTCCAGAGTAATTAGAGAGGAAATTTATTGCAATAAATCGAATGTTCTGTTGTCCCACAATGAAATTATAAAGTCATCCATGTTCCATACATATGTACGAGAAATGCAACAACCCAAGATTTTCAGAAGATCACCCACCATTCTATCTTTGGTCTCAAAAAAAGATCACCCACCAAACTAATTCCCATAATGTTCAAATTTTTGTTAAGAAAGTTTTTCTAACTAAAACAGTAAGAGAAAAGAATGTGAAATATTTAATTAGGGCCAGAATAGTTTAATAGATAAGCTTGGAGAATTACACTCCACCGTTAGCAAATCTTTTCCAACATGAGGAATTGAGAAAAATATTTGTTATTAACTATGAATGGAATATCATTACAACCTCTACAGAGTAGTTCTACTACCAGTAATGGTATTGCTACAAAAAGAAATTTTCACTTCCACGGGCCATCTATGTGAAGATGTCATAAGATTAAACCACCCCCCTTTCCCTACACATGCTCGCTATGGCCATAAGTAGATACAAAAAACATATGTATATCATGTTGAGCGCTTAGCAGGCATTAGAACAAAGCAGATGCTCCCAATTAAACTCAGCCATGAACTGCAGCAGTTTGAGCTTCTTCCTCAGGCTCAGCCTCTGTTGCGGAGATTAGTGATGCAGACTGAATCTTTCCCGCATGATCCAGCCGCATTAAAATTACTCCCCTGCAGAATATATTTGTCGAAGAAACTAGATCAGGATAGCAATGATCTAGTACTTAAAAGCCACAATAAGGATGCATCGACAACACATACATCCAAAGGGACTTGGTACTATCAATACACCTAAATACTATATAATAAAGCTAAAGCTTCTTAATTATCTTCATAGTTGTTTCAAACAAATCTCAGAGTATGGCAGCTCTTCTACATGCAGAGATGAAAACTGGAAAATTCAAATCTCAAATCGATAGGAGAAGAGGATGATAGGCATGCATCCCCAGTGGCCTGGCATATTTTGGTTATCTGTAGATGGATTTTATCTACAAGGAGCCCCTTCAGTAAATTCTTACCTAAATGGAAATTTTGTGCAACATTTTAAATAAATGGGGTTAACTTAATGCTTAAAGTTGATCTGCATTTAGTAAGAACATATGGAACACAAATACAAAATTATTGCATAAAGGATAGAAAGGGAGGCTTATTCGTAATAATTTTCTTATTGCCCTTTTGAAGCATAAGTGTGTTACTATGTTCTTCAGCTACATCTATGTCTTCGAAATATAACATCATTTTAAGTTCAAAAATTAACACCATCAATATGAATTAAGGAAAGAAAATTGTTTCAGTGGAGATGGTGAACTTGAAATTAAAAACCATATTTGAAATAAAGAACTTTCTCAAGAGGCAGAAGGCACATGTATTTCAGAATATAAATAAACCTTACAATATATTTACCTTGCATAGCGAGACTGTATTGAAACATCCCGAACCTTAATTCTGTTGACTGTACCACTTTGGCTAACAAGAACCACTTGTTCATCACTTTCACCATCATCTGTTAATTATTATCACAAATATATATACCCCAAAACAAAAATGGAACATCATCATGAATTGTGTGACAAAAAAAGAATCATACATATCAGAAAATCAGCTCCAAGCTATAGCATTACCTGACAATGAAAATCCAACCACAAAGACTGCTGCCAAACGGTCCTCCGCCGAAAACTGAAAATAGGGCAGCAGAATAGCCATAAGACAAGCTACATTGACAAATGAACAAAATGTAATATTTTTGAATCAGGATGTTTAAATGGAGACACCTTGTATCCTATCAAACCAACTCTATTTAAAGGTGATGCACGAAAGGAGCTCAAGGGCACACGCTTTCCAAAACCGCTTTCAGACACAAACAACAGCCACGGGCCATTGAGGCTTTTAGCACTGTGGAAATATTTATGAAAGATGTAAGAGATAAAATGCCAATTGTTATGAGATCAAAACAACAAACAGCTAATTAACATATGGTCATCATAAATAAAACAGTAATGAAAACAATATCAAAAAAAAAGGAGGCCAAAATCCAACCTATTTCTCAAAAGCTCACACCAGAGTATAGCTAACATGAGCTCAAAAAGGAAAGGAGAGAACAAATGATGCAATTTACACTTGTCATCCAATAAAAGTAGAATCCAGAATGGAAAACTGTGCTGCAATAAGTATAGAGATATTTGTTTTTGACCTTTGTTCTTTTGGGAATTATACATTAATGTAGCACCATTTTTTTTTATTGGTAAGTTATGCATGCACCTAGTGGGTCTTGAACTCACGATCTAACCACCACCCCCCCCCCCCCCTCCTCCAGAACTTATAAGAAGAGCAGGGGCCAATTGAGCTAGAGGTCATTGCTCTAGCACCATGCATATTCTTTTATTAATTCTCCCAAAAACAACAGAGATTAAATATATGAATATGGACAAGTGTGTTCCATTATGATATTTATTTTCTAATATTTACATGAGATGTAGAAAAGGGATAAAGTGAATGAAGTCTAGTTGACTAGGATCTTGGAGATATTTAAATAAGCTTTGTTGTCTTTGTGTCAACAAATAAGGTTAATATTTGATTAAAGCTTAAACTAGGAGCCAATAAGCAATTTGTACAATTTTTGGTCGAGCCCAAGGGTGGCTGGATAAAACCTCTAGGGTAAGAGTTAAAGACTTATATAAATAGAAAAGAAAGTGATGAGAGTAAACCCTAATTCTGGCTTGGGTTTAGGTTTGATTGGAGGAGAAACCCTAACAATTGTTTTGAAAACATGTGAAAGTAAATGTTGAAACCTAGGGTTTTTAAGGATTACGTTAGGATTTTGATTGACCATATGTAATGATTGCAATATGGTTATTGATAGTGTTTAATCATTAATAAAATTGCAGAGAAGATTTAGAAGGCAACACAATCAAGCTCAGATGCTACAAGAAATCAAGAACCAATCAAGACAAGGAATCAGAACTGTAGTAGGATTCAATTAATAGACTGCAATACATTAGTTATTTTGCACAATCCTTTAGGATTTTAAGGTTTTATACTAGTATTTCCAAGTGTATTAGAAGCCCAGAGACTCAATTTTGTTGGCAAATATAGATGATACACCATTTAAAATCTCATTTCACCAAATATGAAGTGATAATTGATTTAAAATGATGCGCCACCATGTAACTGTTAAATTTTATATGAAGTGTCACTGGTCACAACTTTAGATTTGTAAAAAATTATATCTTTCACTAGGGGTACTTAAGACTTGTCCAAACACAAACTCTTTTTAGTTCAAGTTGCCCAAAGTCATCCCCAAATCCAATTCAAAGCCACTGATTCTCATAGGGTATGGATTAAGGTCACAATTGCCTGTGTTATTTATCAACCAACTTATAAGTCTTATATGTTGCTAATTACAGAAAAATAAAAAAATCCATTTAACAAGAAATATTACCTGCTTGTGTTAGCTTCTGGCACCTTTTTCAAGTCATTTAGCTTAGCTGCAGGTATAATGTCCATGCTTGCCATCATATCCCCTTGTTTCAGTCTCATAGCCACTGCGCCTCTAGTATTTCTGCCTTGTGTTCGAATCTATATGTCCAACAGGAGGGAAAAATATATATAAAGATGAGTGATAAAGGACACATAATTTTGATTTGTGATGCCAATGACCTCTAACTCAAATGGCACGCTCTCCTCTCATAAGCATAAGGTAGAAAGTAAGATCATGAGTCCAAGAACCACCGACTGCATGAGTGACTGACCAAAATAATAATACCAAGTTGTTCAAAATTTGTCTCATAGAACAGGAAAATATTATCAGCATAATTTAGGGGATGACAAATTTCCATAACCCTCTACTTCAACCCCCAACTTGAATTCGAGCAAAACATCCACCACCCACAACTTTATGAAGCATCCTGCTGAGAAACTCCACAGCTAGGATGAAAAAGAAGAGATGATAAGGGAGCTTGGTGTCACAACCCCCTTAAGCTACCAAAAAAACCAACCAGGCAGCCGTCAATCTAAAATGAAGAACCAAACTGTTGAAACACAACTATAGCCATTTTCTCCACTAAAACCAAATCCACCCAACAAATAAATCAAAGAATCCCTATTTACATGTCTGTATGACTTTTCAATGTCCAGCTTGCATATAACCCTGGTAATACAACTACAAACTCTACAATCAAGACAGTCATTCACAATGATAACCAAGTTTAGAATTTGTTGACTATCAACATTAGCACTCTAAATGCCCAACACGAGACTACCTATTAGACACTCAAATGATTAGTTGACATTGACACTTCTGTCAAGAACTTGTAAACACTGCCCACTAAACTGATAGGACAAATATTTTCAAGGTTAACAGCACCCATTCTTCTTAGAAATCAGAATAATAAAAGTAGTATCATGGATTTCAGATTTTACAGTTAGCAGAGATCTCATCACAGAACTGCAACTATCACCCTATAAAATTCCCCAACAGTGTTGAAAGAAAGCTATTGTAAAAAAATCTAAAACTAAACCCCTATCACCATTCATATCCTTCAAGACACATCTTCCCATTCAAACAGTTTCTCCATCATACACTAAGATCTTCATCAACAGAAGGGAGATTTAAGCTAATTACCTTTCCATTGTGCTTAATGTGGTGTATTTGAAGGGAGCGTAATCGACAGACATTTGAGGATATGGATAGTTCAGGTGACCAGCTGCTTGCTTCCTTCAGTGGTTCTCTATTTGATTGGTCTAGGCTTAGGGACTCGCATTTAGTGATTTCCTCCTTTTGTTCCTTAGTTCTCTTCTTTTTTGTAATTAATTTTCTTCTTTTTTCTTATTCCTTGTATTTTTCTGGGACTGCTTTGTGCTTTTTCTGCATAAAGTAGCTTTTTTAATATACTTCTTTCTTAATTATCCCAAAAAAAAAAATTACCTAAGGTCTCCACTCAACTGATTGATTAAATTCCCTTTAAAAAAAGAACTACTTCCTTCAATTCTCTCTTCAATAATTCATCATCAACATCTAGATTACCGATGAAATTTACTGTTCTATCTGAATTAACCAACTAGTGAAAAACTTTGTATATTATCACCCTCCCAGAAGCCATAATGCTCTAGAATTTTGAAGTCAACACACCACCACAAAAATGAGCTACCTTTTCTACTTCAGATATAAGAGACTTCTTTTCAATTAATCACTCAGAGATAAACCCTAAACCTCCATCAAATCCAGCTTCCTTATCTCCTCCAATACCCTCTTATTTCTATACCCGACAATACATTCCCAAAAACTTCCCTAGTCCACACGCTCAAATACCCTATCAAAGCTCATAATTTTTTTACCAAGACTTTTTTAGGCGAGCCTTCAAAATTCTAATCTGTCCACCATCTAGTACTCTCTCCATAAATCTTGCACCTTTAGCCACATATTCTCAAATCTAAAAGGGCTTTTACCTATTGATATGCCAAAATCCTCTACAGTACAATAAACAAGGGCAGTAACATGAAACACGTATAAGTGATGGTATTTGAATTGGATTGCCAAAATGTTCTTCAGAATCATTTGAGACCAAGAATTGATCAATAAGAACATTGATTGAATATGTTGGTTACTAGACCATGTAAAAGAACCCCCTTCAAAGAGAAAACCAACCAGGTTCATCCCATCAATATATTATGAGAATTCCATCACAGCAATAGGAAGTCTATCTGCCCTAGCCCTCTAACTAGGAAAATGAACACTTGCTAACCAGTTAGCTTCAAGAACCACTCACACCACAAAGGGACCCCCACTAATGATGTTAGACTTAGCTATTGTTTCGTTCCAACTATCACACTATCTTCTACTGTCTTTTGCAACAACAGCTGATTATGAAGGGAAAAAATTTCTTAACTTAAAATAAATGTTGAACAAAGGTAGAATTCTTCCTATGCTCATGCCACAGCTCCTATACTAAATGGCCTAACTATATTCTCACAAATGTTATATGGGTTTGAACAGAAATCCAGCTTATTAATTGAAAAAGAAAAGAACGTGTATTAACATACATTCTCACAGGAACATAGATTGACCAATCCATTCTGTGAAGCCATGGCCACAAGGTTATCATTTGTACAACAACGGACCCACTTTAGCTCATCACCAGGAACCTGTCAAGTGTATAGATGAGGCTTGGAAATAATACTACCATAAGACATTGTTGAACAAGCCAAAAATAAATAAATAAATGAAAGAAGAGGACAAACCAATTGAATTGCAATGATTCCTGTTGACCTGATGGATGAGAACGAATTCAAAGATACTTTCTTGACATAGCCATTCATTGTAAGCATCAGTAAGAATTGATCTCCAGAAAATTCACTCACAGGAATAACGGATGTTATTCGTTCACCATCAGATATTGATAAGATCTGCATCCAGAGAAAAAAAAATACTTATAAATAAATAAAACCTTCAGCAATTACCAGAAAGAATCGATATAAAATGAGATCGACAAGGTGAACACCTGAACAAGTGGGGTGCCAGCAGCAGTTCGGGTGCATTCTGGAATTTTATATGCACGAGCTGAGTACACTATTCCCTTATCACTGCCCAATGTAAAATAATTAATGGGACTTTCTACAGCTGAAAGTAAGTAAATGAGGTGCCAAAGCAAAGATTCACAATCCTAATGGCAGGATTCCAGAAACTGGATGGCTCTCAAGAGACAAACTTTATGGTACAAAGAAAAGTCCAAACTATAAATTTTAACCATCATACTGTCTTAAAATTGAAACCAGAAGGGGAACCTATATATGCGCAATGTATTTATTTTCTCCCTGTTGAACATTAGCAATTATGGAAATGATCATTCTAATTGTACATTTTAGATTTATGTACTTTTTGTTAAAGTATTATGCTTCCCTCAGTAGTCGGTACACTTCCTATGAACATGGGGAGCTCTTGTATCTTTTTTTTTTTTTTTCAAATAAAGTTTGCTAATGTTACTTTGTTATTTTTTATTAGCATGTTAATAAGGGTGTTTTTGTAATCATTCTATAAACTCAAATATAAATATAAGTTAAGGCATGGGTCTGACCGATTGCACCCACAACCTTATTTTCTCTCTTTTCTGTCTCTCTCTCCCTCCATTTTACTCTTCATCTTACTTCTCTTTAACCCTAATTTGCATAGATTACAACTTAACTAAGTTCTTATTATCTATCAAAAACAAACAACTGTACCTGATGACTATTATGCAACCAAAACGGAACAATAATCATAGGAAACAATCAAACAAAAACTATTTTCTCTAGTCCAGTAAATTTCCCTTCATCATGTATATGACAATCCAAACCTTGCAAGATGAAAATCAGAAGGGTTTTTTTCAAACATAATAACAGAGAGAAATAGAGCACATGTTCTGGTTGAAGAAACAAACTAATTTAATTCATCAGAGTGAGTACTTTACATAGTAAGTCAAGACAGATTAGAAATACCTGAAATACAGGATATGGTCATGTGCATGACAAACAATAAACTCTGATGTTGCATCATTTACTCTCAGCTTTCCAATGGATTTACCAATTGTTCCACGATTTTGAAGATTAAAGGTATTAGGCTTCATCCGCTTAACATAACCCTTTTCACTAAGCACCTGAAAATTATATGAAAAAATTACACTTGAATGTAATGTTCTATTTTTTTCTTTTCTTTGGTGTGGAGGGGGCAGTAAGTTACACACACACACCCCCAGTGAATCTTAACATCCCAACGTCAGCCTTCTTCCCATTAATATCGGAGGAAGTTCCAGTTGATTATAGTTCAGTGGCAGTTGGTTTTTTAAGTAAATTCTGAACAAGCTAGACAAGAAAATTCAGTCATGAACATAATTTTCTCATGTACCAATAGCATTTCTTCATTTGGAATAACATCTATGTCTTCAAGTTGGCCACTATCAGTGTCCTCCAACATTGAACGCCTTGGACTGGAAAACTTGTTTTTCAGCTCAATTGCTTCTTGCTCAATTACCTAAATGGAGAAATAAAAAAAGAGAAACATGTGGAAGGGGAAAGGGAGCATCAGCACAATATTTCAAAATTAATCAAGATCTTTATTTGATAAGATTATTATTTTGACAAAACAGCTATAACATTTGACTGCTGAAGAAGAAGAAGAAGAAGATTGTGGAAGACTTAAGAATATCCAAACAAAAATAATACATAAGTAGAACATCTTTTTCTTTTATTGTTTACACACACATTCAATGGGTTTTGAACACATGACCTTACTCTGACATGTTGTCAAGGGAAGGAGGTGCCATTTGAGGTAGAACTCATTAGCATCAAAATACGATGGTTAATAAAAATTGCCTCACTTTAAAGGCAAAAACCATTAAGCTTATAGAACTTCAGGCTTTAGTGTGTTTTTACCAACAATGGGAGAGAAAGTGGGGAGGGGATTAAGGGATGGACTATAAGGAATATATTTATAGCCAAACTAGAGAGTTAGATGACGAAGCATCAAAATACGATGATTAATAGAAATTACTTGATTATTGTATAGTCAACAATGATTATCAATTTTGAAGAAAATTTTTCTAACCACTATAAGGTCATCCATACCCTATTGTAGAAAATAATAAATAGTTGAAAAAGAAACGAGACTCTTTAAGGTTCAAATGGTAATAGCTTTCCTTGAAAGAGTTTCTAGCACACAAAAGCTCCAAAGAAAGTTTCTTTCTTCATCGAGACAACAGCAGGGAGAAAATATTTGATATATGAAGACCTTGTTAAAAGAGAAGCTATTTCAGAAGCTTGGTGTTGCAAGTGCAAATTGAGTATGGTGAACCATTTGTTAAAGTAGCCCGGGGCTTATCATTATTTATCCTTAGTATGTTTAAGGTACATTGGGTAGTGCCTAAGAATGTTGTGGATAACTAGATATCCTTTTAGGTGAGAGAAGCTGGTTTTGTAAAAAAAAATACTAATCCATCTAAGAACCTTTATTCTATCACAAAACTAAATTCAAATAATTTATCTAGCACCTGGGTCATAATGTTTCCTTCCCCTTCAAGATGAATCTTGTCCTCAAGATTCCCAAACATGGAAATAGATGCTTGCTCGCACCATATCTTTCTCCCCCAATTGGAGATAACTAAATCCTGAATCTTTAAGAGTTGAAGGATAAGAATTCCGACCATGGATATTTGCACCAATTCTTTAATCATTTTTGTGAACAGAAAAACCTTGATTTTCATATCCTTGAACTCATCAGGAATGACAAATTCAATATGTGAAATTAGGCTAGGCTTATTCAAAATCACGAGAAGATCCCTTTGATCTATCTTTAGGCTTATTCAAAATCACAAGAAGATCCCTTTGATCTATCTTTTCCACTTCATTAATCCTTTGAACTTCAAACAAGATTTGTATGGCAGGTGCATCCTCCAACATATTACTCTCTAGAATTATTGGTGATGCTTGGAGTACATCACTTTGATTCTTTGAAATTTCATGGGATTCTTGAACTTTTGATTGTTCTTTGATTTCCAAAACTACATTGGAATGCTTATCTAAGACCTCTATCATTTGATCCCACAAATCTTGCATCCTTGCTTCCATCCTAACTATGCTTTTGGACATGTCCTTGGTAATATCTAACATTCGAGATGACCAGTCTCATGAACTTGAGAGAGGAAATAGATTTAATTTTTTGCTTGGCTGTTGCAGCGGCTGCTTGGAAGTATGGTGGCTGTTGCTTGGCTTGGGTTGTAGATGGGAGGAAAGTGTGAAAGTGTGGTTGGTTGGGATGAGAACACAATTTTTTTTTTTTTTTTTTTAATTTAAGAAACTGGATGGATCTGTTGGTTTACCGAATATAAACGATAGTCATTTAGAGATGACCAATCTCCTAAACTTGGAGAGGAAATATACATTTTTGTTATTATTCAACTAATTCTCATTAATGCATTTAACGTACATAAATAGCCAAAATAACAAAGAGGAGATAACCTCATCAACAAATCCTAAAACATAGGAAGTAATCATATCCTAAAACATAAGAATTAATTTGAATACAAATAAATAACAATACTAATCTATCTAGGCAGCTTTATTCTATCACTAAATTAAATTCAAATAATTTATCTAACATCCAAGTCATAACATTAAACATTGTGGACTGGAAAAATAAAATATCAATTCAAGATGATTAATCTCCTGAACTTAGAGAGAAAGAGACTTTTTTGGATTTAATTCTACTTAATTCTCATTAATGCATTTAACGTACATAAATAACCAAAGATGAGATAAACTCATCAACAAATCCTAAAACATAAAAACTAATCTTATCCTAATACATAGGAATTAATTTGAATACAAATAACAATACTAATCTATCTAGGAAGCCTTATTTCTATCACTAAATTAAATTCAAATAATTTATCTAGCACTCAGGTCGTAACATTTCATTCCCCTCCAAGATGAATCTTGTCCTCAAGATTCGAAGACATAGAAATTGATGCTTGCACACATCGATTGGAGGATTGAGCTTTTTAACCAAGCATTGCTTGGGAAGTGGCTTTGGCACTTTGGGAAGGAAGTTACCCATTTATGGTGTCAGGTTTTTGCCACGAAATATGGGGAGGTTAGTGGAGGTTGGTGCACTAGAGTTGTTAGAGGAACACATGACTGGATTGTGGAAGAACATTAGGAAAGGTGCAGATAGCTTCTTTGGTCATGTGGTATATGCAACGGGAGAGGGTATTCGCATTCGGTTCTGGTATGACCCTTGGAGCGGTCCTATTTATTTGAAAGAGTTACATCCGGAATTGTTTGTCTGTGATGTGGTTCAAGAAGCTCTAATTTCTGATATGATTGGAGCGGTCCTATTTCTTTGAAAGAGTTATATTCAAAATTGTTTGCCTATGCTATGGTTCAAGAAGCTCTCATTTCTTATTTGACTTTATATGCACCAGATGGGGAGGTAGGAGTTGGAACTTAATTTTCCTTCGTAACTTTAATGACTAGGAAATGGGGGAGGGTGATTATGTTCTAATTTGGCAGTTGAATTGTAGTGGTATTTTTTATGTGCACTCTTTTTATAATTCTTTATTGAAACCCCCTTCTGTTTCTTTTCTTTGTCAGAGCATTTGGAGTGTTAAGGTACCTAAAAGGGTGTGTTTCTTTTTATGGACTGCTACAAGGGGTGGGATTCTTATAATAGATAACCTTGTTAAGAACTTGCCTCTTGTTAATTGGTGTTGCCTATGTCAACGTGATGAGGAAATTGTAAATCACCTTTTACTCTATTGTAAGTTTGCTCATGCTTCGTGGAGTGAGGTTTTTCTTATGTTTGGGTTTTAGTGGGTGATGGCGAATATGATTGTCTCTCTTCTTTTCGCTTGGAAGGGAATATGGTACCGACATGTCTTATGTGGTTAGTATGGAAGGAACTCAATGCCCAAACTTTTAAGGACACTGAGCGACCTATTGATCTGTTGAAGACTTCGCTTGCAAGGACTTCGTTTGAGTAGTCTCGTATTTGGGGTTTTACACATTGTATTTCCTTGTCTAATTTCCTTATTTCTGTTAGATTTTCCATTTGATTTGTTTGTATTCTTTTCTTTGCTGTGAGTTTACAATCGTAAACACATTGCACTTTTGCTATCAATAAAACTTTTATTACATACAAAAAAAAAGTGATGAATGATGAGAATTTTGACCATGGATACTTGCACCATTATTTCTTTAACCACTTTTCTAAGGATAAAAACTTTGATTCCCACATCCTTGAACTCATCAGGAGTGACAAATTCAATGTGTGAAATTAGAGTAGGTTTACTCGGAAACATGAGTAGATCCCTTTGATCTATATTTTCTACTTCGTTGATTCTTTGAACTTCAAATGCAATTTTTGTGGCAAGTGCTCCCTCCAACGTATTACTTTCTTGAATTGTTGGTGGTTCCTTGATCATCAAAACTTCAATTGTCGGTTCTTGAATATTTGATTCCTGAACGGGTTGGACAAGAGTTTCAAATGGTTTTCCGTAGTAGCCTCCATTGGTGCTTCATTGATTGGTATTCAAAGCCAATCTTGAAGGGTGCATATGACCTCCACCCAATCAATGCATAATCTCACTGCCTCTATGGTTTGAAACCAATCATGTGCATGAGGTGGGGTGTTGTTAAAATCAAAGAATTTGTAGACCCTAAAAAGCCACAAAATAGGGTCTCCACCTTTGAATTTTGGTATCTCCATGGATTTCCTTTGAGTTGCAGACATGATGAGCTTAGTGAGCCATATCTTTTTTTTTTTTTTTTGGTGCTGCACAATGGAAACTTGTGTGAATGGCTTGATGGGTACTTTGAGCTGGATTTTGGATTATGGTAGGCTATGGGTCAGTGCATTGTGGGTTTGAAAATATTCTGATGTGTTGATGATGGTGTTGGCTGGATTATTGAGGGTTTGAAAATATTCTGATGTGTTGATGATGGTGTTGCTGGATGTATGTTTCAGTGCTGACAATGATGAGTTTGGTTGTTTGTTGTGATGCGATGATGCTTCAAATGGATTGAAATTCCCTACTACCAAATGTTGTGAGCCAAAAAAAATAAAATATAAATTGATAGTTTAGTCAATTCAAGATGACTGATCTCTTGAACTTAGAGAGAAAGAGAGAGAGACCTTTTTTGGGTTCAAATCTGCTTGATTCTCATTAATGCATTTAATGTACAAAAATAGCCAAGATGAGATAACCTTATTAGCAAATCCTAAAACATAGGAACTAATCTTATCCTAAAACATTGGAATTAATTTGAATACAAATAATTAACAATACTAATCTATCTAGGAAGCCTTATTCTATCACTAAATTAAATTCAAATAATTTATCTAGCACCTAGGTCATAACACAAAGATTGAACAAGTAATGGTAATCGAAAAAACATAGGAGACAAGTCTTGATAACCTAGTGCTTAAAATCTTATATAATAATGAAACAAAATTTAAATCGGCATTTAGCATAATGTATACCTGTAATATGTGCCTCTTGCTTGATAAAAGCTCCTCTAATTTGGATATTTGTTCCCTCAAGGATTTACTTTCATCAACAAACTTTTTCCCCTGCACAAAAAAGAGAATAAAATATATATGTAACAATTACACATAATAATAAAAATAATAAAATTGCAGTAACTATAACAATTGTGATGATAAATAACCTAAGAAATCATATTGAGAAAACAGGAAAAATATTTTATAAATTTATAATAGAAAAATTCAAGAAGGGGCACAGGTCTTGTACACTAGTGGAATAAAAGAGAGTACAGCCAAAGATAACAGTAACCATCCAAACTTAAAAAGATCTGCTAAAACTCTAGCAAACAGGAAATTAATTATTTACTAGTATAAGTGCCTCGCACCTCAAGTAGTGTGAGTCTTCTTAGGCTAATGTCAAGAATAGCCTCTGCTTGTTTCTCCGAAAGATTAAACTCTGCACCATAACCATAAAGGATACAACTTGAGCGATTAGCAGAAACCAAGAAAATATAAAATTGTACGATTGATAAACCAAAGACAAATCTAGCTAAGCATGATTCTTCATAGCTTGCTACAGAACAATTTAAAGGTTCACAAGTTATTTTCAGCAGTAGTTACCCAAGATTTCACAAGTCATTATCCTTCTAGTGTTCAGATTAGTATTGATTATGACATTCATTGGAGCTTACATGGTATTTAATGGCCATGTCAATCACAGAAACTGACAGAAAGACAACATTAAAAACAATGTCAAACATTAGGGACTATAATTAAATTTGTAAACATCAGGGACCAAAATAAAAATGGACCTCTACTTAAAGGATGAAATTAACTTTTCAATCTAAATATTTTTTAGTGGCTCAAATGAAGTGTTTTTGTAGACCCCATCTCATTTTTTAATAAAAATAGTACCCTTCATAAAAGTTCAACTCCTCATTAAGGGTATTCCGGTCGTTTACGACTTGTCTCAAGGACTTACATATATGGTATAGATGAGTAAAGGGTTGCCAAAATTGCGCATAATGTTCTAGTCATATATGGTATAGAAGACCCACAAAGTACAGAGATTCTTGTTAAAAATACAGTGTATGGTAGAGTGGCTATTCATTTTTTTCGGATACATAGAAGAAATTAATTGATAGGTCACAAACACATCACAACCATTGTACTCAAGAAATATACATAGGAAGAGCCAAAAGGAAACCAACAACAATGATTTTATTTTTATTGTCTTTTCAGTACTACAGTAAAACACTAAATGGAAGTCTAGGGAAGGACATCAAGACTATTTTTTTTTTTTTTTTTGGATAAGTAATAAGGATTTATTGATATCAAAAAGAGAGAGACACCCAAGTACACAGGAAGTATACAAGGGTGAACACATCAAATACAAAAATTACATAAATCAAGAAAATCCAAAATTGAAGAAAAATGATGGTTTCTCCACACTGAGAACCAGTCCAATAAGGTTCTGAAAAATAGAAACTTGAGATCTGGCATAGAACGCCCATTGCTTTCAAAACATCTATTATTTCTTTCCTTTCAAATACACCACTTCAAACAATGAGGAACAACCATCCATATATCTCCATTGCGATGGCGACCAAATCGACCTTGCCAGCAAGCAAGAAGCTCAACAACAAACATTAGCAAAACCCAACAAACTCCAAATAAACCAAAAACCATATCCCACAACTCCAAAGCAACCGGACAATGAAGAAATAGATGGTCAATAGTTTCATAATTACACTTGCACATATAACACCAATCCAAAATGCAAACATTTCCCCAAGACTATTAAAAGAAGCATAAAGTCAGTTTCATTATACATTAAGTTATGCTTACCAAAGAGGGGTAGGGGGGGAATAAATCTACAATTGGAAGGCCAAGATGAAGAGAGGAGAGAAAAGAATGTTGAACTCACCATTCCTTAAACCAACCGATGCAATTGCATTGCTTGAAGCTTCCCTTATTATACGAATCACTCCATCCAAATTATCAAGCCCCACAACAATACCCTAAGGGTACAAACAGAAACATTAATGCGAGAAGGCACAGGCATCCCTTGAAAAATTAGATGTTTCAAACATAAAGAACTTAGCCAAATCAATTTCAGAACACTAAGTTTGAAGGACCACATAATCATGGATTGGTGCTAATACATGACACAAATGGACCAGCAGAGATTTTTAAAATGTAAATTACAAATGGACAGATCATTCAATATGCAATGTTGAGAGTAATGAACTGCCAATGAGCACTAGCCCAAAGACATTACCTTCTCCCATAAGAAGGATGGAGGGCAAGGTTGTTCATTTAAAACCCATTAGGAACATGTGTAACTGACCAGTCAAAAGAAAAAGAAAGAACTCATCTCATGTTCTCAACTGTTTATAAGGCATCTTCTCAACAACAACAACAACAACAAAAACTGTTTATAAGGCACACTCAAATATATATACAAAAGTAATTTTGTACATGGAACAATTAAATAGTAAAAATAGATATGGTATTCACCACATATACATAATAAAGAGGTAGAATCATTTCAAATGCACCATGAAAAAGAATTGATTCATCTCATGTTCTCAACTCCATTTAAGGAAAATACAGGCACATGTACACAAACAAGCAGACATGCACAAACACAAGCCTAAATACATTAAAATTTGTTACCAAGACAATTTAAGCAACTTTGTAAGTTCAACATACCTCAACAATATGTCGTCTTTCCTGTGCTTGTGAAAGCTTAAACCTAGCACGTCTCTCAACAACAGAGCATCTAAAATCTAAGAATGCCTGTTAAGAATTACACCATAAAAACAGTAATGATTGGAGTTCTTGAGCTGGATCCAACACATTTTATAGCACTGCTTTGTGTGGAACAGTGTTTATAGAGTCCTCATGATCTGTTCAGAGTGATTTGAATTTATGAACGACTACAGGTCATTTTCAGAAAAATAGAATTGTGAAAACAAGAAAATTCTACTTTTATCTTCACATAAGCAAGACAGCATCTAAAATTTATGGTCTGTTTGGCATGAACGAAATGGACCAAGATTGAAATGGGAGGAACGGAGAGAGAAAAGGATTATAATACTCCATATGGGCCCATACTTTTCAATCCTCCCCAATTTGGAGGGAAACTAAAATGGATGATGAAGGATGCTATGTTTTCACAAATTTACCTCTCATCCTCTTCAGAATAGGTATTATAAAAATACAAATTCCTTTTTCCATCATTCGTATTCTTTGAGAAAAACAATGAAAGGCGAGATTCATATTTCATCATCCTATTGTTACATCCCTCTTACTAAAACATATGATGGGAAATCATCATCTCCCTACTTCTTTCCACCCATTTCACCATCCTTCCCACAAACAGAGCCTAATAAAGTCAAAAACCAGGGCAGACATCCCACAAAAGATCAGAAAAAAAGAGATAAAATTTATGAGGAGGAAAAGGAAACAAATAAATAAGTTTAAGAAACTACTAACTTGTATGTCACAACCAGGTTTTAAAAAACAAATACAAACTAAATGATATATATATATATATATATATAGCGAGAGAGAGAGAGAGAGAGAGAGAGGGAGGACCTGTAGCAGTTCCTTTAGACCCATCAGTTTTGGTTGTCCATCAAGAATTCTGTCAAAAGTTAATCGTCAAGAAAATCCAAAAAAAGTATTATGATACATCTTTTGAGAAAGGCATAATAAACAGAAAGTAGTACAAATAAGTGACAGTGTAAGTAGGATGCAGCAACACAGTATCATTTCTGAGGAGGAATACAACCTATTACATGATTTAACAAAATCATAAGGGTCCATTTTTTTTAACAGCCTGAAACTTTCTCAACTTGCTTTAGCCCATTTCAGACAATTTTTTTTAAACAGATTTCAACATCAGTTGCCCCATAAAAATGTTTTATTCTCCTCCAAGTGTTTTTTTTTTTTTTTTTTTTAAAATAAATATGGTGTAAGGTTTAAATAGACAAAAATTGTGCACATAAGAAACTGCAACATGATAAAATGAGCTTTTCAAATCTAAAAAGAACTTTGTTATAATCCATGCACTTGTACATACCATCTTGAAGAGGCAAGATATTTACATCTGTCTGAGCCACAATTCATACTACAAGCTTATTTGCATTTCCATACATACAGATGCACAGCAGTACACCACATGTAGACACGTGCATACAGCCATACACACACACACACACACGCAACCAGTCATGTAAAGTTGTAAACAAATAACAACAGAACTCAGGAGAACTAAGTCATTGACCACAGAAGGCCACAGACACATAATACGAAAATTAAAACTCCTTTTTTTTTTTTTTTTTTGGGAAGCACGTCCTCAAGAGATTCCAAATTACAGGGAAAAATATACACAAAAATCATTTTTTTCATCATCTTAGACTTTGTTTTCTTGCTCTTTATAGGAAGCCTGCGATCTATATGATAAATAAAAAGATCTGCCTCTCTAACTAGGGGCTTCCATGAAAAACAACACAACAGTCACATACTGTCCATCTTTTCACTGTCAGATAGTGAACAATCAAAATGATTATCCAAGACACCACCCTGATAAGTAAAACAGGAATTTAGGAAAACCAATAGACAGCAAACAGCCAGAGCAGCAAATAACCCAATGCCAGAGCCACATTTGTGACATTCAACAGGCAATAGATTTCATCCCAAGTGCAACCCTCCCAAATCAGCTTCAATATTACAGGACACTGAGTTGGATGAACTTCATCGAAAGGGTTTTGTTCATCAGAGTTAGTCCATGTGCAATGCCTATGGTGGATTGGACTGAACAAAAAAACATCTAAAATATTCAAAGTTTTCATGGGCTCTCTACGTTTTGTTGGTGATTCATTTAATGACTTAGTACACTTACGGCTTCCATTACATATTGTATGTAACAAGGTGAGGTTAAGTGGTCAAATGCTAGTCTTAAGAAGTGCTCTTTCTATACTAATAAAGTCATCTTAGATTCCGTAGTCTCCTCAAAGGGAGTGTTCACCGACCTACAAAAGGTTCAGGCAATAGTGGCCTAAGCCATTGAACATCCATGATATTCAAAGTATTCATGGGCTCGCTGCTTTTTATTAGCTACTCATTCAATAATTTAGTACTATCATGGCCCCCATTACATATTGTATGAAATAACGTGAGTTTAAGGCTCTGTTTGGGAGTTCTTAAGGGAAGGAAAGGGAAGGGAATGGAATGAAATGGAATGATCATAAGAAAATGGAAATGAATGGAATGGAATGTATTTAAGTAAGAGAAAGAAATGAAATGGAATTAAGTAACATTAATTAGATGTTTTAAAATAAATAAATGAAAATGAATGGAATGTAAGTAATTTTATTTGGGAGCAACATGGAGAGAATGGAATGTAATCATTTTATGACAATATTACTATTAGACCCATATTTTAAAATAAAGAGTTGAATATACGGGGGTATTTTTTGGAGTTTTAGTAAAAAAACATTAAATTTAATTTCATTCCCTCCCATTCTTCCCAATTTCGGGGGCAATGAAAATTTGAGATTTTAAGGGAATAGAGAGGAATGAGTGCTCCCTCCTACCCATTTCATTCCCTCCCACTTAAACTCCCAAATAAAGGAATGAACTTTCCATTCCTTCCATTAAAACTCCCAAATAAGAGAAGGAAAGAATATACTAAAATGATTCTTGTCATTCCTTTCCATTCCATTTCATTCCTTCCTCCCAAACGAAGCCTAAGTGGTCAAATGCTATAGCAAAGGCAATTAGGAAAATCGAGAAAAAGAAGTCTGAAGGTCTGGTCATGTACCTACGCATTTCACAAATTGAAGAGTGCTGTGACGCCCCTGGTATTGGTACAGGTGAGGTGCCAAGAGCATCACCCATCAGCTATTTTAGTGAAAATTTGAATGAGGCTTACCAAAGTACAACAATGAACTTTACACACCCAACAAAGCTTCCACCTATTCCTCATGCCTTTTAACTAACCGCAATTATCACTAAATTTCGCTCTAAGAACCTGTCTCCATAAATATCTCACTCCACATTGAAAAATGATACTTTCACTTTTCACTATATACATACATATACCAAATATGCTCTCTTCAATGTTATATTGGGTTTTGAAGTTATAACATCCATTGAAACCACTGAATTCCAGAGAAACTATTGTTTCTTTTAAGGCTCAAACTACATCAAGTTCTTTTTTTTGATAAGTAATAAGATATATTGATAAAAAAAGGAACACCCTAGTGCATAGGGAGTGAACAAGGGAAAAGAAATCAAATACAAAAATTGCAAGAGTCCAAGAAATCAAAAAAAGAAGGGAATGATTTATTTTGCAAAGCAAACAACCAATCCCTTAAAGTTCTAAAAAAGAGAAGCTTGAGGTCCGGAATAAATATCTCAATATCTTCAAAACATCTACTATTCCTCTCCCTCCAAAGACACCACAATAAGCAATGAGGAATGATGGACCAAATATAACCATTTCGATGACGACCAAAGCTGCCTTGCCAACACCATAACAGCCCCAAAACAGTGTGCGGCATAACCCAAGTTACTCCAAAAAGACCCAAAACCATAGACCATAGATCCATAGCAAAAGGACAATGAAGGAATAGATGGTCAACCGATTCACCATTTCTCTTACACATGTAGCACCAATCCAAAATCCGCACCTTCCCTTTACGTAAATTATCAATCGTCAAGCATTTCCCTAAGATAGCAGTCCAAACAAAGAAAGCTACTCTAAAGGGAATCTTCTGCTTCCAAATACTTTTCCAAGGAAAACCATAGAAAGTGGTGCCAGCTAAAATTCTATAATAATCACTAGCCAAGAAACCCTTATCTTTGCTAAGAATCCAACACATTTTATCCTCACCTAGCCCCCTTATAGGAGAGCCATATATGGTTTCCATGAAGTCAGACATAGCCTCTAGATCCCGAGCATGCACACCCCTAACGAATCTCACATCCCAAAAGAGGACAACATTGGTGGACATCATAAGCTCAGCCACACTAGCATCCTTATTCCTGCAAAATCTAAACAAGTCCGGATATCTAACAGTAAGAGATGTCTCTCCACACCACCGGTCTTGCCAAAACTTCACTCTAGACCCATCACCAATATCATACAGAATATGGCGAGAGAAAGAAGGCTATCCCTGACTGATATTTTTCCATAAACCAACACCATAAGGGCCAATCACAACTCTGGTACACCAGCCCAGCCCCACCCCCCACACACATCCATATTTCATCTCTATCACTTGTCTCCAAAGGGCATCTTCCTCAATCCCAAATCTCCAAAGCCACTTCCCAAATAAGGCTTCATTGAAAAGTCTTATCTTCCTTATCCCTAAGCCACCCGAAGAAATAAGAGAACAAACAGTAGCCCATTTAACCAACTAAGAATGGTATGCCTCAAAAACATTATTTTTATAAATAAATAAATAAAATTTTAAAAATAGGAAAAGTATACAAAAAAGTTTGATGCAAAAAATAATTTAAACTACCATGTTGCACAGACACGGACACGAGGATACGACAATTTTTGAAAAATAAGGACACGACACAGCGGTTAAATAATTAATTATATTTTATATTTAGGCATATTTTTTAATATTTTTAGACATAAAATACGTTTATGTCTAGAATTTAAATTATGTAAGAACTACAAATAAGTAAACTAACACCCAAAGTAGTACAATAATACACAATATTTAACTTTAATAAATAAATAAAACTATAGCAGGACACACAAAAACAAAAATCACTAAATTCATAATAAATATCATAATTTATAAGGCAAAACAAAAGGTTGAGTAAAGAAATACATTAACTATGAGAGTGGGATTAAAAAAAAAAAGACAAAACGTTAAAACTTATAATCGGCTCGATCTAGTTCTGGCGAGGGACAGAGGGCAGCAACAAAGGTCAGAGGGAGGGTGGGTTGAGAACTTGAGAAGTGGGTTTCTCAAAATCAATGTTATGAATACCATTTCGGACCCTGTTTTGGTTTGTCTATTGGAACGGAATGTTTTGGTACCGACCTATTTCAGCATATTGTTGCATACTGTTTCGGGCTTACCACTATTTTATATACATATATATATTATTGATAAAAAAATCCATATAATAAATATTGAAGGTTTTAAAGTTATAAGTATATAACTTTTTTTTTCACCAATCACAATCTATCACATCACAATTGTAACAAAAAGTTGTAAAAAATTTTATAGTCCTATGCTTTTTCTAATTTTAGTGACTATGGAATCCAAAGGTTGAAAGTTTCTTTTTTATTATGAGTCACATGAGGTTCACAAAAACAAAACAAAGCAAAAAAAAAATGTTAATTAAATTCAAGCGGACAAAACAAAAGAGCTTGGAAGGAATGAGTATTACATGGGGCCCACAAACACCACAAAACAAAGAAAATATCTAAAGTCTATACTCTAAACACAAGTGGAGAACAGCCAAGACACACAAATAAAGAAGAAGAGGTAGTCAGGTAGCAGACCGAAACCAAAAAAAGAAGAAAAAGAAGAAGAAGAGGAAGAAGAAGAGACCGAAATTAAGAAGAAGAGGAGGAGGAAGAAAAGCACGAAACCCAGAAGGAGGTAGGATTTTGATTTTGATTTTTTTTTTTTTTCAGTCAAAATCTTGTATCAGACGACATTTTCATTTCGGCCGAAATAGCCGGAATGACCTGAAATATGATGAAATTTTCTTTTTTTTTCTTCACTGCTGGCATGTCGAATGCGTTGGAGCCACGTTGGTGCCGCATCGGAGCCGTGTCGGCCCCGCGTCGGCACGTGTTAGAGAAACGGAAAAAAAAAAAAAAAAAGACACTCGCCGGACACTGGAATCTGGCAAGTCGTACCCGTTCCGGTGTCTATTAGCTTCACTTCATAGAAATGTAACCGAAAATCAGCATCTTTACTTTCTGTCCACATTTTATAGTGAGCAGTGAAAATACTCACCCAACCATGTTGCAGCTGAAACCAGACTGAAGTGATGTGAGACGATAAAGATTATTCAGGACAATTGATGGGTCTGATCCCCGTTTTAGCTGAAAAATGGATAAAAATGAGTCATATCTAATATGCACAAATTTTTAAGCAAAAGATCTTTCCATAGTGTTTGAGATGTTAAGAATAATTTCCAGCATCTATTAGTAAATATTCAGATATATTAGCACTTTGACATTTTTATACCTCAATGACTATACGCATTCCGGATCGATCACTCTCATCCCGAATATCACTTATTCCGTCTAAACTCTGTATACAAATAAAACAATTACAAACAAGAAATTTAAAATCTGTAGTTGCGGTGAACAGTACTGTTCAACTTGGAATTAATTAAGATTATTACAATAGTATGTGATAGCACTGCAGGCAAACAACATAGTAAAGCCATGTGGAACATAGAACATAATAATCCAAAACTAGAAATGGTTGTCAATCATTTAAAAACTGAAAACTCACCAATAACATGTTGTGTTTCATAAGCACAAGCACATACAAATTGACATTTTCCAAATTCCATTGTCTACTTTTCACCATAACATTACCTTGTTTTCCACAAGTTCAGCTATCTTCTCCACAAGGGCAGATTTGTTTGTCTGATAAGGGACCTGTTTCATTCAATACCAACAATGAAACTACCGCTCCAACAATTTAATGACAATATGACAATAAATGAGCATGCTTAATGCCAAATCATACAACAGTCCAAGATCATCACCTCTTTTATGATAATGGCAGTACGTTTTGTTTTTGAATCAAGCAATTCAACATCAGTTTTCCCTCTAACTGTTACACGTCCACGCCCACTACGATATGCCTCTAAGATGCTTGACAAAGGAACAAATATCAGATCATTCATTGCAAATAATTGGATACATTCAATAAGATCCATAAGGACGGCTAAGCAATTTTGTGAGAAACAATTGACGTACACATTGCACATATACATGTGTAGCAGATTATGTAATGAGTCTGCATGTGCATACACACGAACATGTAGACATATAAAAAATGGAGTCTCCATAATAATAATGGGTAGTTTTAGCCCCAGCATTCATTATGGTTTGCTCTTAAAACTCTCTTCATCTACGTTGTATCTCCCATGCTTTCTAATTACATAAATCATAAAGCAGGGAATGCCACCCAGTTTGTACATGCATTACAGCATCAATATAACATATGCATATCCCATAACGCGCAACACCACAACCCACCATCAATTGTATGCAATTTGAGGTAAAGGATGGCAGTCGAGTAAGGTTTTGGCACAACTAGTGGTGTGGAGAGGAATCTCTAAAAATGACGTACCCAGAGTTGTATGCAATTACAACTATTAGGATCCGTTTAGTTGGGGGGAATGGAAAAGTGAGGATAGAAGAGATTTTTTTAGTTCTCTCAAGGTGTTTGGTTGGAAGAATGAAAAGTGGAGAAATAGAAAACTTATTTGTTTGGTTGAAAAGAAAAGTGAGAGGATGGAAAAAGTAGATTGCGATATAAAAAATTGATGACAAATAGTGGGGGTAGAATGGTAATTTCGATAAGTCCCCCTCTTTCCCCCACATTTTTCTCCAATTTGGGGGTATAGAAAAGTGGCGAGCCAGGGGAGAAAACTCCCCCACCCCCAATTTTCTCCCCTCCAAAATCACCCCAACCAAACACCCCCCCTCCCCCCTTTAATCTCCTATTTTCTCTCCCCTTTTCACCTAACTGTGGATTGTATGAAGTTTGTGGTAAAGGAAGAAAATCGAGTGACATTTTGGCACAACTAGTGGTGTGGAGAGCAGTCTTTGCAAGAGACGTACCTAGAGTTGTATTTAATTACAACTGCTAAGAGTGCCATCACGTTCAGTCGTGATTTTAATTGAGAATTGGAGCCGATAGACTCCTTTGATACTTTGTACTTCCAACATACCAAGAGAATGCTTTTAAATATACAAAGGATTGAGGTCAATGAGCGGTCTCTGAATGCTTCTTTTCTTTCTTTGATTCCCAGGAAGAATAATGCTTTGAATATCAAAGATTTTCGGCCTATCAGCTTAGTGGGCAGTGTGTATAAGCTATTGTCTAAAGTTTTGGCTAATAGATTGAGGCTGGTGTTGGATAAACTCATTTCGGAGTCACAGAATTCGTTTGTTGGTGGCAGGCAGATTTTGGACTCGGTGCTTATTGCTAATGAATGTTTAGACAGTAGACTGAAGTGTCGTGCTCCAGGGGTGGTGTGTAAGTTAGATATCGAGAAAGCTTATGATCATGTGAATTGGGACTCCTTGTTTTATCTGTTGGAGAGGATGGGTTTTGGGGGTAGATGGAGGAGTTGGCTGAAGACTTGTGTCACTACCATTCGATTCTCAGTTTTGGTTAATGGATCTCCTACTGGTTTCTTTGGTAGCTCTAGAGGTCTAAGACAAGGAGATCCATTGTCTCCCCTCCTCTTTCTTTTGATCATGGAGGTTTTAAGTCGCATCCTGAAGAAAACTGAGGAAGGTGGTCTCATTCAGGGTTTTCATGTGGGTCCAAATAATCATACTGGTATTCATATTTCTCACCTACTATTTGCTGATGATACTATTCTTTTTTGCGATGCTTGTAGAGAGCAGATCTTTTCCATTAGGCTGGTTTTGACCTGTTTTCAAGCTTTTACTGGTTTGAAGGTGAATGTGCGGAAAGTGAGATTGTCCCTATTGGGGAGGTGAGCAATATCCAGTCATTGGCTAATATTCTTCAGTGCAGGGTGGGCAGTTTGCCTATGATTTATTTGGGTATGCCACTGGGTTCTTTGTATAAAACAGCCGCTATTTGGAATCCGATTCTTGAGAGGTTGGAAAAGAAGCTTTCAGGCTGGAAGCGGCTTTACTTGTCAAAGGGTGTTAGACTCACATTGTTGAAAAGTACCCTTTCAATCCTTCCAACTTATTACCTTTCCCTTTTTACTATCCCTAAAGTTGTGGCGACTAGATTGGAATGTATTTAGAGGAATTTTTTATGGGGTTCTTCAGTTGAGTGTTTCAAATATCCATTAGTGGCTTGGGAAAAGGTTTGCCTACCTCGCGAGTTGGGTGGTTTGGGAATTCGGAAATTGGCGTATTTTAATCAGGCCCTATTAGGGAAATGGCTTTGGAGGTATGGCCATGAAATCTCTGATCTATGGCGGAGGGTCATAGCCATGAAATATGGGGAGGGTAAAGGGGGTTAGTGCTCTAGAGTTTGCAGAAGGGCTCATAGTTGTGGGTTATGGCGGAGTATTAGTGAAGGGTGAGGAAGTTTTGCTAAGCATTTGTCTTTTGTAGGGGGGGATGGTTCTCGTATTCTTTTTTGGCATGACAAATGGACCGGAGATGTTCGTCTTAAAATTCTTTATCCCCTGTCATTTTTGTGTTCTGCTAATAAAGAAGCTTATGTTTCTGAAGTGTTAAGCCCTTCAGTGGGTGATAACGACAGAGTGTGGAGTTTAAACTTTTTTAGGGGTTTCAATGATTGGGAGTTAGCGGCTTCTTATTCCCTACTTCATTTCATCCAAACTCGGATCCCTAGGGGTGATGGGGGTGACAGACTTCGTTGGGATCTTAATGGAAGCGGGAAGTTTGACACTCGGTCTTTTTATCATAAGATTCGAAATGCAACTCCTTCCACTTGCATTTGGAAAGTCAAGGTTCCTAAAAGGGTGGCATTTTTTATGTGGACAGCAACTCATAGTCAGATTCTTACCTTGGATAACCTTATGCTTCGTGGTCGCCCTTTGGCGAATCGCTGTTGTATGTGCTGTTGTAATGAGGAATCTGAGGATCACCTGCTACTTTTCTATCCGATAGCTCATTCTTTGTGGACTCATATGCTTCAGTTGTTTGGGATCGATTGGGTCAAGCCAGGTTCAGTAGTGGATTCATTATTTTGTTGGTACCATTGGCTTAGGAAGCATAGCTCTGATATTTGGAATTTGGTTCCAAGCTGTGTAATGTGGACTATTTGGACTGAACGTAATCGGCGTTCTTTTGAGGATAAGGGGAAATTTGTGGTTCAGTTACTAGATTTGTGCCATCGGACCCTCTTTGATTGGTCTCAGTGTTGGGGTTTTTTGGATTGTTTTACCCTTATGGAATTCCTTTCGTCTATTAGCTTTTCTTAGTTTTTCTTAGTGGTTGCTTGTGTCTTTTTGTTCACTACCGTGAACCCTTTGTATTATCATGCTTTTCCCTTATTAATAATATTTTCTTCTTACTTATCAAAAAAAAAAAAAAGTGGGGGTTCAATGCACCCATGGATAATGTTTATGGAGGAGTATAAGCACGGGTAAAAATAGATTTGTGGATTGATTGTAGTTTGAGGTAAAGGATTGTAGTCAAGTAAGGTAAGAGACATACCCAGGGTTATACGCAATTACAGATGCTAAGGATGCAATCAAGTTCGTTCGACGGAGTATTGAGGTCAATAGTCAATGACAAGGGTTAGAGGCACCCATGGATGTTTATGGAGGAGTATTAGCATGCCCAAGGATATATTTGGGGGTTGTATGCAGTTTGAGGTAAAGGATGGCAGTTGAGTAAGGTTTTGGCACAACCAATGGTGTGGAGAGCAATCTTTGAAAGAGAGATACCAAGAGTTGTATGCAATTAAAGCTGCTAAGGATGCCATCATGTTAATTCGTGATTTAAATTGTAACTTTCATTCTCTGTAAAAACCCAATAGTCAAAGAGAGCAAAATAGCTTGAGCAAGGTTTTGGCACAACCAGTGGTGTGGAAAGCAATCTTTGAAATAGACATACCCAGAGTTCTATGCAATTAAAGCTGCTAAGGATGCCATCAAGTTCATTCGTGATTTCAATTGTTACTTTCATTTTTTGTAAAAACCCAAGAGTCAGAGAGAGGAATAGCTTGAGCCCATGAACTCATTACCTCCTCTGCCACCATTTGATGGCAAATATCAAAGTTGTTGGGAGCAGTAATCTTTGGGAACCAATCTCACTGAATTCCAAGTTGATCTTTATTCCACAATTTGTTTCTTTTCTTTTAGGTTCTTTTATTTTTCATCCTAATTCTTTTCTGTGCAACAATTTTGTGCTGGAATAGTAGGTGCTTTGAGATTCTCTTTAATGAATCAAAGTTTAGAAGTCACAATGCAAGGGATTTTGTACTCACTTTACGAGACTTTGAAAGAGGGTGAGGGACAAAAGGCTGAAAATGGCTCTTAACCACTTCAGAGGATTTGGTTGGCGTCAATTGTTTTAGACAGTTTATCAAAACAACCAAAGAGGGTAAAAAAGCTTTCATGGCCCAAAAAAGCACCAACACGCACAGAAAATGCCTTGAAGTTGCCAAATATGACCGTAGAAACCAAGCAGACTATAGATGAGGAGGTGTGTATCTCGTATGCAAAACAGTGCTGAAAGGTGAGCAGCGTAGATTACAGAGAAGGGGACAAAATAGAAAGAAAACAAGATTCCTGCGGAATATTACATCTTCAGATTTTTACTGAAGACTTGGTAATGTCAGTCACTGTGAAAAAACAAAACCACAAAGAGTCATTTAAGGGTCAATGAAAACCAGGTGGTTTAAGTGGGCTGTAAGACGTTCAAGTCAGGCAAATTGGAGACCTGTCAGGCCAAATGAGCCATTACAATTTTTTGGCAAAATGAACCCAAAAGCCCCCCAATCCAAGCTACCTCAAGCCCACTAAACCATAGATTTCAGAGTGGGTCAGACAAAAGATCAACAGGTTCACTAGATATATGGAGTGTCTTGTGAAGACTTCGAAGACTTTGAGGAGCAGTTGTCAGCTTATTTGTAGCAATTGAGGCAAAATAGAAACAGAACACAGCACATGGCTATTCTCAAAATAGATCAGTTAATTGGGCCACCAAAGGCAAAAGAGAACCTGAAGAATTTAGAGTGGTCTTTGAATTACGAGGCTAAGTGCAAAACCACCATAAGGGAAAAGAAGAGAAGGGGTTCGAATTTTATCCAACAAAGAAGAGAAATCATGGAATAGAGAGGCTTACATGATAGTGAGAAAATGACTTTGGAATCAAAGCTCCTACAATTGAAAACCCCTTCTGATTAGATACATACTAGTGGTGTTTTAATTTGTTAGAATTTCTTGATGTTTTTTTATTTTTTCTTCATTTCTGGGGTATATCTTGTATACTCCCATTGCACAACGGTTACATCTCTTTGTGTTCTTAATGAATTTGTTTGCTTATCAAAAAAATCATTCTTTGTAATCCTTTAGGACCGCACATCCTGTGTACATGAGGCAGTGCATCTTCAATAATAAAACTTATCTTATAAAAAAATGAGATGAATTCTGTAACTTAAAATAATTTAAGAAATCAGGGGGGGAAGAGAATAACAACTAAAGTTTGTAAAGGAGAAAATCAAAGATCAATTCCATCCGAACTACTCGGCATGATGCTTATGTTTGTAAAGAAGAAGGATAAAATTATACTTACCCAATGTTTCCCATAATGAGTCCACCAGTTGGAAAGTCAGGCCCAGGCATGTATTCCAACAATTCTTGCAACTAAGACGAAGCAAAAGCAAATTACACAACTTAAAGTACTATATACCTTCCAGTTTTAATGTCAATATAGTTAGTTCTAACTTACCAACGCAGTGAGTTTAATATTAATATAGTTACTTCTAACTTAACCAAAGCAATGATGACAATCAAATCGCAATAAACTATCGTGTATTCTGATCTAGTTGCATAAATGAGAAATATTAGACTAACCAATTATTTTACTAATGCCAACTGAAGCTGACCAAGTTGACACAAGATAGAGAATTTAAAGTACTTTGATATCAATTTGATGCATGATGCCAGGAATTTCAAGAAATTCAACACTAGATTAGGTTTTTTGGAAGTGGTTTGATGTCTAAAGATTTATGCACAGTTAGATAATGAAAAAGACTGAATTTTGATCTAGAAAAAATTTGATGGCCTTTTGAAATGAAAAATAAAAAGATAAAAAATAAAAAAAGAAGAAGAAAGAATTAAATGAGAGGAAGGGGGGAGAAGATAAAAAATGCTTCTGGAAATAATTGAACTAAATCTCTCTATGAATTTGAATGATTTCATATGGCCATGACATAGGAAAGACTAGGACTCTCAAATAACAGAGAAAAGTAATTAAAAGAACTTCTACATCACATAGAAAACTAATAAACAATTGAAAAAGGGCTCAAAAACATAAATGAAGACTTATGGGCCTACCATAAAGCCATTGTAGAAAATCTACAAATCACCAGATCAACCACACTTACTAAAACCATATTAAAGCTAAACCAGGAACTTTCTAATCAAAAGAAAATCAATAATTGCAGTCAATATTAATTACAGTAATCTAAAAAATTCCAATTAGATCCCACATCAAATCTAAACCACAATTTATAGAATCTATAGGCATTTGATCTTTTTCCCCCCTTAAGCTCTTTGCTAGCTGCATTAAAATTTTTTGTTTACATCCACACCACCCCCCCCAAAAAAAAAAAGGAAGAAAATGGCCTTTTAGTTTCTACCTACATGCATGTCTCAACATAGCTGGCCTACAAAGTTGAAAGCTAGTAGGGTACCAAAATTATGCTGCATTTTTTTACCTTTAGGCTCCATTTGTTTCTATGTAAAATGTTTTCCAAACCCCCAGAGGGTAGATCAATTCATTGGCCTCATGAGAACCCCCATGAGGTTTGTTAAATTACCAATTGTCCCAAATGCTTAAACTATTGTGATATAGTAAATTTAATCATTTAACCATATATTTCTAACACTCCATCTCACGTGTGGGCCGAAACTTCCTTTTAATAGGTGAGGCCCAACACGTGGGAATTTAAATGGGAGGTAGAGTAGAGGAGACATAGATCAATCTCAGGATCTCATGCTCCGATACCATGTTAAATTACCGATTGTTCCAAAAGTTTAAACTATTAGGATATGGTAAATTTAATCATTTAACCACATATTTCTAACAAGGTCTAAAGCTCAAGTCCTGGAATTACCGAATACAAGGTTCTTGCAGGCAGGGTCACGTGTCCTGGGTTTTACTCGACAAGGGTGGGTACACAAAAAGGTCCTGCATTTTTTTTTTATAAGTACACGAAGCTGTCCTTCCTTGGAGAGGTTTCTTGCCAAAAAAATTTATAAGTAACAAAAATTTTATTGATAAAAAAAAGGAGCCTCCAATGTACATGGGGTGTACTTGGGGTTTAAAATCAATCACTCAAATTACAATGCTCAAGCAAATCTAGCAAAGAAGAACAGTGAAGAGGTTGAAAAGCAACATTCCAATACAATAGAGTGTGAAAAAAGAAAATTTTAATCTCAAGAATAGACCATTCACTACCCTCAAAGCATCTTGCATTCCTTTCCCGCCAAAGACACAACATAATGTAATGTGGTACAACCCTCTAGAGAGCTATATTTTGATGTCAACCACAGGGACCTTGCCATGCTGCTAACAAATCAATAACCCTCTGCAGCATAACCCATATAAGACCAACCAAACTCCATACCATTGTCCACAATTCATACACTATAGGACAATGAAGAAGGAAATGAAACACCGATTCCCCACTCATTTTACACATATAGCACCAATTAATAACAATAATGCCTTGCTTGCTTAAATTATCTGTAGACAAATCTTCCCTAAGGCAGCAGTCCACGAAAAGAAAGCCACCGAAGGAGGAATCTTAGATCACCACCCTACCTTCCAAGGAAATGATATGTTCCTAGGCGAGGATAGGGAGTGGTAGTAACTACACACCTCAAAACCCTGACTCTTAGCAGGCCTCCAACAGAGTTTATCTAGCCCGTCACCCTTCATTGATCTGGAGTATATTAAATCCATAAAAGCAGTCGAAGACTCCAGCCCCCATTCTTGGACCAATCTAGAGAACTTAACATCCCGGTGAAGTATCCCATTATGGAAATGCATGACCCCCGCTACAGAAATCTCCTTATTATGGGTAATTTTTTAAAAAATTTGCTCCAAAATGGTAAATTTTTGGTAGATTAAATCCATAAAAGCATTCAAAAACATAGGTTCGAACATTTGGTGAAAGCAACGATTGTTTGTCAATGGCAAACAATTTCATGATCAACAGAATTTGAAACAAAATGGAGGACCATACTTCCGATGTTGTGCAACCAAAAATCATTAGTCAAAGAAAAACATTTTCATAGTCAACAAAAATTTACACCAAAATGGCAAATAATGGCTTCAAATAGCATAAACCATTTCCTAGACCAACTATGTGACTCTTCCACATCCCTTACAATCCACTCCTCCATGTCCAACTGTCACCTCCCTCCCCCTCCCTTATGCTGCCGCCGCCACCTTCCTCTTCTCCCTCATGCTGCCACCACCACCATCTTCTCTACTCCCTCACCCTTCTACTACCACCTCCACCTTCCCATTCCCCCACACCATGTCACACCACCACCACCACCTCTCCCTCTCCCACTCTTTCGTGTTGACAACATCTCCCTCTTTTTATCCCTCAGACCAACATCACCTCCCTCTCATGTCCTCCTCGCACACATGCACATTGTCAACCTAAGAAGCACGAACACTCCAAAATTTTCAACTTCCAATGCATCCGTGTAGGACATGTGCTGCTCATGGACATGCCAAAGACATTTCTGCATATGACCTCATTGTGTCAAGAGGAAAGATAAGCTTTCGTACAACCACAAAGCCTTAGACTCAAAAAAAAAAAAAAAAAAAAAGAAGTCAGCTATAGATTCTCAAGAGATTAATTAAAATCAGACATGAAAAACTAAGTTTTTGTATTTAAGAAAAGTCCTTTGATTTTAGTTATGTCTTATATATTTTAATTGGTATTATTCATTTTGAAAGCTTAAAATAAACATAAATATGCCTAAAAAGAAATAAAAATATACCTAAAGATACATATTAATTAATTACCGTATCCCCGCCACATCGTGTCCTAAATTTTCAATAATTACCATGTCACTGTGTCCTATGCCGTATCCATGTCCATGCTTCTTAGCCACCAACAACACCACCTCCTCTCCCTTCCATCCCAAGCCACTACAATCATTTTCCTAGACAGTCACCACCACCTATCCCCCCGCCCCCACCAAAAGAAAACTCCCACCACCAAAACCACTACTGCCTACCAACTTTTCATGGGGTTTGTTGGTTTTAATATAAAATTTTTCACTGCAACTAAACACTAGATAATTATTTTCAAGGCCTCCACCAAACAACTAAAAACAAATCATTTCCTTACAAATATTTTTTGCCAATAAAAATGTTATTTTATTGGTTTATACAAGCACATGGTATGTCTTAAACTCACAACCTCGCCTTCCACCTCACCCTTACAAGGGGACGAGATGCCATTTGAACTAAAACTCAGTGGCATTTTCACTAAGAAAATGTTTTTTAAGTCAAAATAAATGGAGCTTTAATAAATAATCAATACTGAAATTATCAAAAATAAATTATTGATATTGATATTTTACAAGCATAATCTCCTAGAAACAAGAAGTTTCATAACAGGTTCTTTCCATCAAAAGTGATAGGCTGCAATTTCGAGTTTGAAAACCAACGTCTCCAAAAAAAAATTGGGGGTAAAATTGCTAACCATACATCTCTCCAAACCTCGCAAAAGTGGAAGTCATTGTGCATAGGGGCATGATTTTTTATAATATTTCAATTGAAATGGTGAGCATCAAATTCATTATGATATATTCATTCCAAGTATATTGTAAGAAGAATATATATATACACACACACTCACACATATAGAGCAGCAATTTGGCCACATGTATAAATACCATGCTGGTGAGGGTCACTATCCCTACAGTTATTGTTGTTTGAAACACAACAATAATAAACAATACTTGAGTAAAAAAAATGAAATACCTTTGAACATTGGTCATGTATTCTAATTTAATGTAAAACAAGGACTAAAAATTTTGGGTGCTTACTGTAGCTTCAGGATTATGAATCAGTGCACAGAGAACATCTACCAACTCCCCAAGATTATGAGGAGGGATGTTGGTTGCCATGCCAACCTGCAAGTGATTACCCACATTTGAGCATAAAGAACACACTATTGTTGACAAAGAAAGTTTTTTTTTTTTTTTTTCTTGGGGGGGGTGGGGGGGCAGGAAAGTTCACCGCAATCCCAGAAGCACCATTCAACAATAAAGTTGGAAGCCGAGCTGGAAGAAGGGATGGTTCTTTTTGTGAATTATCAAAGTTTGGAACAAAGTCAACCTGAAAATAGATGAAGCATATGATACAAAATTACATTAATGATGAAAACATGCTCACTACAAATCACAATGTATGGAATGGCACTAACGGTGTCTTGTTCTAGATCTGCCAATAACATTGCTTCTGTGAGTGCCTGCAAAAATAAACCTGAAATACATGAATACCCTCAAAAATGCTTATTTTCTTTACAATAAATTGTGAAAACCAGAATTAATTGGATTATCTAACGAACTACAAAACAATCACACCTGTAACAAGTTTACACCATTAAAATTACATTGCATACAGTTAATCAAGAATTTGGCAACAGAGTCCAGAACACAATCAACAAGAAACACGCTGTTTCTAGCATCTGGGAGATTATCTAGAAATTATTTTCCAGGCAGAAGGCATCAAGACAATTTAAATTGCCAAAGCCAACACAGCACAGTGGTCAGGCATGGCCTCTAAAAGAAAGGGCTTCAAATCTTTAGCATAGACCCCAGAAAACTAAAAATCCCAACTAAGACACAGAATCATTCACATACTCGGCCAACAAGTAAGGGACAACACAAACACTAGACAAGATTTTTTTTTTTACATTTATTTTTTTGATAAGTAACAAAACTTTATTGAAACCAAAGCAAGTACACTGAGGATGTACCATGGGGGCAACAGAATAATTAAAACAGTTAACATAGAAACTATTATACTTAAGACACATATCAATAAAAGAGTGACAAAAGGGAAGTTCCCCCCCACCCACAAAACAAGTAATGGACAGAGTGAACACTCGATAAGATTTTTCCTAATACCAGTTACACATCTCACAAGGTAAATATCAGATGAAGCGCGCTAAGGTTGAATCATTTTACATGGAACTTGAATCAACGGTTCAAGAGACTATGAGACAAGAAAATATATAGATCTTGATTCCAGTTAATTTTTCCTTTTCTCCCTTTATCAAATGGCAATAAAGGAAGGCAAAGAAGTAGCTTATTTGCTACCAAATTTCCTGAGTCTGATGCAGCAGTATCCATGAAGAACCCATTTCCATTAGTCAAACGGGCAGTGTTCAAAACTTTATCTAAATTAGGAAGAATGATTCTTTTTGGATTGTTGAAAAATAAGAAGGGCACCGAAAATATACCCAGAGCTGTCTGTATCAGAAAGAGAAGAAATGCACACATTCATGTTTATTTCTTGAAATGGGCTACCACCCTGACTGACAAAAGAGTTGGAAGTGGACTTCATTTCCTTCTCATTTGGACCAGTTGCTGTCTTGTCTGGGAATTACTAAAGACTGAGGTCAGAGGCCCATTCCCTACCCACCTCCCCCTTTTACAAGAGACAGGTTTTGAGCAGAATAGAGCTACCAGCAACGTTTCTTTTCTAGTTCATGATCAAGTTTCACGATTACAGAAGACACTTTGACATTCAGAGACAATCTTCAGGAACATTTTATTATTATTGGAAATTAAATGCACCCAGTGGATCTTGAACCCATCATCTCATCCACAGACATCTAGTGTTGGAGCTCATCTGCAAATCTTTAGGAACATTAATGGCATTTGTTCATGCAAAAATTGTAAACTAGAAATGAATGGGCCCCAATTTTTGACACTTGAATGACCTCTGATTACATAAAGTTAAGCCTCCACTGTCTTCTAAATTAATTAGTAGGGAATATTAATTTTTTTTTTTTATAAGCAATAAGATTATATAAATCAGAAAAAATGAGTCACCCAAGTATACAGAAATATACTGGGGTAGACAATCAGTTAAAAAAATAGCATAAATCTGATTAATCAATATTAGAAAAATAACAGAGGTTTCTCATGACTGACAGCCAATCCAATAAAGTTCAAAAAAAGATAAACTTAAGACCAGGCATAGAACTTTGGGTTCTTCAAAAATCCTACCATTTCTTTCCCTCCAGATGCACCACATCAAGTAATGGGGGATAACCATCCAAATATGACCATTTAGATGACAACCAAAACAACCTTCCCTTTCTCTTCCTTAAGTTGTCAATTGTCAAAACTTAACCCAAAGCTGCAGTCCACACAATGGAGGCTACTCTCAAAGGGGCTTTTGATCTCTTTTCCAAGGGAATGGCTGCTCACTGGTGACTGCAGCAACATCCAGAAGATGGCAGTGAGTACCAACCTTGAAGCTCTTTTTCTTATCGGGTTTCCAACACATCTTATCCTCCCCAATCCCCCTAAATTCCCAAACCATAAATGGTATTCATAAAGATCATCAAAGACTCCAAGTCCTAATCTTGTATGGCCCATACAATGTGTAGACCCCAGTGAAGAACTCCATTGGTGAAATGCATTAAATCTGCCACACTTGCCTCCTTATTACGACAGATCCAAAATAACTCAGGGTAGCAAACAACAAGAGAACTCTCCCCACTCCATCAGTCTTGCCAAAATTTCACCTGTGTTGCATCCCCAACTTCATACAGAATGGTGGCTTGACACAGATGGCCATCCCTATCTAATAGTTCTCCACATGCCAACTCCATAAGGATCAAGAACTGAATTAGAACACCATCCCCCTGGAAAGCACAGTGCGCCGATTGGGTCAGCACACCCAAGTATGATACGCACAGATGCGCCATGCTGCCGTGGACGCAGCTGCACGGGCATCCGTGACCCTTTTTTTTCGTTTTCCGACACGGTCTGATTTGGGCTGATACAGTCTGATTCTATTCAATTCGGTCCGAAACAGGATGAAACAAGCCCTGAATTGGTCCAATATGGGCCAAAATAAGTGTTTTTAAAATTAAAATAAAAAAAAATTTAAAGTAAAAAATTTTGTGAGAACACACCATTTTGACATCCTAGTTAAAAAAAAAAAAAAAAAAAAAAAAAACTCATCTCAAACCCTAAATTGTCACTTTATTATCTACTATTTCTCTTAAATTGGTATATGTTTACCTTTATATGAAAAAAATATACTTAGCAACATATAGAAAATATAAATAAAAATATATTTAATAATTTATTAATAAACGTATCCCCCGCACCCTACTTTTTAAAAAATTGCCGAGTCACTATACCACACCCACACCCAAACCTAAATACGCACCTTTGCTTCCTAACCATCCCCCCATTCGCTACCATACTTCACTTCTATCACTCTTCTCCATAATGCATTTCTCTCATGACTATAATGCCACAGCCATTTCCCTAACAAAGATTCATTAAAAAGCATAAATCTTCTAATACCCCAACCACCTGCAAAAAGAGGAGTAAAAACATCTGCCCATTTAACTAGAATCTAGATCAAGTTTAGTCACTTCCCCCATACCACCCCTTACAAATTTTCGCTGCAATTTTTCATTATGGTTAGCCACATCTACTGGGATAGGAAATAAAGAAAGGAAGTAGGTAGGCAAGCTTGATAGAGTACTCTTAATTAAGAATAGTAGGGAATATTAATTAAGAGCTAATTGTTTTCCAAATTATTTGTAGCCACCTTTATATTTTCTACCAGGTTAGCTACATAGGGCCTGCAATTTATTTACTAATCTATTCACTTAAGTTACTCAGCCCCTGTTTGGTATCTCTTCTCCAAATGCATTTCACAGGTTTCTAAAAAGCAAAATGCATTTTATATTTTCTGAGTGTGTTTGGCAAGTTTTTTTAAACTTGTGAAATGCATTTTATGAATAACACATTTTGCATTTCTTAATTTTTTAAGCCAAAACCGAAGATTCTCATTTTGCATAATCTTTCTAATTTTTGCCAAAGACTGTGGGGCCCACTTCTTGCACATCAAACGAGACTCAACATCACTTTCCAGCCCATTTCTTTTATTCTTGTTTTATGCTCCTCCCCTTTCTTCTTCTCCCTTGGGTTTCTCTATGATCCACAGCAACCAAACATGCCTTCAGCATTTTCATCACTCTCACTCTCAGCACTCAGATCATTACTTCAACACTTCCCCTTCAGCCACACCTCAGACCTGATTCAACTCACTCTCTATGCTCAAAATCAATTTATAGATAGATAGATAGATATCATAAATCAATTTTTTCAATGACTTGAATAATTTTCAAATATTAGATAGTTTGTTTTTTTCCCAAGGAACAACAAGAAAATCTCTTAGTTCATTTTATTTTTCTCAGTTTACTCAACTATAAATCTTATGATATCAACGGTGCTTAGGGGCATTCTTGTAGCAAGTCCACATGGTGTTGAGGTCGCCAATGTGGTTCAAGACCAAAGCTACCAATGGTGGTAGATTCATTCAATGGATTTCATTCCTCAAGAATTCATAATCAAACACAACTACATATAGTATAATTATTTTTCAGCATAAGTTTCAGCATAATACCAAACACAATTTTTTAGAAAAATATGTTCTGCCATAATGTATTCTTAAGACTGCATTCTGCTGAAATACAAACATCACCTAAGTCCTCGGATCCTTTCTTCTTTTCATATTTTTATTACAAAAGTTTAGGTAAATAGCATCCATCAAAGATAAACCACAGAGGCTGGAATATCTTCTTTTTTTTTTTTTTTCAATTTTTTTATAAGTAAAAAAATATTAACATTGATCATTTATTTTTATTTCAAAAGAAACCAAAAAGTTCACTAACTGCCTAATTCACAACAACCAGATGTTCTAGAATATAACCAATCCCATGCAAGCATAGCTTGTAAAAACAAGATGACTTGTAAAGAGAAACTAAGAATTGGAACTTACTTCCAATCTACACTCTGTGTAACGCATGGCAGCAGCTGGATCTGCATCTATTGAACCAAAATTCCCATGCCCATTTATAAGTGGACATCGTAAGGAGAAATCCTGAAAAAAAACAATAAGACTACAAGATACTCGAAAGGCAAGAAAATAACTACAATGTGTGTGTGTACATAAATATAGGAATGGAAAAGCAAACAGTAGATGAAATTGAGAACATGGTAATAAATCAAAATAAAGCTTCACTTTTTTTATAACTAATAACCTTTATTGAAATGGAGGAGAGACACTATGCACACAAGATGTCTACACAAGCTCTCCTAAAAAAAAATATCGTGAAAGAAATACAATTTAAAGGCAAGAGAATCTATAGAAACTACAATCAAATGAATATTGCTAGTTCCAAGAGTAAGTAACCATTAAAACAGAGATCTTAAAAACAACAATTTTAGCTCAATAACTGAGACCTCCATACCATTAATTGTGCGATTGCTTATCTTACACCTCATTGCCCTCATTAGTCATAGAGGAACTACCTTTTTTTTTAATAAATAAAAAAGACTTCATTGAAGAAAGAGAGTAACAAAGGAACCAAAGCACACAGGCAGTGTGCAAAGGATACAGCAAAAACAAAACATAAAAATTACAACACTCAAGCAAATCAACTAAAGAAACAAAAATATAAGCTTGAGGCATTTGACCACTCAAGTAAGGTCTGGAGGAAAAGCAATATCAAGTCATGGATTGATCTCTCATTTACTTTGAAAGTATGAGCATTTCATTCCCACCAAATACCACACATGAGACAATGAGGGATCATGGCCCAAATCACTGCAGATCTGTGCCTGCCTGTTGAATTTACTAGGCCAGCTTAAAGCTAACAATTCAACCACTGAAGCATCCCTGTTACAAGCAATGCTATACAATTCAGAGAAGTTATCCTTTAAAGAGAGCCCCCTAAACCATGGATCATGCCAAAATTTAATAGAGGATCCATCTCCCACCTTAAATCTAACAAAATACTGAAAAGTGTCCCACCCCTTCCTAATACTTTTCCAAAGGCAAACTCCATAAGGCCCCTGTACAGTGATAGAGCACCAGCCCACACACTGCCATATCTAGCAACCACCACCCTCCCCCACAAATCATCTCTCTCCATTGCAAACCTCCATAGCCATTTACCTAGTAAACCTTGATTAAATAAAGCCAAATCACAGATGCCCAAACCCCCACTTGGAATTGGTACACATACCTCTCTCCAACCCACCAAATGATACTTAAACCCATCCCCTAAATCACCCCAAAGGAAGTCTTGTTGAAGCTTTTTAATATACAGAGCAACACTCATAGGGATAGGAAAAGAGACAGATTATAAGTAGGTAAATTTGATAAGGTGCTCTTCATCAGCATAAGACAGCCCCCTTTGAATAGATACATTCTTTTCCAACCAGCCAATCGTCTCTCCATGAAAGTGGAGCTGAGAGGGAGACCCAGGTATGTCATGGGTAACTGACCAACCCTGCAGCTCATTACAATAGCCAGCTCATCCATATTTGGCACATTACCAACTGGAACCAATTCGGACTTCCCCAAGTTATCTTCAACCCAGAGACAATCTGAAACCATGTAAACATAGCTTTCAAATACCAAATTTGCTCTCGATCTGCCCCACAGAAAATCAAAGTGTCATCTGCAAATAGGATTGTGTGATTGCTTCTGTAAACAGAAAATCAAAGTGTCATCTACAAGGGGACCCACTATCCCCGCCTTTGTTTGTTTTGATAATGGAGGTTTTAAGTAAACTCTTAAAGAAGATAGAGGAGTGTAATCTTATTTGGGGTCCTCATGTGGGAGCTGTGAACTCTGTTGGTGTGTGTATTTCCCATCTGTTATTTGCTAATGACACTATCTTATTTTGTGATGCCTCTAGGGAACAGCTGCTGTCCATAAGGTTGTTGTCGTCTTGTTTCCAGGCTTTTACAGGTTTGAAGGTCAATGTAGGGAAAAGTAAGATTGTCCCTGTTGGAGAGGTAAATAATTTAGATGCTCTGGCCAATATTCTTCAATGTAAAGTGGGCAATTTGCCTATGAAATATTTGGGGATGCCTTTGGGAACTTCTTTTAAGACAGCCTCAATTTGAAATCCTATTTTGGAGAAAATGGAGAAGAAGCTATCTGGGTGAAAGCATCTCTATTTATCTAAGGGTGGTAGGCTCATGTTACTAAAGAGTACTCTCTCTAGTCTCCCAACGTACTTTTTATCTCTATTTACTATTCCTAAAGCTGTGGTTGCTAGATTGGAAAGTATTTAGAGGAACTTCCTTTGGGGGTATTCTGAGGGGAGTTTCAAATATCCTTTGGTGACTTGGGAAAAGGTGTGTTTACCAGTAGGGATGGGCGGTTTGGGGATTAGAAGTGTGGTGCCTTTTAATCAAGCTTTATTAGGGAAATGGCTGTGGAGATTTGGTCATGAAGTTACCCATCTCTAGCGGTGAGTTATCTCCACTAAATATGGTGAGGGTCAAAAAAGGTGGGGCACTAATGTTTGCAGGAGGACTCATGGGTGTGGCCTACGGAGAAGCATTAATGAAGGGTGGGAGAGCTTTTCTAAGCATCTGACTTTTGTAGTGGGTGAAGGCACTCATATCTGCTTTTGGCATGATAGGTGGATTGGTGATAATACTCTAAAAGATCTCTATCCTGGGCTCTATGTGTGTTCAGTGGAAAAGAATCCTTGTATCTCTAAGGTTTTGTGGATTCCAGAAGGGGGTACTGTTAGAGTGTGAAACTTAAGGTTTTATATAGCATTTGAAGATTGGGAGTTGGCTGCATCTTTTTCTCTTCTTCAGCTTATCCAAACTTGTATTCCTTGGAGTGATAGGAGAGATACTCTTTACTAGTGGCTAAAAGGTGATGGTAAGTTTGACACTCGGTCTTACTACCATGTGATTCAGGGTGCTTCAAATTCTTTGTTTCCTTGAAAGGGTGTTTGGAAACCAAAGATTCCTAAGCACATGGCGTTCTTTTTGTGGACAGCTGCACATGGTCGGACTCTCACTTTGGATAATCTACTGCTTAAGGGTCGCCCTTTGGCTACTAGGTACTATGTGTGTTGCTTTGATGGGGAGTCGGTAGACCACCTTCTTCTTCATTGTCCTGTTACCCATTCCCTATGGAATTTTATGCTTCAGGCCTTTGGTATTCATTGGGTTATGCCAAGATCGGTGGCGGGTTTGTTCTCTTGTTGGCATCAGTGGCTTGGGAAGCACAATTCAAACATTTGGAACTTGGTTCCAAGGTGCTTAATGTGGATTGTGTGGTTGGAACAAAATCGTCGATCCTTTGAGGACAGAGAAAACGTTGCATCAGTTAAAGTTTTATGCCATCGAAGTCTTTTGGAGTGGTCTCGTTGTTGGGGTTTTACTAATTGTTCTTCTCTCTCTGAGTTTTTGTCCTCCCTTAGCTTAGTTTCCTAACTTCCCTCTGTTTGTTGTGCTGTTTGTTTCTTTTATTTCTTCTTGTTCATCATCATGAAATTCTTGTATTTTTCATTTTTCTCTCATTTATAATAGTTTTCTGATTACGTATCAAACAAGAAAAAGGAGGTGAGAGATAACTAGCCAGCTAGCAGGATGATCACCTACTGCAAAACCTAATATATAATTTACCTCTCCCCACTTTCTCCAACATTCTACTAAGAGCCTCCATTCCAAGCGAAGTAGCTCTTAGCAAATTTACCAAACAAGTTCTTCCATCTAAAGAATATATCCGCAACTCACTTAGGCATCACCCAAGGAACTTCAATCAATGAAAACCCAAAAAACCACAATTCCTAAGCAACAGCACAATGCACTAATTATCCACAATTTCACCAGGGCATTCGCACATGCAACATCAATCCACCAATATTGTGATTCTCCTAACAAGATTATCCACCTGTTAATTTTTTGTTAATTATTATCCCATTTTGCTGCTCACACAACAAATGCCACCTTTTTAAAGCCTTAGTACACCAAATCCTCTTCCAAGGAAGTTCACTCCAATGGAACCTTGTAATGCCTCATAATAAGATTGAACATCAGACTTACCATTGCTATTCAACCTCCACGCTCCACACCTCAAATGATTTGAGCCCTACTCTTGGAATGCTTGAATAAAATGTTTCAAACCATAGATCAACTATTTGATTCCCAATTGTTGAAAGCTTGTACAAATTGAACGTGCCGAGAAATTTAATACTAAAGACTCAATAATAATTTACGTAGGCTATGGAAGGTGCCAAGAAGGCAGCCCCACATTGAAACTAGACCACAATCCCCCCCTTTTTTTTGTAAGTAAGCTTTGGCCCCAAGTGGAGGGGGAAGGGGAGATTCTAGCAAAACTAGACCACAATTCTAGAATATTTTTGTATTTGATCTTTTCTATTTTCTTGAGCTCTTTGTTGGCTTTAACACAACCACTATTCCAGTCAGAATAAAAGAACAGTTTCCTAAAATGCACAACTTCAAACACACCAAAACACACTATATTTACGTTACAAGTTTATGTTTGTCAAGTTTTTGATGATTCAATGGCCTTAAAGCATTAGACATATAAATTAGGAAAAAGGGTAACCGTGACACTATTTATATATATGTGTGTGTATGTATATAGTTATTTTGTTACTTCACTATGATGCTAGTTTATATATGCAAATAAATCATAAAATACGCACTCAATACTAGATGGACAGGTTTGACGTGCAATTCTCAAATCAACACCTTTTTACCCCTCCATGAATACAAATTACAATCCCAATTTACCTGTGCCATTCGCACTAAGGAATCGTAGACAGCAGAGTCTCCATGCGGGTGAAATTTTCCTAGAACCTACAATAAAAGGAACTACAAATTTTAATCATCAAATTATGCAAACAATGATAGACAAAAGAACAAACCGCAATAACAATATTTTTAGGAAAAGAAAACATATGCATTGCCTCAAATAAAGTGAAACAGAACATCAAAGTCAAAATTTAACCTCTCCAACAACTCTAGCACATTTCTTGAATGGTTTCCGAGATGAAAGGCCCAATTCATGCATTGCAAATCTGTAGCCATAATTTTTGAGAGAACATATCAGTCACACTGTTTACCCAAATAAATTATGTATAATATCCATGCATGAAAAAAAAAAACATGTAAAGATAAAAATATAAATACATTCACACAATCATCATATGACAACAACTTACTCTAAATTACAAAATCTAAAATTAGAACAATATAAAAAATGACTGCCCCGCCCAGGCTTTACCATAGCACATATCACATGCAGCAGCTAAAATAACAGATAATTAAAACATATATGTGATGATACATATATTAAATTAAAAGAAAAATGACACAATTAAGCACAAAAACAGATCAAAAAAAAAAATTAAGCACAAACACAGATTACATATGCCATCAGCTAGCTCAAAATTACAAAATTTAGAATATGAGTAAATGAGCAATACAAAAAAATAAAAAAAAATGCACAAACATCACCATAGCACACATTACATGCAACAACATAAATTACTTAACAAATCAGAGTAGGTATTAAAAATTAAAATACATTTATAAAACATGCTTTACAATTAATACCTTAATAATGCATGAACTTGAAATAATCCATTAGGCATTGGTGGAGCTACATTAGGACCATAGCTCCCCCAAATCTTATACATATGAAATGGCTAAGTAGCTAGGCTTATACCCTATTTAAAAAAGAGTCTGAATTTGATAAGGATGGGATATAAAACCCATGTTTTACACCATCCAATAAAAGACTGCCACATTAAATTTTTACTTAAAATTCAATACATGCTACCACACCTAATAACATATCAATAAACTCTCAATTTGGTTGGATTTATAGACGGGTATTAGAATTGATTGAGTATGGTTGTGCTTATTCTTAAATATGTAAAATGATGATGTAGCATGTTGGGATTGGAGGCTGTAAAACTTGAGTTTCACAACACATTCTTATAGAATTTAATCTCATTATAAATAAATATATATATATATATATAATAAAAAGTACATTATTTTATATATAGAGAGAGAGCCACAACCTCATTATTGATAAGTTGTATACATCAATTACATAAATTAATTGGACACCCATTAAATTATAGTGAACACACAGCTCTCAAATAGTAAAAGAAAAACAAATAGAGGCTCTAGTCCTTACACTTTAATGGCTTATATTTTAAATAAACACTCTTAGCTTTTGTGTGGTTGAAAATATCAAATCTTTTTACCAATATTTACAAAATTTGTTTTGTTTAGTAGATTTCTTTTTCTTTTTTTTTCTTTTTTTTTTTTTAGTAAGCACTAGGAATCACGGATACTAACACTGGTTTGGGGGGTACACACAACAACATAAGAAATTTCTAAAAAATTATATACGACATGGATACGAAACATGCACGACATCCTAAATAAAGTGCCCATGCTTCCTAGTAACCAAGGAAGTCAATACCGTACTAGAGAAATATACCGTACCAGCCATTAAACCAGTACCAGTACTCCTCCAAAACATACCGGAAAAAATTCTGGTTATACCCGCCTGTATCAGCCCGTACCAGTCGGTATTGGTGTTTCAGCCAGTATAATAAAAAAAATTATTAAAAACATTTTATTTAACCTAATATATTGGTTAATGTAGTTAAGCTAATTAGTAGGCTTATAAAATATGTGGATTTTAAATTTTATGTTGATAAACATAAAAATTAAAAATTAAAATTCAAACTTACGTAAATAATATAAATATAAATATATAAATAGCGGTAATCCCGTATCAAACGGTACCGAAACAGCCTCGGTAAGAAATTGACTCCCTCCTCCTCTATTTCCTTAAAATTCAGTAACAAACTGTAGAAATTCGTATTTTTAGAATCAAAATTTTGAAATTCGTTTCTGTTTACGATACAGAAAAGTAGAAAAACTGACAGGATTCGGCGATGGACGGGTTTAAGACCGTCGCGAACATCGGGCAGAGCACGGCCGAGGAGGACTGACATGGCGTAGGACATGTACGCCTCGGTGGCCTCCTTGTGTAGCTCAAAAGGCACGATTCTCCCTCCGCCATCTCCATCGCCACCGTCGTCATTTCCGACTCTGCCCTTCACTAAGACGCTGCCGTTCCCGCCGCCGTCGTCGTCGTCGCCGCTGCGTCTGGCTGCTTTCACCACCGACTTAGAGGAGGAGGAGGAGGCGGTGGAGAGAAAACGGAGGTCCGAGAGGCTGTGGCGGAGCCTTGAGGATGAGGAGAAGCGGGTCGGGGCGGTTAAGAGAGAGTAAGGGCGGTGGCGGAGGAGGATTGTGGAGAAGCGGAGTCCTGAAGAGAAAGCCATTGTGGAAGGATAGGAAGAAAAAGAAGGAGGAAAGGATGGTTTCATAGAGGTGGCGGTGGCATTTGCCGGTGGGACTTGTTTTATCTTCTTCTCCTTCTTTGGTTTTTTTGGGTGTGAATAAGAGTAAGATAGGGTTTAAGCTTTTGGGGGGAAATGGAATGGGTTGAGTGGAGTGGAGTGGAGTGAAAAACCCTAAATGGGTTGCGCGCCAAGTCGGAGATTTTATTTTTATGTAGCAATTTTGTTTATTTCTTAATTATGAGTGCACGTGCATCTCACATGTTTATAGTTTTTGCTGATTATATTTTTTTTTTCAATAATTTTCTTTCTTATGGTAGGGGTGGGCAAGCACCTATTCGAACCAATGCTCCGACACGACACGGATGGAGTCGCACCATTCAATAGGTCAACCGACTAACTTGAAGCCGGTGATCGAAGAATGAGGTTGGTTCTAGCATTGGTGCAGTGTGCTTGTGATTTGTTCATGATCTAAAGGTATGTTTTTTCATTTTTGGATTTGAGTTTGAGATTTGTGGATTTTGATTTGTTCTAGGTTGTGATTTGTGGGTTAAATTTTTGAATTGTGGGTTTTCTGATCTTTAGGTTTTGATTTTGTTTGTGGATTTCGATGTTTTTGATTGTTTGTGGTTGTGAGGTACAATTTATGGGTTGTTTGATTTTTGTTGTGGTTGTGGTTTGGTATGTTTGTTGATATGGTTCTCAATTCCAACTCAAATATTTCAAACTGATTGAGCCACCCCACCCTGATGTAGGAAAATCACATAGATGGAGGTTGAAGGATCGACTTTCAATGGTGTTAAACAGAGATGGTAAAGGGATAACTGACCCCTATAGTGCAGTGGCATATTTGCCCAGTAACCACACTAACCGCACCATGTACACTCCTACTTAGACATGGCAAAACGGGTCAGAATTTCCTGACCCGACCCGACCCAAAAATACTTGACCCGAATCCGATTTTTTTAACCCGAAGCAAAAACGGGTTAACCTGTGACCCGACCCATGTTTTTTGCAAGTCAACCCAACCCGAACTCAAACCATTTTTAAAAAAAAAAATATATTGGTAAAAAAAATAGTAAAATTAAGACAATATTAGTTTAATTGTTTATTATAAGCTTTAAGAAAACAATTGATATATTTAAATAACTGCAGGCAAATTAATTGAAAGATAAATGGTTGAACATTCTGTAATGAGTAAAGATTTTTAGATATCAAATAGTAAAGTACATGCCAAGATAATCTGGTTACAATAGAGTTAAAAATATAGATTTAAAATTGTAGACATGTGTAAGAAAAATTCACAAGTGTGAAAATAGTGAAGCCAAGGTATCAAATTAACATAAATTCTGAATGCTTAGACCTATTTTTTTAACAATTTATGTCCAAAATATACAGCTTTTCAAAATAAATTATGATATTTCCTAGAGTGTGTGTTACTTAACAATGATATAATATTCATAAAAGAGATCATATATAAATAAGTAAGCAATCAAACTTTAATGTATATCTCAATTGAAATAGAGTGTCAACCACAATTGATAATAGATTAAAAAAATTGATTTTCAAGATTGTAAATTTCTTATATGTTTTATTCTTTATCAAATGAGTTATCCAATAAGTCATTTGTAATTTTGTTTTATATTTTGGAATGTTGATATTGTGTAGAAATAAAACTTGTGTATTTATTTTACTTATCTTTGTGTTATTTTGTTTTAGATAGCAACGTTAGGATTTGTATAATTTTAAAATTATTGAATAAGTATTAATAAGTTTAACTGAGTTCATTCTTGATATAAGTGGTGAATTCAAAATAATGCATTTTACATCAAGTAATTTGTTACATAACTTTTCCAAATGGTAAATACATGTTGTTTTCTTTATAAAAATAAAAATAAAAATAAAAAAAAAAATCATGCGAAAAATACGGGTCAACCTGACCCAACCTGACCGATCTGCAACCCAAATGACCCGAACCCGTTTTTAACCAGCTTAAAATGACCCGTTTTTTACCTATGACCCATTTAACCCGCAACCCGATTGACCCGTCCCGAACCCGACCCGACCCAACCATTTTGCCAAGTCCTACTTATAAGGCATCTAAGTATAGAGGCACACCAAAATTGACAACAAAAATCCCTCTGTGCGTGTGTGTAAGACCACATTCAAAAAAACATGAGGTTTTGCCATGTGCCACACTGTTTGAAAAGAAAATTTAAATACTCTCAAACTAAGGGTGTATTTGTATAAGCTGTTGGAAAACTGTATTTTGAGTTTAAAATAAACAATTTTAGGGGGGAAAAAACTACAGGGAGTTGTGGTTGCAAAATAAAGTTTTGGATTTTAAAAACAATTTTTTAATCTCCCAAAACGTCTAACCAAATGGGCCCCAAATCAAAGATAAGAACAAATTTAAAAATATGAACTCTTTATTTGCTTTGGTTCAATATTTCAAGACTACTATTTGTTTCATTTGGTTCAATAATTCAAGACTTTTCCACTCTCACACACAAAAATCTTTGCATTTCCATTCACCATTCTCACTTCTACTCCTTAATATACACATGCCCACAACTCTTCATACCATCTCATCTCAAATATACTAGACAAAAAACGATATCATTTACTTTCAATCTTTCAATAACACCTACATAATTCCAACATTGTCGTACAATTTCATCTTCACTCGTATGAGTAGGTTGTGACAAAAGAAGAGGGCTTGCTTTTTTATTCAGTGACAGTAGCTTATAGTTTTGATTTTAAAGTCTGACATTGTGAATTTTGTGGTTTTGAGTTTTTGGATGTTTGAGATTTTGGTGTGGGAAAGTCATAAATATATTTTATTTTAGAACTAAAGAAAGAGAAAAAGAAACCTTCTAATTGATTATTTATGAAAATAGCTATTTTTTTATAAATCATAATTTGTAGGTTTTTTTGTGGGGCTTTTATTGCGATTTTGTGATGTATGAACCATCGTGAAATAAAATAAAAATTGATGATGATTTCAAAGTGTTTTTTTTTTTTTTTTTTTTTGATATGGAAACCCAACTGAAATTTTAATTTTGATAACTTGATGTGTTTGATAACGCCCTAAAATGTATACTTGTTATATGTAGGGGTAAAGTCTCCAGATCAAACAATAGGCCTTGGGCCCCATATAAAATTCGACTGCGTCCGAGGAAAAGGTGTGGGCGCCAAAAGGGCTCCCTGCCCAATCCTTATGGGCCCAGACTTGTTTAAAAGGCTGTCCGATGAGAAATGTCTCATCGGATGTATTAAGTATGACTCAAACATGCACCCTACCAGCAATAAAGAACGACTCCAACGAGTATTAGTAGCAGGGATGAGTCTCACAAACTTGTGAGAGGGAAGAGAGTATAGGATGTCAAGGGAGAGACCACAGCTGTCACATTAAATGCATGGCAACTGCTTTTCTGGCCGCATTAATGTGGAGAAGACTGGCGAACAGTGTTACCTTGGCCATTACAACTCACAGAAAGATGGGGGAGATGTCCGATGGGACGGGCACTCAAGTGAAGGTCCAGATGATCAACAGGTGTAAGGATCTGATGACTTCAAAGAGGCTATATAAGAGAAGGGAGTCCCCATGAAGAGGGGGGCGAAAGAAAAAGAAGAACTTAGAACAGAAGAAAGAGAGAAAGATCATAACCTTTGATCAGGGACAGAGGTGCACCCCATATGCCTTCTCGGACCGAATATCCAATGGACATGAAGGAGATTTTCTTACGTTCAATTGATGTATGGCCCAAAGTTAACTAACACTCACTTTGTTTAGGCCTAGTTTTGTAACCCGCTCTCTACAAATTCATTGTCTAGGGCTCCTTGGCCAGAGCCCCATACCTGTTGGGCCTGGGTCCCGAAACGCGACCCTACAATTGGCGCCGTCTGTGGGGAGAACTCGTGCCTCGAAAAGTGAAACCGTTAGAAATGGAAGGATCAGGTCCGCGCCAAACCAAACACACAAACTCCCAACGGCAAGATAACTTTTTGAACCTCAAACGTGAGAGAGATCAAGACAAGCAGCGAGAGGGTAGTGTAAACACCTCCCACACGAGCAGAAGTCGCTCAAAAGGGAAAGGTCACGCGTCCCATAAGCGAAACGATCATAGGGCTCTACAGCAAGAAATCGACCACTTGAAGAAGAAGTTACGCCGAGCACAGCGAAAGCGTCCTTCATCCAGCTCGAACACTAGCGATGAGGAGGACAATGAGTACAGGCGGAGATCAAGAACCCCTCCAAGTGAAACATTTTCCTATGAGAAATAGCAACCTCGCAAACGCGGCCATAAAAGCCCATCTTACCAAGGCCTGGCAAACGACGCCATGAGTAAGGCCCTGGACCACATCTCTCAGTCGTCTTTCACGCGTAGCATAGAGGGGGCCGAGCTTCCTCGGCGGTTCCACCAACCCACCTTTGCCATATATAATGGTCGGACGGACCCAGTAGAGCACGTAAGCCAGTTTAACCAGAGGATGGCCGTCCACTCCAGAGACAAGGCGTTGATGTGCAAAGTGTTTCCGTCTAGCTTGGGACCCATGGCGATGAGATGGTTTGATGGCCTCAAGCCAAACTCCATAAACTCTTTTAAGTAGCTGACACAGGCTTTTGGTTCCCGCTTCATAACCAACAGCAGAGTCCCTCGGCCCCTAGATTCCCTCATGTCCTTGTCCATGCAAGAAGGAGAGACACTAAAGGCCTACTCAGACAGATATTGGGAAATGTATAATGAGATAAAGGGAAATTACAATGACGTCGCCATTAGCACATTCAAAAGGGGCCTGCCGACAGAGCATGGTTTAAGGAAGTCCCTGACAGGGAAACCGGTCATTAGCGTGCGCCAACTCATGGACAGAATCAACAAGTACAAGAGAATCAAAGAAGACCAACAGACGGGAAAGGGTAAAGCGAAGGTTGTCCCTTAGGAGAGGAGGGACTTCAGGTTGGACCTCTTTAATAGCAGCAATCGGTCGAGAAGGGATTACTCGGAGCAGTCTGGATCCACAGGGGCACGGGCAGTCCATGTTGTGTTCCGAGAACCATTACATAAGATCCTAGAGAAAGTGAATAATGAACCGTTCTTTCAATGGCCAAACAGGATGGCAGGTGATCCCGTGAAATGTAACCAGAATCTGTATTGTGCGTATCACCAAGAGCCGGGCCACACCACCGATGATTGCAGAAATCTGAAAAACCACCTAGACCGTCTAGTTCGAGAGGGGAAGTTGCGACATCTGCAACATCACCCTGTCGGATGGCAGGAGCAGTCGAACGTTGAAACAAGGCAAAGCACATTGAGACCACCCATTGGCATGATAAATGTTATTCTCGCCGCACTAGGACGGACCGGCTCCCATCCTTTCAGAGTAATGTCAGTGGGCAGGCTCTCCTCTGAAGCTGACGACAAGGAGTCCAAAAGGGCTAGAGGGATGGCCACGCCCCTAATCGGATTCTCGGATGAGGACAAACTGGGAACCCTCCAACCCAACGACGATGCCCTAGTCGTCACGTTTAGGATCGGTGGATATGACGTGAAGAGGGTGCTAGTCGATCAGGGCAGCGCCGTGGAAGTGATGTACCCCGACTTGTACAAGGGGTTGAAGCTGAAACCGGAGGACCTGACAACATACGATTCCCCTTTAGTGAGTTTCGAGGGAAAAACCGTCACTCTGAAAGGCATGATTAGGCTGCCTATACAAACAGACTCGGACGTGGTGGAGGTGGACTTCATAGTGGTAGACGCATACTCCCCCTACATCGCCATCGTAGCCAAACCGTGGCTTCATACCGTAGGGGCTGTGTCATCAACCTTACACCAAAAGGTGAAGTATCCATCGGAAGGTCGAGTGAAAGAAGTAATAGGGAACCAGGCCATGGCCCGGCAATGCATGGTGTCAGCAATCTCACGACGGCCGAGTACTGAGCCCTCCACCTTAGCCAAGGATGACTTATAGCAATTAATGACCCTGGCACTGGCCTCGGGTAATGAGGGGCCTACCGAGGAAGCGAGTTGTGAGGATTTGGAGAAAGTTCTTGTTGGCTCCGACCCGAAAAGATTTTTTCAGGTCGGCTCAGAACTACCGCCCCAAGAGAAGGAAACACTAATTGACTTCCTCAGACAAAATGCGGACGTGTTTGCATGGGACGCCTACGAGGCCCCGGGGGTCGATCCAGATTTCATTTGCCACCACCTTAATGTTAGCCCGGCCATAACACCTAAGAAGCAGCCTCATCGGCGACCGTTGAAAGAGCATGCAGAGGCTATGAGAGAGGAGGTTAAAAAATTGAAGAAAGCAGGGGCTATCAAGGAGGTATTCTACCCCGAATGGCTAGCCAACACAGTCGTGGTGAAGAAGAAGAGTGGGAAATGGCGGGTCTGTGTGGACTTCACAGACCTAAACAAGGCCTGCCCGAAGGACCCTTTCCCTATGTCGCGGATAGACCAATTGGTGGATTCAACTATGGGACACCCTCGAATGAGCTTTTTGGACGCCTTCCAAAGCTACCATCAGATACCCCTAGTCGCCGAGGACCAAGAAAAAACGGCTTTTGTCACTCCTGTCGAAAACTTCCATTACAAGGTAATGCCCTTCGGCTTGAAGAATGTCGGATCGACCTACCAGAGGATGATGACCAAGATGTTTGAACTACAGATGGGTAAGAGCATCGAAGTCTATATAGACGACATGGTGGTGAAGAGCAAGTTAGTGCCCAACCACGTCAGAGACCTCGGCGATGTCTTTGGAATTTTTAGAAAGTACAGGCTGCGCCTAAACGCGTCCAAGTGTTCATTCGGGGTGGGGTTAGGGAAATTCTTAGGTTAGCTGGTGACCCATAGAGGCATTGAAGTCAACCCCGACCAAATTAGAGCTATCCATAGCCTGCAGCCCCCTCGGAACCCCAAAGAGATCCAAAAACTCACTGGCATGATTGCCGCCTTAAACCGTTTCATCTCCTGCTCGGCGAACAGGTGTAGACCTTTCTTCCTCTTATTAAACAAGTGGAAAGGCTTCAAGTGGACTGAGGAGTGTGCCTTAGGCTTCCAACGGCTTAAGGAATACCTGGCTCGGCCACCGATCATGTCCAGTCCTGAAGCCGACGAGGAGCTATTCCCTTATATTGTGGTAGCCCCTCACGCAGTGTGTTTAGTGCTGATTCGGGAAGACAATGGCACACAACGGCCCGTCTACTACGTAAGCAAATCATTGCACGAGGCAGAGATCTGTTACCTCCCCTTCGAAAAGGCCGTCCTGGCAATTGTGCAAGCCACGCAAAAGCTCCCACATTACTTCTAGGCACATACCATTGTTGTACTGACCCAACTTCCATTGAGATCAGTACTCCAGAGTGCCGACTACACAAGTAGAATATCAAAGTGGGGAACGATTTTGGGCGCCTTCGACATTAGGTACATGCCTCGTATCGCTGTGAAGGGTCAGGTTCTCACAGATCTAATAGCTGAGTTTGCAGAACCCGCACCAGAAGGAGGAGGAGAGCCACTAAACCCAGACCGGAACTGATCAGCACGGTCTCTCAGCAAGAGCCCACTTATTGGAAAGCACACGTTGACGGCGCGACCAACCAAAGGGGCTCAGGAGTGGGGCTCGTCCTGGTTTCCCCCGAAGGGATTACCATCGAAAAATCGTTAAGGCTGGGTTTCTCCGCCATGAATAACGAAGCGGAGTATGAGGCATTATTGGAAGGAATGTCAATGATCCAGAAACTAGGTGGAAAATCCTTAAACTTGTTCTCGGACTCAAGACTTGTCGTGGGACAAGTAAATGGGGAATTGGAGGCGAGGGATAAAAGAATGCAAGAGTACCTAGTCCAGGTCAAATGCTTGCAGGCGCATTTCAATCACTTCAATCTAGCGCACGTGTCTAGGAGCGGGAACACCCATGCTGACTCTCTCACAACACTTGTCACCTCCTCGGCTAAACCACTTCCTCGGGTTATTCTCGTAGAAGATCTATACAGCCCAACGATGGCGAGAACCGACCTACTACGGGTTCACAGCATCAGGGCAGGGCCTAGCTGGATGGATCCTCTAGTACTATTCTTAAAACACGACACCTTACCAGAAGATAAGAACGAGGCCGACAAGATTAGAAGAAAGGCTTCTCGATTCTGGTTGTCTGAGGACTCCAAACTGTATAAGCACTCATTCTCAGGACCGTACTTACTATACGTGCACCCAGATGCCACTGAACTTATCCTGGAGGAATTACGCGAAGGAATTTGTGGAAGTCATACAGGGGGTAGGTCCCTGTCCTATAGGGCCATAACGCAAGGTTATTGGTGGCTGAGCATGCAAAGAGAGGCGCAAGAATATGTGAGGAAGTGCGACCAGTGCCAAAGGTTCGCCCTGAATATACATCAGCCAGGCGGAACCCTTAATCCGCTGTCCATCCCTTGGCCATTCGCGCATTGGGGACTGGACATCCTAGGACCATTTCCTAAAGCAGTGGGGAACAAAAGATTTCTTCTTGTCGACACAGATTATTTCACAAAATGGATCGAAGCTGAGCCGCTGGCAAACATTAGAGATGTTGACGCCAAGAAATTTGTTTGGAAAAACATCGTCACTAGGTTCGAAATCCTTCACACCCTGATCTCGGACAACGGTCTCCAATTTGATAGTAAAGCCTTCAGAAGATATTGCAACGAGTTAGGAATTACCAATAAGTACTCCACACCGGCTTACCCGTAGGGGAATGGGCAGGCTGAAGCCATCAACAAAACCATAGTAAATAGGTTGAAAAAGAAGTTAGATGACGCGAAGGGAAGGTGGGTAGAAGAACTGCCTCATGTCTTGTGAACGTATCGCACCACGCCATGCAGGTCCACAGGGGAAACACCCTTTTCGATGACCTATGGAGCTGAGGCTGTTATTCCTCTAGAGATAAATTTCCCAACACAGAAGACTAGCTCATTCTGCCCCAATGCCAACAGCGGACTGCTGGAAAAGAGTTTAGACCTCATCGAAGAAAGAAGGGAGAGTGCAATGGTCTGACTTGCCTACTACCAGCAAAAGCTCAAGCAAGGTTACGACGCCAAGGTGAAGCGAAGGCCCTTGGCACCTGGGGATCTGGTATTGAGGAAGGTCCTGAGCACTGCAAGAAATCCCGTGTGGGGAAAACTCGGACCAAATTGGGAGGGCCCATATCGTATCACCTTTGTGGCCAGCATAGGGGCTTACTTTTTAGAAGACTTGGACGAACATGTAGTGCCACGCCCTTGGAATGTAAATAACCTGAAAAGATACTATTATTAATGAAAGTTGCAATTCTTGGCACCAAACTACTGTGCAATTTATTCTAAGGGTTAAACAGAACCTAAGTCCTGCCTGGCTCCTCGGACCATAGGGTTGGGGGAAATTAATTGGAACGCAATTTATTCTAAGGGTTAAACAGAACCTAAGTCTTGCCTGGCTCCTCGGACCACAGGGTTAGGGAAAATTAACTGGAATGCAATTTATTCTAAGGGTTAAACAGAACCTAAGTCCTATCTGGCTCCTCGGACCACAGGATTGGGGGAAATTAACTATTGTGCAATTTATTCTAAGGGTTAAACAGAACCTAAGTCCTGCCTGGCTCCTTGGACCACAGGGTTGGGGGAAATTAACTGGAATGCAATTTATTCTAAAGGTTAAACAGAACCTAAGTTCTGCCTGACTCCTCGAACCACAGGGTTGGGGGAAATGAACTACTGTGCAATTTATTCTAAGGGTTAAACAGAACCTAAATCTTGCCTGGCTCCTCAGACCACAGGGTTGGGGGAAATTAACTGGAATGCAATTTATTCTAAGGGTTAAACAGAACCTAAGTCCTACCTGGCTCCTCGGACCACAGGGTTGGGGGAAATTAACTACTGTGCAATTTATTCTTAGGGTTAAACAGAACCTAAGTCCTGCTTGACTCCTCAGACCACAGGGTTGGGGGAAATTAACTGGAATGCAATTTATTCTAAGAGTTAAACAGAACCTAAGTCCTGTCTGGCTCCTCGAACCACAGGGTTGGGGGAAATTAACTGGAATGCAATTTATTCTAAGGGTTAAACAGAACCTAAGTCCTGCTTGGCTCCTCGGACCACAGGGTTGGGGGAAATTAACTGGAATGTAATTTATTCTAAGGGTTAAATAGAACCTAAGTCCTATTAACTGGAATGCAATTTATTCTAAGGGTTAAACAGAACCTAAGTCCTGCCTGGCTCCTCGAACCAGAAGATTTGGGGAAATTAACTGGAATGCAATTTATTCTAAGGAATAAACAGAACCTAAGTCCTGCCTGACTCCTCGGACCACAGGATTGGGGGAAATTAACTACTGTGCAATTTATTCTAAGGGTCAAGCAGAACCTAAGCCCTGCTTGGCTCCTCGGACTACTGGCTTGGGGGAAATTAACCGGAGTACAGTTTTATCTAGATGTTAACTATCACTTTTCTCAAACATTCATTCATGTTTAATCATGTTACTTAAATTTCGAATAACGTTTGGTTCTCAGCAGTTAGTAGCATAACAGAAACTCATTCAAAACAAAGGCAGAAAAAGAAGCAGTGAGACAAGATTCAAAGGAGAAATAATATCATTCATTGAGCTCCAAGATGCATTCTCTTACAAACGTTGGTAAAATAAAGAGACAAAAGACAAAAAAAAAAAAAAAAAAAAAAAAAAAAAAGAAGAAAAGAAGAAAAGGGCAACTACAAGTAAAGACCTAGACTAATGCCCTAGGCTTTATCCTTGGCAGAACTCTTTGTAGGGACCTCCGCCTCAGGTTGATCAGCTCCTGCTTTGGGCTCAGAAACGGCCCCCTTAGCTTGCGCAACCACATCCCTTATTGTGAGGGTGTCTTCAAGCGACTCGTCTTTTGCAGGGGGCTACACCACCTCAGTTTCAGGTACGAGGGAATCCGAGGTAGTGACCTTAGTAGAGACAGGCTCCTCAGGAGGAACCGAACCCGGAATCTCGCGAATATCTTCAGGGAAGAAGATATTCTCAATCTTCCTGAGGTCGGAGTCTACAAGCACTGCCGCCCGATCCAGGGCCACCCCCTAGGACATAGCAATGTAGTCCCTACACACTGTAGCCACCTCCTTGGTCAACCTGACCTCGGTGTCCGCCATTCCACGTTCGTAGGAGGTTAGCACCGTAGCCTCAGCCGCCTCCCTGGCCTGGCGGGCTGCCTCTTTCGCCTTTGATAGCTCGGCCTTGAGGTCTGAGACCATCTGCTTCTCAGTCGCGAGGTTTATCTCGGACATATGAAGTTGTTTGCGCATTTCCTCAGCCTGTTGGGTGGTGGTCTTAAGCCCGGCCTCGGCGCTATCGCGGGCCTTCAGCGCATCCTTTACTTCTTTATTTAGGCAATCCTTTTCCAGCCTAAGGGCGCCAGTTGCCTTCTCCGCAGCGATGCTTGACTGAACCTTAGTCTGTAGGTCCTCGCGAGCCTTCTTGGCCCACTCCTCAGCTACAAAAATTTGCTAAGTGACCTGCGTGGGAGTAATGGAAAATTGATTAAAGGAAAATAACAGACAGACAGGTACGGAATAAAAAAACTAAATAAGGAAGAGTCTTGGCTTACCATGGCCATGTTTCTCTTCAGCGACATAAAGAGATTCGGTTGCCGAGTAGCCCGGAGCCCCTCTATGTCACGAGGCAGGAGAAGTGGCTGCTGCAGGGCCTCAGCCAGATAGGATGCCTGTCCTCGTTGGGACTCCCACAGAGTCGCGTCCCACGAGATAGGGGCGCCATCCAACTCTAGGCGTAGGGACCAGGTCTGCTGCTCCCTCCGCATAGCCACCTCGTCTCGGCTATCGACAGATTTTGTTCTTTTTTATTTGGGCTCTTTCCCCTTCTTCTGTTGCTTGGCCTTCTCGGGGCCGACCTTGCCCTCCTCTAACTCTTCCACAGGTCTCTTTCGCCTCAAATTGGGAAGAGGCTGTAGCGCTGGGTCAGTTGTGGGGGGAGGAGGAGGAGGAAGCTTGGATGTAGCCTGCTCCTTGGGGGCATCCTCGGAAGATTGCCCCTTATTTCTATTGGACAGGAGGCCCCTGAGACCAGACCTTGGCTTCAAGTCCATGTCTTCCTCTTCGACCTCTTGGCTAATGTCAACTTGTGCAATTACCAAGCCAAGAGTGGGAGCCGCCGAGGAACGGTCTATGTTCGAGTCGGAGTCCGAGAGCTCTACAGGCCTGGCCGATACCTCTCCCTCCTCAGCGAAGTGGAATTGGTCAATTTGATCCTCAAGAGATGAGTGCAAGGAATTAGCTCCTTCTCCTGGGACAGCTGCCTCGGGAAAAGCACGTTGAGCAGGCAATTGGACGGGAGGCAAGTCTCTCCAAGCAAGAAAACCTAATTTGGAGACGTCAATGCGAGCTAATCGGGGGCTTCCAGCCCTGATGGCTTGACCGGCGTCCACTAGAGCACACGAAAGGGGCTCGTAGTCCAAGATTAGAGGAGCGGCACGCAATTGCCCGTCCTCACTCACAAAAATTTCGGACCTTAGGAGGAAGTTGAGAGCCTGGACGTTGACCAAACTTAGCCGAGGAGTTGTTCGTTCTTTGTCTACAAAATCGAAAGGAAAGATTACATTAGTCCGAGGAGGCAAATAATCAAAGCCAAAACTGAAATAAGGAGAAGAAGACTTAAGACTAAGATCCCCTCCAAGGGGTCTGATCCTACAGTGCCCCACCTGGTATTCCCGCCCTAACTGGGCAGTGAAGACCGTCGTGCCATGCTCCGGAGACGATCAAAAGGTCGTCCTTCAAACCTTTATTGGACTTGGGAAGGCAGGATATCAGCCTCACCTCGTCGGACCTGGATTTCAGGTAATACAACTCGTTGAGGCTATGAATGTGAACTACGTCGTGCCATGAGAGGCCGAGGTTCATCTGTTCGTTCAGAGCGTCTATGCACCCAGGATTCGGAACATGTTCGCGGCGCACTGGTGGGGGGCCAGCCTATGACCACGCAGATAATCCCTAGTTATTCTCCCCATAGGGATTGTCATTCCTCCCTCTATAAAGGCTATCATCGGAATGACGACCTGCCCCGTCTTTCTCTTGGTTAAAACCTCGTCCAAGGAGCAGTATTCTAGACCTACTCCCGATGGGATACTGTATTTGGCCTTGAAGCCTTCCATACCGGCCGGAGAGTCTAACAGTTTCTCAAGCTTACCCATCCCACTAACCCTAGGTGACGCGAAAAAAGTTTACTTAAGAAAGAAAGCCGAGAAAGGCAACAGAAGTGAAATGAGCACTTACGAGAGCAAAGATCCTAAATCTCTCTAGCTTGTGAAGAACTCGCCGAGAATCCTTAAGGGAGTGTTTGTGGAGTTTGAATGCTTTGCAAAAGAAGGTGCTGGAGTGCTCTGGGACGCTTGAGTATTTTTTCAAAAAATGGGAGTAAGTTCCCTTGGAAATCTTATATGCAGGGGAGAAACTGAACGGGCTTACTCCCGCCCAGAGAAATGGGAAAAATCTCAGCCGTTGATTAGGCGCCCAACCGTTGGATTAGAAGGACATAAAGCCTCCTAACATAATAATTAGCGCCTCGTGGGTTACGAAACGCCATCAGTAGTAATGAGGCACGTGGGACTGTACCCCCACATGTGTAAGACAAGGATTCATAATAAGTGACTCCATAAGTGTCAAATTCCCGCCTTTTCTCCTCGGATAAGAGGGAAAGAACCGGAATTTTGAGGGGCTATTGTAAGGGTAAAGTCCCCAGGTCAAACAATGGGCCTTGGACCACATATAGAATTCGACTGCGTCCGAGGAAAAGGTGTGGGTGCCAAAAAGGCTCCCAGCCCAATCCTTATGGGCCCAGACTTGTTTAAAAGGCTGTCCGAGGAGAAATTTCTCCTCGGACGTATTAAGTATGGCTCAAACATGCACCCTACCAGCAATAAAGAATGACTCCAACAAGTATTAGTAGCAAGGATGAGTCCCATAACCCTGTGAGAGGGAAGAGAGTATGGGATGTCAAGGGAGAGACCACAGCTGCCACATTAAATGCATGACAGCTGCTTTTCTGGCCGTATTAATGTGAAGAGGACTGGCGAACAATGTTACCTTGGCCACTACAACTCACAGAAAGATGGGGGAGATGTCCGATGGGACGGGCACTTAAGTGAAGGTCTAGATGATCAACAGATGTAAGGATCTGATGACTTCAAGGGGGCTATATAAGAGAAAGGAGTCCCCATGAAGAGGGAGGGAGAAGAAAAAGAAGAACGTAGAAAAGAAGAAAGAAAGAAAGACCATAGCCTTTGATCAGGGACAGAGGTGCACCCCAAACGCCTCCTCAGACCGAATATCCAATGGACATGAAGGAGATTTTCTTACGTTCGATTGATGTATGACCCAAATTTAACTAACACTCACTTTGTTTGGGCCTAGTTCTGTAACCCGCTCTCTACAAATTCATTGTCTAGGGCTCCTTGGGCCAGAACCCCATACTTGTTGGGCCTGGGCCCCGAAACGCGACCCTACATTATATATTTATATGGGCGTTATCTCCTTATTACTATGTTTAATTTGTATAATTAAGCCATGATTTGCATTAGTCCCTATTATTTATCTTTACATAATTTCTTGAATAAGATGCTATTCATTGTGTGTAATTTTCTACTTTCAGGAAATCATGTGAGAAAGATGAGTTTACAAGAATTTGTGAGAGAATGAAGGCCAAACTAGAATTAAAGTGGAGCTAAAGGATCATGCTTAAATGTCTAAGTAGGTGCAGCTAGAGTGCTTTGATCATCTACCATGATTGGAAGCTTCAAATAAGGAAAGAAATCAAAGAGACAGAATTTGAAAAGGAAAAATCTGATTTGAGTACTGATCAGTATTTTGGGCGTATCTCTCTCCTCAAAAATCCAATTGATACAAGGCCAGATGGGTTGGAACCGTGTTTTAAATATCTACAATTTTCCAGTTTTGAGTTTTTCGAAATTATCAATTTTTGAAGGCCGAAATTAACTCACAAGTTACTACTGTAAATCTGGACAGAAATTAAAATAGTAAAAGTTTTATTTTTCTTTGGACACTTAGACATTAGGGTTTTGGAAGGGAGGCTGTGTATAACGAATTTTGGAGAGCAAAACTTGTATTTTTCTTTCTCTAATGGCAGCCTAAACTCTTTGCTAGGGCTAGGGGTTATGTTTCTTCTATACGGTATGAATATTCAATGTGATTCTTTCTAGGATTTTATCTACAACATATTTGATTGTTCAATTAGATTTCTTTTGATGTATTAGTTCTTCCATGCTTTCAATAAGTTCAATCATGTTTTTCTTATTGTTTAAATGAATTTCTAATAGTTTCAAATAGAAATCAGGTTTTAAAGTGAATGGGTTTTTCTGAAAATTTTTTTAACCACATTATCAATCGAGGTTATCATGCGTTCTTGAATTGTCTCAGTTCAACCGAATCATAAGTTTTTAATTGTATAAGAACAATCAATTATGAAATAGATATTTTCTTAGATCATAATGAATTTCATATCGATAAAGGAAAACACCCCGATGCCCTAGTATTTACATTATTGATTTAAATCAGTTTTTATTATTATTCTTGTTAACAATCACCAAGCAAAAGTATTTTTCTTCTTTACCCAAATTGTTATTTAATTATATTGTCATTGAATTTACCCTGCTCCTTGTGGTTCGACCTCGGACTCTGAGAATTATATTGCTACGATCTCCTGCACTTGGGAGTGAGCAAGCAGTGTTTTAGCCAATTTTTATTTATTTAATCACGTTTTCTTTGTGCTGATAGTTATAAATGATTTCCTTAATTTCATTGAGATAATGAATTAGGTGTTTGAGATTGGGGTCTCTATATTTGGTTGTGAGAATGGAGTGGTTGAGAAAGTGTTTGGGAGGTTACTTAAATTTATGTAATTTTAGGATATAAAAAAGTATTTTATTCCTTAAATTCTTATTTATAGATTTCAAAATCATTTAATCAGTTTGAAAAATAAACTCTACTTTTAATAGTAAATATTATAATATGTTATAATCTTATAGTATTATACAATTTTTTTATAAATAAACTATGAATTAAGAAAACCAAATTTTAAAGTATTCAACAATATTGTGACAAACATAAATTTTATACAACAAAATAAGTATTATATACAAGTCTTAATATAAATAACAATTATTTCAAATGAAATTATAAAGTATTCACAAATCACACAGAACATCATCTAGTTATAATAAATAGTTTCAGTGGTGGCCTTTATGAAAATTAATAATAACCTGCCAACTTAGGAGATGTGAAATTTGTTGAAAAAATTGTTATGTCTGTAGAACTAGCATTACTCTTTGGCATATTGCTATAAAATTGTAATGAAATCATAATTCATTTGGAATAGCTAATGGTACATCTTTACTGTATTTTCTATAATTAAAAAAGTTACATCTTTATTGTAGAAAATAGTTATTTTATATGCATAACTTTTTAGGGATGGTACGAGCATTGGCATACCAAACACCAACATTTTTGCTTCATTAGGTGTGTCAAATGCCAAAAAAAATAGCATGATGCTATAATGATGTTCTACAAATGGCATGGTATGGACCTATGTGCTATAATTTTTAGCAATTATTTTATTCAACTTTCTCTCTCTTTCCATAATTAAATATATATATATATATATATAAGAATCTTTTCTCTCTCATTCTCTCCTCTTCCTCTTCTCTCTCTCTCTCTCTCTCTTGACCGAAGTGTAAGTTTCATGATCAGTACCCTCTTTAGATGACATATCAACATATTGGTTCATTCTTGCGAAGGTGGGGTGCATGGTACTTAATCTTCATGAAAGTGGTTTAGACTCGAAGCCGACATGAGCTTGGGAGTACATGTTGCCTCTTTGAAAGAGGCAAAAAGAGTCACCACCTAGTTGTAGGTCTAGGAACCAAAAATGACTCCATGAAGGTCTTCCTACTAGACAAGGTCCAGAGTTAAGGTAAATGATGGGAAGAGGTTTGGCACCCTATGCCTGCCCCGCCGTAGCTAGCCTTCATATATCTTCACTGTCTCTATCTAATAAGCCTATGTGAATGCGTGCATACATCTAAACCCTAGAGTTCATCTACGGGTCATGTGAAGCCAACAAAAGGCATGAGCATATGAACATCTGATCATGTGAACATGTGAGCATCTAAACATGTAAGCATGTGAGCATCTTAGCAGGTGAACATATGATCATCCAAGCATGTAAGCATGTGAGCATTTAAACATGTGAGCATATAAACATGTAGGCATCTAAGCAAGAAGACACGTGAACATGTGAGTGCGGAAGCATGTAACCATTAAAGCAAGTAAATATGCAACCATGCAAGTGTGGGAGCATGTGAGCATCTAAGCACGTACCTCTTACCACCCAACCACCTCAACATTTACATACAACAATCAAAGCACATGAGCACATGAACGTCCAACTACATGATCACTTAAGCATCTAAACATATAGACATATCATCCAAGTTTGTGCACATGTGTGTAAAAACAAAGAGTCGATGTTTAATTAGAATTAATGATTAAGTCTTTTGAAGGAATGGCGCTTGATTGGATTGGAGTCTTCGTTAAATCTTGAAGATATTTCCTTTATTAAACTCAACATCAATTATTAAAAGTGCTTTTGATCTTTAATATGCCCGTTAATCAACTGACTTCTATTGCCTTATATATCAAATTAGTTTGAATTCAAATATCCAAGTATTTTAGGAATGATCATCAAATTAAATGAGCCATCGAATGCTTTGTCATTTCCTAATTAACTCTTAAATTCAAATTCAAATATCTAAAATCAATTAGGCAATACAATCTCTTCATTGTTATTGAGGTGCAATTTTTTCACTCATGCCACATGCCCCAATCCTATTTATATATTCACCGGAAAAAAAAAAAATCAAAATATCACCCATAAATTATTTAGGGTCTCCATGAATATTTCTTATCCCATTGGAACACAAATATTTCCAATCTCATTATCTAAAGTGGGTCACGCTATAAACCATTACGAAAAGCACAAAATACTCATATCTTATCAAATTTCATTATCATTATTTATCTAAGCCCAAAACTGGTCTTGCAAGCCCAATGCATACATCCCATTCTTTTTAAAGTCCAAAAATACTTATGCTTGGCAATATTTGAAAAGCTCATGATTAAAGTCCAAGGCAAATTGTCCTACCAACACTTTTGGCCTCTAATTGAAGGTGATGTTACCCAATCTGTCCTATCTTGGTTGAACTCCGGTACATTACCTCAACCGGTTAACCACACTTTTATCTCCCTCATACCCAAGAAAAAAAGTCCTGAGCGTGTGTTTGATTTTCACCCTATTAGTTTATGTAACGTACTTTATAAACTTTTCTCAAAAGTTTTGGCAAATCGATTGAAAAAGTTTCTACCATCTGTTATTACCAAGCATCAATTTGCCTTTGCTAAGGATCGGCTTATCACAGATAGTAACTTAGTTGCATTTGAAACATTACATTGCGTGAAAAATTATTCTAGTGGGTCATCAGGATACATGGCACTCAAGCTTGATATGAGTAAGGCCTATAATAGGGTGGAATGGATTTTTCTCGAACAACTAATGAGGAAGATGGGCTTCTGTGATAGGTGGATTGATCTTGTCGTGGTATGTGTTCAAAGAGTGACTTATTCCACCCTTGTGAATGGAGAGCCTAAGGGTCTAATTACACCTTCTAGAGGCCTTAGACAAGGCAACCCTCTCTCGCCTTTCCTATTCTTACTATGTACTGAGGGCCTACATGGGCTCATAAAACAAGCAGTGGCAAATGGAGATGGTACTGGTTTTGCACTATGTAAATGAGGACCAAAACTAACCCACTTGTTTTTTGCAGATGACAGCCTTTTTTTTTTTGTAGAGCTACTCCTATAGAATGTGGGAAAGTGATGGGCCTCCTATCTGCCTATGAAAGGGCTTCAGGATAAAAAGTAAACAAGGAGAAAACTACTATCTTTTTTAGCAAAGCGGTCAATGAAGCATCTAGACAGCTTATAAAAGGGATTCTTGGTGTTCGGGAGATCCAGCATTATGAAAAATACACGAGGCTTCCTTCACTAGTTGGGAAGGGGAAAAAAGCTAGCTTTGCCTACATAAAGGAGAGGGTGTAGAGAAAACTACAAGGATGAGAAGGCAAGCTACTATCACAAGCAGGATGTGAAGTATTAATTAAGTCGGTCATACAAGCTATCCTTATCTATGCTATGGGTTGTTTCAAGCTCCTATTGGGCTTGTGCCATGAAATTGAGGTTCTCATATGCAAGTTTTGTTGGGGACAACAAGGTGACAAAAGGAAGATCCATTGGCTCAAATGGGATGAGATGACAATGTCTAAGTTGGTTGGAGGTATGGGGTTTCGAGATTTAGCACTTTACAATGATTCCCTATTGGCAAAGCAAGCATGACGCTTATTGCAAGATAGGAAGTCTCTTTTTTATCGAGTTTTCAAGGCTCGATTTTTCCCTCATTGTTCCATAATGGAGGCATCAGATTCTAGAGTGGGCTCTTATACTTGGAAAAGCATATTACACGGCAGAGATGTAATTGCTCGAGGCACATGTTGGCGTATTGGGAATGGAAGGACAGTGAAGATAAGGCAGCAACACTACTTGCCCACAAAACATTTGACTCTAGTCTCCTCTCCAATTCTTGATTCACTAGAGGAGGCAATTGTGGACCTCCTTATTGACCCTCTAAACTGTCAGTGGAACACAAAATTAATAGATGACATTTTTATCCCAAATGAAGCTGATTTGATCAAAAATATCCCTTATTTAGACTAGAATCTAAAGATATGATCTACTGGCCATTAACACAGAATGGACAATATATGTGCAAGACAGGATACAAATTTTTGAAGAATGAAAATGACGAGGCAAGCCAAGACATGTATAGTCCTCAAGGTTTGGTCTCTCCGAGTTCCAAACAATGTTAACAATCTTATGTGGAGAGCGTGTAAGAATTCGATTCCCACCAAATTGAATTTGTTGAGGCGAGCTATCATCGTTGATCCCTAGTGTGATAGGTGCAAGAGTGAGGCAGTATCACCATCGCATGCTTTATGGCTTTGTAATGAGTTGGACCCAGTTTGGACATCTTTTGCATAATGGAATTTTTGAAGCCCCAGGCAGTTTGTAGACCATAAAGAACTATTATCATGGATTTTGACCAACCACTTGAACCCGAAGCTCTTTGTTATGATAGCTTGGTCCATCTAGAACCAAAGAAATCAAGTAAGGGTGCATACCCCTTGCTACAACATGAATCGCATTGCCCAGGTGTCTAAAGAACGCTTAGAAGAGTTCACAGCAGTGATCCCCCCCCCCCCCCCCAAAATCGCCTCCCTACTCGAAGCCCAGGATTGTGTGGAAACCTTCTCTAACTAATATGCTAAAAATCAACTTCGATGGTGCAGTTTTTTGAAAGGAAAATAGAAGCGGTGTCGGGGTTGTCATCCGAAATTTTGAAGGCCTGGTTCTTGCCTCTCTATCCCAGCAGCTTCCTCGAGCTTACCAACCTCTTGAGGTGGAGGCTCTAGTAGTGGTCCTAGCCCTGGACTTTGGAGCAAAAATCGGAGTAAAAGAAGTGGTTATGAAGGGTGACTTGGAGATAATTGTTAATGCACTGAAGGCAGATGGTTCTGCCGTGGGGTCAATAGCATCAATCTTGCAAGATGCAACTTTATTCTCTAATTTTTTCACTAAATTACTATACTCTCATGGTAGGAGGGAAGGTAATAAACTTGCCCATAGTTTGGCCAGGCATTCCTTAAATGTCACAAACTATGCAGTGTGGATGGAGAATGTTTCACCACCTTCTTTTTCTGTTATGCAGGTTGATCTAGCCAACCTTTGATTAATAAGACTTATTCAGTTCTTCATTCTTAAAAAAAAAAAAAAAGGTCCAAGGCAAATTATTTATCAAAATCTCAATTTTCATTGGTAATATCAAAAGTCCATTTCTCATTAACAATATTAAAAACTTAATTCATATTGGCAATATCAAAAACCTCAATTCACATTGACAATATATCAAAAGCCCAATTCTCATTAACAATATTCAAAACCCAATTTATATTGGCAATATTAAAAGGCCAATTTACATTGGTAATCTATCAAAAACCCAATTCTTATTGACAATATATCTGTGAGGGCCGTTTTTGCGTATTGTGCGTTGGGCTGGGCTGCCTCCTGCGGTAATGGGCTTGAATGTTTCTGAGTAAGGGAGTTGAGACCGGTCCAACTGTAACTCAACTTGGGCCGGTTTGTGCACAAACTATATCTCGTCTGCCAGGAGTAGGCTTACGACAAGCAGAACTGTTTCAGATGAGTTACGGCAGACAGATATAATAATAATAACAAAACAGAGTACTCGGACTATTTAATAACAAATGGCCAAGTAATACCTACTTATAAAACATAATTACAGTTGTGATAATGTCATTTACAAAGAAAGTAAAGGAGAAAGAAAGTAATATGAACTAATCAAGAATGGGCATAAAGTCAAATTTTAAGTTTGGTTCGCAGAAGCAAAACCAAAGAAAGGAGAACGCCTCCTCTCAATGCATATAATCTCCCAGGAAAAGATCCTGTCGTGGGGATTAATGGTTTTGAGGGAGTCGGACCTGAATGGTTAATGCCCAAAAGGAATCCTTGTTACGTTTTGGAAGAGAGCAGGATTTGAAGGGGGAGAAAGGGAAATCGACCTACTAGTGCATGCCCATTGTATTATCTCTCTTTTTTCCTCAATTTCCTCTCTTCTTTCCTTTATTTTCTCTCTTATCTTTTTCCTTTATTTCTCTTGTTTTCTTTTACTCTGCTTTCTTTTACTCCGTGAATACACTCTGTTTTTCGATCCTCTATTTAGGGCATGGCAAGGGTCCTTTTATAGTGCCTGCCGTGGCCAGTTTTTTACCACTTTGCCCCTTAACCGCCTTTGTCTGGTCTGGGCGTACTTGTCAACCACCAAAGGGTTCGTCTGTGTGACACTCATCCTTGCCAGACAAGGCAGGTTTGTTTCATTCGTTAGTCCACCGTAGCACTCTTACCTGCCACGGCATAAATGCTTTCTCTCTCTTTCCCTCAAGGCATGCACCTAACGGTTCTCCCCTTATCCTTGCCTCTTTTGGGTGGTCTGTCATCCCAACAGGACGTACCTCCCAAAAGGGTTTGGGCAGGAGTTGCAAAATAGGTCTTTTCCCCTCTCCCCACCACCAAACCATACCCCCTTTACCTCTGGCCCATGACCCTACCACGTCCCATATTGGCTGGGTACAGGCTGGTAGTGCCTGTGTCTTGCGCGTGCTTTCCTTTCAGATATGTCCAAAAATTTGCCTGCTGCTCATGCGTTTGCATTGATCTGGAGGCTCGCCGTCCGTGTTTTTTTGACCTCTTATGTGGGCTTTTCTTTGTTTTCCCGCTCCATTCAAGAGTTGGACTTTGTCTGATGATGGGCCTTACATTTCTTTGGCCTACTCTTGGTTTTCTTTATTTCTTACAATGTTGTACTGTTATTCCTGCCGTAATAACTTAATCTTGCTAGGCCTCTTTTGGGCCAGCCGTTTATTCCTTCTCTCAGTGGCTTGTCATGGCCACTGTTTTGCTTTTACTTATGGGCTCCTATGTCCCTTTGGGCTTTCCTTTAGGCATTCACGGCCCGTTTGCTTTCTTTGGGTTTCCTCGGCCCATTTGCTAATTCCACACTCCCACGGGTTTTTTACTAACTTCATTGGGCTTCCCTGGCCCAATAACCTTATTCTCATCCTTGGGGTTCATGGGCCTGCCATAAACCCCTTACTCTCTTAGTTTGCATTGCCTTGGGCCTGCGGCAGTCCTTCCTCGCTTTTCTACCTCATACACTGCCCATGGGATGCTACTTCTTTCTTTTCGAGCTTCTTTGAACCCACTTGCCTCTTCAAGACCCATTTGTTTATTTCTTGGGCTTGTGATCCATTATTCATGCCGCTTGGGCCTAATGGTTTTTTGCTGTCTATTTTGTCAATTCCTTGTTTCCCTTATTATTGGGCTTTCTTTCTTTCTGCCTGGGCTCTCACAAATGGCCCTCAACAATATTCAAAAGCTTAATTCTTATTGGCAATATCAAAAGCCTAATTCTCATTGGCAATATTAAAAACCCAATTCACACTAGCAATATCAAAAACTAAATTCACATTGTCAATATCAAAAGCCCAATTCTCATTGGCAATATCAGAAACTCAATTTACGTTGGCTCTAACCAATTTTATTATCATTGTTTAGCGAAGCTCAAAACCGGCCTTACGAGCCTAATGTACACATCCCATTCTTTTTAAAGCTCAAGAATACTTATGCTTTGAAATATTTGAAAAGCCTATGATTTAAATCCATGGAAAATTATTTATCAAAAACGGAATTCTCATTAGCAATATAAAAAACCCAATTCTCATTGGTAATATTAAAAACTCATTTCATGTTGGCAATATCAAAAACTCAATTCTCATTGGCAATATCAAAAGCCCTAATTTATATTGGCAATATATCATAAGCTCAATTCTCACTAACAATATCAAAAACCCAATTTACATTAGCATTATTAAAAGTTCAATTCACATTAGCAATATATCAAAACCTCAATTCTTATTGGCAAAATTAAAAGCCCAATTCACACTGGCAATATCAAAATCTCAATTCTCATTGGTAATATCAAAAGCCTAATTTACACTGGCACTATTAAAAGTCCAAGCTAATTACTTGACACTATTTTATGAAAAGCCCAAGGTTATTAATATTTGGCAAAACACTATATCATAAGTATTTCACTTTAAGTCCAATGATGAATAATGCTTTAAGTTTTTAAACCTATTACTATAATATTACAAGCCCGTGGAATCTATGTCAATTATCTATTCTCAAAATTCATGTCAATCATCTTATAAAAGCTCATGGAAAGTTATGACTATTTATCTTAAAACCATGACATTTATTTATTTCATACCATATTATAAAACAATAGAATTTATATAAGAATCCATAGTCAATATTTATCTTATATCACAACATTCATGATATTTATTTAAAAAACTCATGATAATTATTTATCCTATAAGTCCATTATGATTATTTATAGAAAACCCATGAGAATATCACATTATTCCATTATAGAGGTTGTTATCATATTTTATTAGAAAAACATGGATATTGCCTTTGTTTAAACCCATGGTAAATATTATTCACAATAAATATTGGAGGTTATTATTTAAAAGCCCTAAAGAAAGTATCATTTACAAAATAATTCATGACAAAAATTATTTATAAATGTTATGAGAAACTATACAAATTGTTATTTAAAGCCTATGAAAATTAGTACCCAAAACCTATCATAAAAATTTATTAAAACTCATGAATACATTTCATTTTTACTAACAATTAAAGCCCGTGTGAAATAAAAATTCATGGCAATATATGGTAATTTTGTCCATTTTGTAGGGTTTACAATGAGAAAGCAAAAAAATAGACTAAAGTTGAGAGAACCACCAAGTCAAAGGCCCACCGAAATACTCAAACCCCATTCAGTTTTGTTTTCCGCTAGAGAGCACCTCAAGAAGTAACCAAGCTCCCAAACCAAAGTAGGAGTTGGCCACCTGTCCCATCAACTTCTCTGTTGCTACCATTTCTAACGTGAATAGTACTCAGGAGTTGGGTTGACGCCAGAAAGCTAAAATGCAATAAATGTCATTCTTCCTTCCTAAGTTTCAGTTGCCACTAGAGGAAGCCATAAACAAATCATCCAAATTTTAGCAAAGTAGCTTTTAAAGTACTAAAAATGTCTAAAAACTAATTTATAAACTAAGCTCATGAATTCTTAGAGGGGAAATATGGGAAAATGTGGTTTGGAGGACATAAAAAGATCTTCAATAGTGCTCTCTGAAGTAGGCTAAAAGCTTGACACTTGATTTGGGATGATAGCTCCTACTCCAGTTTACAAAACTGGTTGTAGCCTAAAATTACAACATTACTCAATAAAATAAACATTACTACATATTTTAAAAATCTAACTGTTGAATTGCACGTTTTTTATGCTATTATTATGTTTCACCTACCACCCATTGCTAACGACAACAAAAACCCACAATGGCATTGGTGTTGCTTCCCTCTGTTGGCCAGGTTCTACTGCAAATCACCAAAGCCGCACCACAAAAATCTCTCATGCCAACACCCAAAACCACCTCAGTACCTCACCATTTTACCCTTATAAAAACTATCATTGGTCTTGACCACCCATGCTCCTAAACTGTAAACCAGATCCAAGCCACCACAGAAATCCATCATAAAACCCACCATAAAACCCAAAGATGAGAACCAAATTGGCAACAAGCATCATCAATGCCAAAACTGGCACAAGATCTCTGTCATTTACTTTATATATATATATATATATATATATATATATATAATATTATTATTATTTTTTGGGGCCGCGTGGGGGGGGGGGGGGGGGGGGGGGGAACTATTGCTCTGCAAAACATATTGCTCATGTTTTAAAGTAACTAAAGTTCGTTCAAGCAAACAAGTATCAATTTATTGAACTCTACAAAGAAACTAAAATGAGAAATGCACAAACTTTTGATTCCATCAAAATTTCCTTTTGAGCATACAACAAAACTATAATGTATCGGCTTTGATACTATCATATTCTGATGCCTATCTGCTCAGAGGCTAATGTTCTAACAGCAAAATTGGTTTAAACAAATTAGAGAGACAGCATGAACTGATGCCAAAAATACTTTGGTATTGAACAGCAAAATTTGGTGCATGGATGGTTTTGCAATGAAGACACTGGACAACTCCTCGACGGCATGCTTTCATGGATATCTTCCAGCTTCTCACAAGCTGCAGCATAATTCCATGCCTAGCCAGATGGTTTTGCTGAAGATGAATTAAACCATCAACAATGCAGTAGAACAACAATGGGTGTGGATAATATTTCCAAAACCTTGCTGAAGTGCCCACAAGTTACTACACCCCTTCATTTCTTGGCACTTGTTGAGCATAAATATCGAAGCATATATTCATTGGAGGAACAAGTATCTGCCAAATCCTGATGTGTTCTAGTAATTGCTTTCTGCAACGATTTTAAAGCAGGAAGCAGATTTCTGGAATTCTGTTGAATAGAGTTGCCATGAGCTTTGCAGAGCTCCTGCCACAAACCAATCACAATCCATGTATGAGATCTAAAAACTAGCACCATGCAGCCATCATCTGCATCTAACACGAACAGAAATAGTTTAAAAAGTTGGAAGTTATGGGGAAAATACCTGACACCATCTAAGTATGAACTCCAAATGCGGGCAGCTTTCTAGAAGATCTGCAAATGCTTCTATTAATCTCTGTAGATATCTGTAAGGGATTGATGAAGCAACAGCTGGTATATCTACTGGACTGATGGCAAAGATGCATTTTTTTATCAGAGAATCCTCATTTAAACGAAGGCTAAGAATCAAAGCTCTGTTTTGTTGATCTTCATTTAGTGCTGCGTCAACTGCCTGTATAACAGCATAACCAGATAAATAAATATATAATTGAAGTAAAGACAATATAAAAAGTAAAGCTGCTACTAAACCGAAATGGATAGGGGTAATAGAAAAGGAAAATGCTGCTATTAAATAAGGAAAATAGCTCTGCTATTTCTATTTAATATCTATTAACTAATTGACTACCCAATGTGATCAAATTCTGATCAAAACTATTTGAAAAACTGAATGAGGTTTTGCTTATTGGTTAAAACTGAAAGAGATGAAATAAAGAAAATTATTTTTTATGATCTTCATTTTCGTATCATAAGCAATGGTTACAGTTTAAAAGGGGGTATACCTCTGGTGTAACATCTATGTCAAGGTCTGTGGGATCAAAGATAAAGGATTCGTCAATTGAATATACCAACACCCCCTCTGTTGTTGCTGCTGCAAAGCTCCGCCCAGTGGGTGCAATTCTGAGGCACTTTGTACGAATAACAGGCCTTCCACGGTTAGGCAATGATCCTGGTAAATCATAACCTAACTTTGCTCGGGATTGTTTATCAACACCTTCTTCTGTGTCACTGTTATCATCATCAATTAGATCCATAGGGCCAGCTTCTGTCATATTCTTTGAGTTTAAGAAGTCAAGAACTCCATCAAGAGAAAGATTATGGGTTATTTGAAATCGACGCAGTAATACCTGTGCAGTGTAGATGTAAATATATAAACTTATTTATTCATCAAAAATATATAAACTTATTCAATTTAGTATACTAAAATAAATAAATAGATAAATAAATACACACACACACGTGCGCGCACGTGTGTGTGTGTGCGTGTAAAGCAATTATTTAAATTAAGATATATCTTAAATCATATAACCATTATAGGTCTATACTTTAAAAAGAAAAGAATATTGCAACCTATAGTGGTCAGGTATAATCTTTTAGTAGTTCATCATAGGGTTCTATATGAAGCAATAAAATCTAATCTTTACTGTCCTCCCATCAAAACAATCATTTTTCCAATCACCAATTTCAAATAGAAATGTAAAGACAGAAGAATTTATCTAATGAAACGTTTTTATATTGGCAAGTCACGGATGCACCTAGAATAATATATATATTGAAATGAAGCATTAACAATTGAACATAAATATGTTATGGAAATGGAGCAACTGTTATTTGCTATCCTGTTTGACATTTTGGTGAGAGTCATGTCCACTAACCAAAAAGTTTAGGAACTAGATAAAGGAACACAGAATAAATTTCTTTAAAAAATGCACAATAAGCTAAAAAATTAGGTGTTATAAATTAATTATTAGGTTATAAATGTTGAGAGTGGGACAAACTAATCTAAATCAATTCTATCAATTGAAGTAGCAATAATATGATACGTGTCAAAATAAGTACTTCATCTTTAAATATATTGCCTAAGAGATGTGTATATATTATTATTAGGGCAAGACTTAAGTACAATACTTAGGTGCTGTTCTTTAAGTTCTCCTCTTAAGATTCAACCATGTGGATTTTTTCTTATGAGATGGAAATATAATTTTTAATTAAGTAGTCACATGGCTGAATCTTAAGAAGGGAACTTAAGGAATAACACCTAAGGTACTGTACCTAAGTTTTGTCCTTATTATTCAGCGCATAGTCAAGGATTTATGAGCATTGTCTTCAACAACCTCTGAAAAGGGGAGAAAAGCATATGTGTACAAAAGAATTTAATAACTTTATCATTATTTTTATAAGTATAATTTAATAACTTTATTACTTAAATGTCTTTTAAAAAAAGAAAAAGAAAAAGCAAATATCTCTTCCACATGGTTCTTTGTCTAGTTTCCACAATTACCCACCCAACAAATGATTAGAGGTTATGAGAGCTTTTTATCATATGCAGAACGAAGACAATTTTCAGAGAACAAAAACAATTGAGTTAAAACAAAATCATAGGTTCACTATAATAAGTTTTTTTTTTTTTTTTTTTGATAAGTCAAGGTTCACTATAATAAATTATCTGTGTCTCTATGATGTATGCAAACTAACCTGATCTGCAACATCATACATACAGATATATTTGCTAGTCCCTGCTGCTAAAATGTAACTCCCATCAGCAGAATAGCATAAAGTTGTGAAGCACTTTCCTGAACTCGAGTTAGCAGCAGATCTACGATCAGTCATGAGACGGCCACCAGCAATATCCCTACGGCCCTCAATGGTGTACATTAACACGCCATCAATTGGGTCCCAGAAATGAATCTGCCCATCTAATGTGCTGGAAGCCAATTGCCTTCCATCTGGACGATAAACCAATGTAAGAACCTCATGTGTATGAGGAAATGTCTCAACAGCACCTTTCCCTTCAAAAACATCCCACAACCGAACAGTTCTGTCCCATGATGAAGAAGCTAAGATTGCCTACATGTGATAAACGAACACCTTATTAGGCACTCTATGAAAATAAGGAGAAATCTTAAAAAAAAAAAAACCCTACTAACAAAACAAAAACTCCTCAATGGACTTTGGTTAAATCACTATTCAATAGAATGTCAGGAGGGGGGGGGGGGGGAGTAACTGGTAACACTATTCATGGGAAACAAAAATTACAATCAGATAAGCATAATTTGTAATAATAACAAAGATAGGCACATGCTACCAGTGCAGAAACAAAATAGACAAAAGACAGGTAAACTCACATTTGTAGGAGAAAACATCAACCCATGAACAGGACCTTCATGACCACTAAGCACATCCAACAAACGGCCAGTCTTCATTGACCAAACAAAGATCTGAACTTGAAATTATTAAAAAAAGTCAGCAAAATATTTGGGAAGGTTAGGGGGGGAGGGGGAGGAAAATAGTGGTGACTGTTAACATCCATCAGAGATGGACAAAGAATACCTCAAATGAATCTAGAGTTCCAGCACAAATCACTTCACCGCTTTGATCAGCCGCCAAAGAAACAAATTGCCTAGTTGAAGGGGTAGTAAATGTCCTAAAATTTCGATAGCGGAACAAATCCCATGCACGGACAGTCCCATCTAGAGATGCACTTAAGAGACAATGGTTACTAGCCATAAAATGGAGAGCAGTGACTGCATTAGTGTGCTCTGAGAATGTTACAAAGCAGAAGCCTGATGAAACAGTCCAGACCTGCATGAAGGCAAACGCTAAAACTAGTACATTAGTTCAAGTAAAAACTTAATAGGAGAAAAGGAGACAAAAAAGATTTAACATTCAGCACATATTCATATAGAACAATCAGAAAGACAACCTTAAGGAAATTGAGAATGAGTATGATAGAGAGTCTACCTAACAGTTTCCAATGATCCAAGCAATGCTAAGTTGAATATAATGCTAGCGGCCAAAACATGTAGTATAAAATTAAATTCAACTAATTGCTTATGGAAGTGGGTATTTAAAAAAATGATTGAGAGGTAATGCAATGCCAATATATCACCTACCAGGCTAGTTTCAGTACCCACAAACTAGTATGCAAAATTGAAATCATAAGACAACGCTAATTTGCGTGTTTTGCCAAGGTAACATGACTGATGCATCAAACCTCCAAAATGTTCACCGTGCAGAAGCAGAAACTAGAGTATGGTTGAGGTAATGTGAAGAAAACCTTTAGAGTAACATACTAATTGGTCAATTTTAAAACGGAAAATGTTAAAACTACTACCAAGTTTACTACAAAAACCTTACAAACTAATGTAGCAATTACTTTTTCTTGTTATCTTTAAATTTGACAAACAGGCGTATAGCCTATGTAGTAGTGAAATTAATAGTGTCCCTAGCATCACTCATTTTGAAACAGCCACATCAGCTCATTGCATACAGCATTTCTCAACAGAAACAAAATGCCTAACATCAGACACTTGCTATCCACATGCACTGCACCATTATTATAATCACCACAATTTCTCTCTATAAACATTTCCATACAATATGCACAAACATATACTACATCTAAAACCAAATAGCTAAGTCATTTGAGCTAAAACTTTGCATATCAACCAAACATTCATGCTTTAACTTTTAAGTCATTAAATCATTTTTACCTTGACTTTATTATCATCTGCTCCAGTAGCCACAAGCTGCGAATCAGGTGAGTAAGCCACACAATTAACATCAAAGTAATGCCCCTGCTGCTTCACCACATAACTCTCCGACCTCCACTCCCACACAAGTAACTGCCCAAGCTTCGCGCACCCGAATGTCAACCAGTTCCCTGCCTCATTAAACACAGCCGTAGTAATCTTCTCTCTTGAAATCGACAACAAGTGAATGCAAACAAAATCAGGCACAGTCCTATACAACCCGAAAACCCCATTCGAAAACCCGACCACCACCATATCAAGCCCGGCATGATAATCACACGCAGTCATCTTCGCCGGAGCCTGATTAAAACAATCCTTCCTCAACAACCTCCATTTCCCTCCAACCAAATACCCACCATTTTCCTCCAAATTACCATCTTTGCCATCAGTTTCCATATCCACTCCTTCGGTTTCATCCAATTTACCATCTTGCCATTCCCAGTTAAAAAAGTAACAATCCCTAGTAACTGTATAAACCCTATCTACTCTTTTAGTGTTCTTATCAATACCAAAAAACGCACCGACTACGGTGTCCCTATGCCCCAAAAACAAAAACGGCTTCGTTTTGGCGATAAGGTTAACGGAGAAGAGTCTCGACGTGAAGTCCTTCGACCCGGCGACGAGGTAGTTCGAGTCGGGGCTCCAATTCAGCGCCGTGACCTTGTCGTCGAAGTCGGCGAAGGTCCTCACGAGCTCGAAAGGGAAGAACTCCTTCCTGAACCCCGGCGACCGCCATATCTGGACGAGCTTGCCGACGGCGACGGCGATGCGGGACCCGTCGGGGCTGAATTGGAGGGCGGTGACGGGGCTCTTGAAGGAAATGCGGTGGAGGATGACGTGGCGGCGGAGGTTGATGAAGAGGCAGCGGCGGTTGTTGTCGACGGTGATGAGGAAGACGCCGTCGGGGGAGGCGGCGAGGCGGGAGATGTCGGCGGAGGACTGGATTGGGAGGGTTAGGGTTTGGGACTTGATGAGGTCGGTGACGCTCACGCGGTTACCGACCGGTGAGATTAGCAGAGTGTTGTTGCTGATTACTACGTTGCCTCCTCTGTATGGAGCTCCAAGAAGGTTTTGGAAACGGTAGTTCATTGCTTTTCGTCAATAGTGATTGTTTTCTGTTTGGTTGCCGAGAAAGTTGAGTTAGTTTTTTTTTTTTTTAAGACGGATTTTTCTCGGCAATCAAACAGAGGTTGAAGGAGGAATGCTGGTTTTGCTTGGTTTGTTTGTTCCTTCTTCTTGTTCAAAAGGTAGGGTTTCTCTAGGGTTTGTATAGTGGGCCGGGTTATTCACCCAGAATAAATTGGTACCCGTCGGCCTATATCGCTAAAAGCTAAGCCCATATCTTGGCATATTATGATGTCTAGCCCATTATAAAAAATAAAAAAAATTACCTTTAGATTTTTTTTTTTTTGGAGGAAATTTTACCTTTTGAATTTGATGGTATTATTTTTTAGTTTTTTTTTTTTTTGGTGATTTATGTGATAATGGTATTTTCAAAATTTTGAAAAAATGGGTACTAACAATTCCTACTCTTTTTCGAAAAAAAAAAAAAAAAAAAATCCTACTCTAATTATGGTGCTAGGGATGCTAACTATCATATATATATATATATATATATATATAATTACCCTTTTATGGGAATATATATAATTACCCTTTCTAAAAAGTCTTGCAAATTTTCATAAATTCAACTAAAGAATGTTGTTTATTATAAAGTTATTCAATTATGATAGTTTACTTTTGAAATTGGACAATATTTTTCGAACAATAAAAAATAAAATATTTGAAGGAAAAAAAAAGGGAGTTCCATAATAGGTACATGTAACATGTTGAGACTTAGAATTGTCGAAGAAAAATTATAAAATCTTTTAAAATTTAATCATCTATAGCTATAAATATAATGAGAAGTAGTACACAATTGTAACAATAATTAGACAAAATAGAATTTTACTTTTTTTAGAAGGTCATTTAAGCTGGTATTATTAATTAGTACCAATATTGACCTGAAATCCATATATTTATTAACTCTCTAAATTTTACTATATATATTTGTATTCATTCATTGAGAAAATGGTGTACAAGATTCTCATGCTCTCTCAAAACTCAAAGTATGAGACTACGATGGTTTTAATTTTGAATGTATTATAAACTGATTTTTATTCTGGATAATTAGTATTTAGTCTATTTACTAGTGATTTTTTTTTTCTCTTTCACTGTAAATTTGTAGATAAATATTGTTTTTGTGATGATACCTATAGAAATCGAAAGGAAATTATCTCCATTTTTCCATGGTGTTTGGTGCTATTTAAAGGAAAGTAGTAATCATCCTCCTAGAAATGAAAAGGAAATATTCAATATTGTCACTCTTCCTCATGCACTCACACATAGGGATGGCAATGGGGCGGGATGGGGCCAAATGATGGGGTCTTCGTCCTCGCCCCGCATGGTTTTATCTTGCCCCATCCCCGTCCCGCCCCGCATGACAGGGAATACTTTCTCACCCCATCCCCACCCCTTGGGGCCCTGCGAAGCCCCGCCCTACCCTGTAAAACTCAACTTTTTGTTAATTTTCCCTACAACTAGTACAATTTTTTTAATGAAACTTATTTCGTTAATAAAAATATATTTGAAATTACAAATTTATCCCATCAAATCAAATCAATTTTTAGAAAAAATTGAATAATCTATCCAAGTGTTTAACAAGACAATCATAAAAAATAAAATAAAAATCTCATAGTATAACACATACCAAAATAAAGACAGAAAATCACATTGGATAGAATAAAATATGCTAATATTAATATGTTTGTTTAAATAGTATGGTTTAAGGGTATGAAAAATTTACAATTATAACCTTTAGTAATGCGGGGCAGGGCGGGGACGGGGAGGGGAGGGGCGGGGTGGGTCTAAAAAGTCTAAACCCATCCCTGTCCCGCCCCGTGGTGCGGGGCTAAAATCTTGTCCCATCCCCGCCCCACCGTCTTTGCGGGGCGGGAAAAACCCATACAAGGCGAAGCGGGGAGGGGCGGGTTAAGCGGGGCGGGGAAAAATTGCCATCCCTACTCACACATTAAGTGAGAATTTGGAGTTTTGATCAATTTTTTTTTTCTTTTTCATATATTGACTATTGAATACATAATCATATTAGTTATTTCAAATGCACATTATTTCAAATACACATGAAAGTAGTGTTAAGTATATTATGTCATTCACATCAAAGACGCCTAGGATTCAAATCCTTTATTTCCCATTGTAACTATCGAATTTTATTTAGAATATATGTTTTTTTTCAATCACAATTACATAAATGATATTTTTGGTTGTTTTTTTATTTTTAAATGTTGGGAATGAAAATTTTAATAATTATATTAGATGGAATCATATGAAATGTTTTTGGGATAACAATAAAGAAAAGTTTTCCAAACCCTACTATTTTTCAACAAAAATCCATCAAAGTTGAGCTTTTTAATGGGGGGCAGGACATGGGCCTTAAATGTGTGACCCTAAATAAAACGGTCCAGCAAGAAAATGTGGCCCAAAAAAAAGGAGAGGGAAAAAACAGAAAAGAGCGTGGTAATCGGGATTAAGAGATTAGATTAGGCGTTGCAATTTACAAAACAAACACAAACCTAGTACGCCACTTTCCCGCTCGCTTTTAAGGTTCAAAACATTATAAACCTATGCCTATGTCCACTGTCCACACTATTTCTTGTCACTTTCACGCGAAAACTAGACGGAAAATTTTTCTCTTTTCATTTTCCATGCGAACAGAACAAAATATAGAAATTTAGATTCCGAACTAAAACTATGAATTCCCCTGAGTCCAATCGGGTCGCCGCCACGTCATCACCCAGTTCTTCCAACAAGTCTCCGCCTGTGCAAGTAAGCCCAATTATTTTGCATATTACAGTGTCATTTTGATTAATTGATTGTGTAATGGGTCAGATCGTTTATGTTGTTTTTTTCTTTGATTTTCTAGTACTGCTTAGTTTTGATGTTTGGTAAGAAAATTGAGGGAAAAGGGAAAAAGCAGGTTTATACTTGATTCATTTCTTTAATTTTTTTTTTATTTTTTATTTTTTATATATTTTTATATGGGGTTTTGGAAATAGTGAATTTGATGGTTTATTGGCTCTTGGGCTACCCTGTAGAAGAAGAATTTGATTATGGACATGGATGATAATATATTTTAGACATTGAATTGTATATACTTCCATTTGTTTAACATTTTCTTAAGAATCATACTAAGCAATTGTGTGTGTGTGTGTGTGTTTTTTTTTTTTTTTTTTTTTTTTGGGGGGGGGTGGGGTTTGATTACCGTAATTTGTCAAGGGTTGAAATTCACTCTAGCACCAAGACTTGCTTTTTATACATTTATTATTTCTTCATTTTTTTTTTCCTGGTGTTAGTTTAGCTTATTGGTTGCCTTGACATAAGTAATTGCATAATTCAGAATTAAGCAAACTAGTAAAGGCTTTGTGCTTTCTTACTATTTTTGCATATTTCATTATTTGGGTACCTAGGAAACGGACTTTGCCAACTGTATCTAGTGCATTTGTCTGGCTCTGCGGAGTTTAGTATCTCATTTTATTGTGATGAATAGGACTCCAAATATGACATTCATAATTTAGTCTTTTGTTGTTTTGGTCCATGTTTTTTCTCAGATTCTTATTAAAGATTAGGGCACTTTATCTGAGTGCTTTATAATTCTATTCTGGAGTTGTGTTCACTTGTATCTTTGTTTGTTTGAACTTTAGGAATCACCATTCTCCAATTTCCTTAGCAATCTCTCCCCTATAAAGTCAGTTAAGGCAGTACGTTATACACAAAGGTTTTTGGAATCTAATTTTCCAACCCCACCGCCCGTGTTTACATCACCTCGGATAGATCTGCAGAGAGAGACTGGTCTTCTGGAAAGGTGTGAGATGCTCTAATTTTATTATACATATAATGCTTTCTGATGATGCACATGTTGGTTATAAGTACTTTCTTAGTTTTTGTTGCTTGTTCAATTATGCTGACATACTAATATCAATTGATGTGACTTTATTTATGTTGACAGAAACAATATAGTTGAAGAAGATTCAAATATTCGTGAACAGTGTAATACCCAGTTGAGTGTTGCACAAATTCCTAGCTTAGAGAAGGAAGTCCAATCATGCAGTCCTTCAGGGAGCGTTGATGAATATCTGGCAGATATTGTGGAGGTGGACTGTACACATTCAGCACATAAACATTTGCAATTAGCTAATCAAGTGTCTCAAATGTTACAGGGTGGTTTCACTGACCCCAAAGAAACCCCAAAAGAAACCATAAGAAAAGTTGACACTGTGGATAGCAGGAGCAGTAGAGAGGCTAGAACTCTGACATCATCCGATCAAGCCAAACAGAATTTACCTTTAACTTCACTTAATTTGGTTGATGATTTAGTTGATTTGAGGAATGATGAAAGTTTTAATGTGTTCCTAAAGATTACATCTGAAGATGTCAATGACATTGTTGATTCTGATGTGAATCTAAACACTGCTTTAGGAGCGCAACAATATGCAGCTCAGGTAGATGTTAGCATTGTTTCTATATATATATATTTCTAATTTTAAAGTTGCAGAATGTTGCTTAACATGATGAAGGGCATGGTACTTGTCAGTCACTTTCTGAATCTTTGCAGATTGACGAGGCGTTTGAAGATTCTGATGACAGTTCAAGAGCATTACCAAAAGAATTTGTGAAGGTATAAATTAACCATGCTATTATTACTTTTTTTTTCATTGTTCAAGTGTCATGCTCTTCTTCCGAAGCATAGGTAGTGTTGCATTTCACACAACTTTACATCATTAATTTATATAGAATGGTCATTACCAGGCGTTGGTTTCACCTAAATGTGGTCATTAATTTACATTCAGCAAATTTTTTTCCCCTTTTAATAAATGAAGTGGCTGCTCCCAAAGATCTTGAAGTTGCACACTTGTGCAGCCTGAGACTTAACCATTACACTGGACAATATACTGAGTTTATGGAAATCAATATCCTTTAAATAACAAACTACAATGGAAAGTACTCTACAGCATGAATAGGTCCGAGTTCTTCCCTTTTGATCTCACATGCATTCTTTGCATTTCTTGCTCTATGCTTCTTCATTTGCTCTTGTATATGCATTTACGAGCCTTGCTGTGATTATGATGTAACAACTACTTGATGCAGGAACACAACCAAGATTATTTTGGAATTTTTTATTTCACATTTCCAATTATCTTATAGGATTGGAATTTCAGATTTTCATTGTTTATTTAGATAGTGATTAGATTATATTTCATGCTTTTTTTTAGATAGGGATAAGTTTTTAGATTAGCTGTTTTTACTTATATAAAAACAAAGGTTTTTAGATTATCTGTTGTTGAGAGTTTAATGAGACATGGCCTTTTGTTGCTGGAAGCTCTATAAAAAGGCTCCAAGTGGGGTATTATTATTATCATTTTATTTTTATGATACTATTATTGAATAAAATTTTCTTTGTGAGAAATTTATTTATCTTCTTGTTGGTGATTCTAAGCAATTTTCAGGCTGCTCTAGGTGGTGAAACCTAGATTGTCCTGTATCACTACTTAAAAAAAAAAAAAAAAATTGGTCCTTGATAATTTACTTTTGATGAAAATACTACTTTTATCATGGGGCAACTTTTGTAGATGGGAATGGTATCTATTTATATATTAATACTAAATTTTATAACCCAATTAGTTCTAAAAATTTGAACTGTAAAGAATACTTGTCAGGTCTTTTCAATTTGGCTGTAAAATATTGCAAATAAAAATTTTTCTTTAACCTTTGCTTGTTGATATTTTTTTTTTTACAGAATCAGAATGTTCTTTGTTTGTTACACTTGTTGAAAGTTAGTACAAAATTCTTATCTCTTTGTAGCCCTTCACATGTTGGTATCCTTCATTTGAAAGAGCATGGCTTATAATCTCAGTAGTTGTATATTACAGAGATTTGATGTTGAGACATTACATTGATATGAAAGTTTTGCAGGTGCTACATAATACTTATAATACATCATATCTAAAATGAACATATGTAGTGGTGTCAGGCATTTTTGGCAAAATGTCCTTTATAATATATTCTCCATTAATTTATATTTGTCATTTCTTTTAAGAATTATTACAGTAGAGTAATTTCTGTATTAAAATGTAGGAGGCCAATCATCACCAACGTGGTATACGTAGACATCTTCATTTTGAAGCTGCTTTAGCCTGCAAGAGTGTAGCTACTGGAAATACAACCAATTCAAGGGCTAGCCTAACAAACTTGAAGAGTCTGGGTTTGTCTCATGTTGAAAGTAGGGTAACCTCCAGTGGTGGGGAGGCAGTCAACTATGCTCAGTCCAGGGCTTCCAAGTCCTCTTTTGGCCCCTTTGAAGTGGTGAGATCTACTCAAAATAGCAGGAATCCTGTAATCTTGTCCCCGATTCCATCTGGTATGGGGTTACATCTAAATAGCACTGTCAGATCTGTGTCCTTGGGCACGGATATGTTTGCATGTGAGAACTTAACTAGGTATGGAAGTTCACAAGATAAGGTAGTTCATGAGAGGAGCAATGATTCAGCAGAAGAACCAAATAATACCTCAATTTCAGCTGTAGCTGGGACTATGTATTCTTATACAGATATAGATCAGCAGGAAAGTCAAGCTGGTGTGGCAGCCAGTTCTGACACCTACCCTATCAACAGTCTGAATCCCCCATGTGATTCTCCTTTGGCACGAACTGAGCAGCAGGTTATTCCATGTGAGGGGAGAATATCTACTCCACAAAATGCTGACAGTGTTGAGGAGTTGAACCAAGAGAGCTCCAATAAGAAAAGGCAAGCATGCACTTACTGTCTTTTTTATGCTTTATTTCTTTACTCATTTTGCCAACTTGAGTTTTTGGGATGCATCCAGGAAGAGGCCATCAAACACAAGTGAGAGTCATGGCTGCAAACGTTGCAATTGTAAGAGGTCCAAATGCTTAAAACTGTAAGTAAACGGGAGGCATGTTGAGAAAATCTTAAAATGTAGCTTTTTATGTGGCCTTTGGGGAGCATGTTGAAATCATTTAATGAATCGATCACAAAGTTGTACTATTCATTTAAGTGTTGGATTTAATGTTTATTTTCTTTTTCTAGAGAGCATGTTCTATGGAAATCGAGAGGGAATACAACCCTTCTATTGCTATCCTTAGCTTTTAAGAAGCTTCAGCCTTCTTTTATGTTTTTTGATGTTGGTTAGGAATTTTTTGCTGCCCCTGCAGTTTGACCCAGCCATCCTTTGGACTCCTAAGCATTAAGTGCATGGGGAGGTACCACTTGGACTAAGGAGTCCAGTTGTAAGAAGCTTCAGCCTTCTAAACCCCCCTTTAATATGATATTTTTGATGACAGCAGATTGTCTGACAGTAACATTTTTTGAAAGACTTTCAAGCCATCTTTGCTGTTGCAGCTTGATTCAGCTGTATTCTTTGTCATTGGCAGTTATTGTGAGTGCTTTGCGGCTGGAGTTTATTGTGTGGATTCTTGCGCATGCGTAAACTGCTTTAACAAGCCTGAATATGAGGACACAGTTCTTGATATACGACAGCAAATCGAATCTCGTAATCCTCTTGCATTTGCTCCAAAGGTTGTTAAGCATGACACTGACTCTCCAGCAATAATTATGGTAATCACATCTCAAAGTATCTATCTTGTTCTCTAGTGTGATTGAAATATTAAAATGTGTTGTGAGCAAAAGAACACTCTGCAGGAAGCAGGGAACCGGAATACTCCATCATCAGCCAGGCACAAAAGAGGATGCAATTGTAAAAAATCAAAGTGCCTTAAAAAATATTGTGAATGCTACCAGGTATGTTTTACATTGATGGCTTGTAGTTTTTATATCCAATAAAATATAGGAAAATGTAGTTCCTTCCAACCACATTGTCCTGAAACTCTGTTTCAACAGATGTCATATGACATTTCCAATTTTTTTTTTAAACCCTCCTATTGAAAAAAAAAAGCAATGAGTTCAGTCAAGATAATGGAGTTGGAATAGGTAGTCCTTGTGGATTTTTGGTCTTTGCTTTATTCTCATTGGATACACCTTTTGCTCTATTTCAAGGCTAATGTTGGATGCTCTGATGGATGTCGATGTGAGGGTTGTCAAAATTCTTTTGGAACAAGTTCAGGTTAGATTTTTTTCCAGTCTCTATCCTTTAGCTTCTTTTACTAAACTCGTTTATATAGTAGCATGTTATGTCATCAGATATGTAGTATCATTGAACTCATAGTAGTCATGCTTCTTCCCCCTGCAATTTGAATTACATCAGTTTCAAACTTGCACAATTTACAAAATACAGTTTGAACTGGCTGGTGTTTGGCCAGAATTCTTCAGTTTTTACTCTATGACATGGTGCAAATGACGGTAACAGATGAGCGTGACGGTTGATAATCTTAGCAAAATTTGTTGATAGGCTTTGATGAAGGGAACAAAAAATGTATTTGAGCATTCTAATTTTTCATGATAGTAGCAACTAATAAGTTGGTTGACTGAGTTTATAATTGATCTATATTTTTCAGAAATACGTAGTTCTTAAATCTTTCAAATTTCCTACAGTTCATATTGGAGAACTATGATCAATGTACACATTATCAGCTGTTTTATGTCCTTACATTATTAGTAAATTTGGCTGTCTCCGCACAAGTATGCATCCATTTAGTTGTTTGACATTATTATGAGATGCAACTACATTTGGACATGGATATAGATTTTTATCCTTTTTAATGGTTACCAATAACTAACTCTTCCATAACACTGGAATTGCAAAAATAGAATGCAGGAGAGTTGAAAACCCATCTCATGAGGTGAGTGGAAAGGATGGGAGTATTGAGCAATTCTCACCAACATGGCAAGGACTTGCTGATATACGTAGTCTTGCCCCTTGCTCAGGGGCACTAATGTTTGCTCCATCCAATATAAGGGACTGCTCAAAAGTTTCACAAACCAAATTGCAACGGGGAAGTAGCATTCAGCCACAAGCTGGTTCCCTTCAATGGAATTATTCCCCTGTCATTCTTACACCTCAGTTAGGTGACAGTAAGGGCTCCCATGAGCTCACTTCAGACAGTGCACTCTGTGATATAATAGAGGATGAAGATATGCCTGAGATTCTCAAGGACACTTCTACCCCTCTCAAGGCAGTGAAAGCTAGCTCGCCAAATCAGAAACAGGTGATGCCTCCACATTGTCGATCGGATGGTCAAAGGTCAAGCTCTCCACATGGCATGAGAAGTGTCCGGAAATTCATTTTGCAGACGATGCCTCCTTTCCCTCCTCTTACCCCATACAGTAATTCTAAAGGCCGTGTCAACCAAAAAGAAAATGATCAGAAAAATAATATTGGCAATCATTGATTTGATTGCATGGAGTTGGTAAGTCTGTCAAGAATTTGCTGAGTTGGTAATGCAATTGATTACTGAATATGGGTGCCACCAAAAAAAAAAAAAGCACACTATAATCTGCAAGCTGTCTTCTGTTTTTGCAGGCATTGGCTAGTAAACTGCTTTGAACTTTATGAGTGCAGCTGGAGACAGCCTTTATATTGGTAAGAAATCAGGAAAGAATCATTGCTATGGGAGTGCTAATTCTTGGCCTTTATACTATTTCTGACGCTGTTGTGGTAAGAGGGCACCTGTAATTATCATCTGTAATCAGATTTGTAGTTTTAAACAATTTTAAATGTTTCTGTTTGTCACTGTTTTGCACCTCTGTTGATATAGCATTGTCCTTTTGGTGTTTTGTGTGGTGGTTACTAGAATTGCTTTTTGAGAAATTTTGTTATTCCTTTTCAGAATCCCACTCTAAGAAGTAGAAAGACTCAATTCTTTATTATAGATGGATGTGGCATATGAATAAGGTAATAGATAGGTCAGTTAACATTAACTTTGAATTGATAAGGTAGTATTTTTAACATTATTAATAACTTTGTTATGATTGAGACACATTTTTTTTATCATTTGAGTAGGCATTTACCATGTCATGCTGTTACCATGAAATAAAGATTATTGCCTGAATTGGGAAGTTCTATCAATAAAATTATGAGGATAATAGACTCATATTTCTTGTGCTATAAGATTTGCAAGAAGGGGTTGGAAATCTCTCTAAATTTTTATGGATTTAGTCCACCCTTTGACTGTATGGCTTTTTTGTTGATTACATCTTTTCCCCATCCCTTGTGTTTTTTTTTTGTTTGGTCCCTTGGATCAAAACTAGAAAAAAGGGAAAAATTGAATTTCCTTTGTTAGTTAGCATGGCAAGTGCCTTCCACCAAAAACAATAGGTTGTGGGTTTGAGTTTGAGAATTAGTCTCAGCAAAAAAATCAGGTTAAGGCTACTTACCAATTACTTGTCTTGGATATTGTTAAACTGGGAGTTTTGTGCACTTGGTACAACCTTTTTAATTAGCATGGTTTGAAGATCATGAGAATACCTCACCTAATTTGCTTAGTATGTGCATCAAAAAAAAAAAAAAAAAAAAAGTTGCTGGAATTGGAAAGCACTAGAAACTTAAACAAAAAGAGGAGTACATCCAAAATTTTTATTTAGTATAGAAGATGACATAGTGAATTAGGAAGGTTAATTTAACTATACGATATAACTTGTGCTCCATTTTATGTACCATCTACTTGTACATACGCATTCAAAAGCTGCTCGCCTTTCAAAATTATTTGTTTTGATAATCTCTCCTACTCACTAGCTCCAAGTTCTAGTCCCATCGCACAATCATGGGCGAAAACCCTCAAGCCCTAGTTTTGGGGTAAGCCAATTGCAAATTTCGTCCATCTCTGCGGGTATTGTGTAGTGACCAAGCCTACAAAGTCAAACAAAACATTAATAGATATTTCTTTTCACTTCATCTAGTAAGTAAGAGTTAATTCTCACTTGTGTAAAAAAGGATAGTTACCCATCATAGGATTTGAATGTCAGGTTGCGAAATCCTGCTGAATTTAAGGAGTGGGCTGATTTTTCACCGTGTCTATAATTAACAACGTCATCACCTACAATAAGATAGATAGTCAGAAGGCTTTACTTGACTAGTTAATTTTTGTGTGCAGAACAGATTATGTTGCTGTCAAGAACCCTGGCTGCAAGGGGCAACCTAAGCATGGAATAACAGTCCAAAGAAATAGATTTTCTAAAAATTGTATCTGATAATGTATTAGAACTGTGGAATAAACTACATTCACAAAACATCATCTGAAAAATGAATGACTTACAAGTGTGGGTTCCATATGGAGCTTTAGGATGATTTTGTTTCACACACAAAGACAAAGTCTCAAACAAACATTTTTTTTGAACATTATAACATTTTCTTTTTAGTGTAAGTATGTTCAAAAGTAAATCTACTTTGGACTTCTACACAATTTGAGCATTGCATATTAAAATGAACAAAAATATTATGAGTCATTAGAGCCATTGGCGTATGTAGAGTTCGGAAGAATAAAAAAAAGGTCATACACAGTGCACAAAGTTCCCATTTTTGTGGGGTTTGGGAGAGGGAATTGGTAAGAAGAATCAAATTAAAAAATTTATATTAAGTGAATTTTTGTAATTCTTTAGATTCCTTTGTGCTCATGATACATGTAATCTCTTTCAATAAAATTTGTGTTTACTTTTAACAAACTAGTTTTCAATTGTTATAAATAATACTCATACAATAATCCAAACAGTGCAGAAGCAAAGAAGCATAAACTGCAACTTTGGTATATAGAGATCCAGATACGTACTCATTCCATGACAAAGCAAAATTGGTAAGGAAGCAGCACGCCTGCCAGCGTCATGTGAACTTTGTATTTTGTTTCTTAAACTCCTGCATGGTAAAAATCATTAACCATCAAACAGTGGAATGCTTTGAATTATATTAGCTCCATGCCTACTAATATGCATACATGGCAAATATGTTAGGATGATTAGATAAGATCCATCAGGCTAATAAAACATGTAGTTCAGGTGGAAATCATATAGAAACTGCTGTGAAACCATGTACATTTGAGGATTTTAGATTATTATATTTTCTTAGAGATCCCCTAAGCCGAAACAATAAGTGGGTATAGTTCTTGTCATTCCCAACTTCAAAAGGACGTGTGTGTTTGTTTGAGAAGGAATGCTCTGTATGAAGCTCTACCTTGCCCCTGGAAGCCATCCACTTAGTCCAATAATTGCCCTTAGGTTGACAGGGTATGGATTACTGTTTCCATATCTTCCTAGAGTATAGCAAGTGGCAGAGTAAAGGGCCATTGCAGCACCCATACTGAAGCCTCCGATACCAACTTTAACTGTCAAATAAATAGTATGATAATGAAATTGTCAATAATTGAATCAGTTAAATAGGATGTTCAATTAAAACAAGTATGCTAAACAAGATATTGTTTTAGAATAAGTCTGCTCAGTTGAGTTATAGAAAAAAGAAAATAAAAATGACACACTCATTTATGGAAATTTATAACAAGAAAAAAAAAAATTCATAGAGGTTAAGTAAAATAATAAAAAAATAATAAATGATATATTAAGGTGAGGTAGTATTTTGCAAATTATGTAGCCTTGAAAGTACCATCAGCTGGCTCAGTTGACAGCAAGTTTGCAATATGTGCTGCTGAAGCATCTAAAGCTTCCCAATCATTTGAACCATCTTCTGAGAGCTCTCCTGCATCAAACCCTGATATGAATTGCACAAACAAGTTAGATGATCAAAGCATTAAAAGATATTTGGTTTTATTTATACTTGAGATGGGAGACATTACAAATGATACTCATTTTTCATTTTGAAAGAGAGAAAAAAGGAGATTGTTTCTTACATGCAGTGCAAGGAAAACCCCCAAGTAGTGTCACTGGACGTGTAGGAGCAGTTGGGCAGATCCACTTAATCTGTGTCACATAATTTTATTAGAAACCTAAGATACTTATGAGAAGAATAGTGAATTAAGATAAAGGAGGTATTATATATATGCATGGACAAGAATATGTACAAGCTGAATAAGTTCATAAATAATGAAAGAAGAATATCCTCACATTTGCAAGAGGAAGGGATTCTAAGAGCTGGGAAGAGCTGCAAGAAAATGTAGAGCATGAAGTGAGAAAACTTTTCTTTCTTCAACTTTTTAATTTTAATTTTTTATAATTTATTATTATTATTATTTTTTTTCATTAGGGTAGAAAACATATATTTCATTATGCTAAAGCACATCTGCAAGATGGACTTTATGTGCACGTCAACACAACTGCTTAATATAAATGTATATCGAATTAACATTGAGGACAAAATAACTGATCAAACAGCAACCTTAAAGCAGAAAACTAGGATTATGCTGGTATCATTGTACACAAAGTACTCAACAATGAAAGAGATTAATGTTAAATAGGATTTGATTTTAATCTTCATCACACCATACAATGGGATCTAATCAAGTGCACTTGAAAATCTGCATGACAGTATTTCCATACATACATATGAATATCCTTTGTCAAGGTCATCTCTAGTTGTTTAGGTGGGAGAAGAACCAAATGAAGTATTGGTCTTATTCATGAATTTGGCATATACTCTTTTCCAAATTAAGGCTTCTCAAGTTAAGCTTACATCAAATCAGACAGGTTATGAAAGGGACAAGTAAACAAATTTTAGTAATTCACGGTATTGCTGCCCTCTCCCATCAAAATTATTCATGAGAATCTCAAAAGAAAAAAGAAAAGAAAAGAAAAGAAAAGAAAAGAAAAGGGAAAGCATCAAAGAATTCTAACATTAGAGAGCATGTCAGGATGTTGACATCCTTGGACTCCTTTTTAGGTGCCTTTGGAACCAAAAAGTCCATCTTTCTGATAAAGAGTATGTCCTTAAATATAAAAGGAAAGAAAAGCATCAACCCTTGATGAAAAGACAGGGAATAAAAATCAAATAAAGACAATTATCAATTTTTTATTTATTTCTAACCTGGCTGTCTCACACTATTAATTCTAAAAAAGTTTATGAAAACAATTAATGATCCAAAGCTAGATTGTATCATAGATGAGTATGCTTAATTAATTTCATGTAATTAATTTCATGAGGAACTTTCTATTAAAAGTATAATCATTTACATTTCAGTGTTAACTGTTAAACCTCCCTCAAAATTATCAAGCTCCTCTCATAAATAACACATAATAATGTATGAAGGAATGCAGATTTCCTTTGCTTCCAAAAGTAAAAGAGTACTAATATCTACAACAATGCATAAAAAACACAAACAATGAATGTAAAAAAGGAATAGGTAAACTATCAACATCACCTTGAGCCATTGTCACCGAGGCCATGAAGCCAAACTATAGTGGCCTGATGTTTTCCTCTGGGCCTCACTACATAGGTCCTTCCAAACTCAACTGTTCTAGCAGTTCGACTACCTGAATTTATGTCACCAAAAAGAAATTAGCTTCTATAAGTGGAATGAGAAAATGAGCATTCATTATAAATAATACCATACATTACAGGCAAATAAAACACAAATTAATAAGTATTAAAACTAAATGAGAAGAAGAGGAAACATGTAATTTGAACATAAAAGAGCTCCTGCAACTTATGGTAGTCCACAATACATGTAAGTTGAGATGACAAAAGGCGATGAGAGGTGGAAAAGAAACAAACCAGAGCCAGTGTTGGGGTGTGTATTACGGCTCATCTTTGCTGTTCAATAATATGCACTACACAGTCTACCTACTGCAATGCTTGAGAAGATGTGGTGCAATGATGAAAACCCAGAATGCTATTGTGTATTTATAGCCAAAAGGGATGGGAATAAAACGTGTAAATATGCATCACAATTAATGTATGTATGTGACTATGAGTAATGTGTAGACCACACCACTCTAGGCCAGCTACACACACCTAAAGCAGCCTAGGAAATGTAAAAGGTTAAGGGAGAGGGCATCCATGAAAAGGAAAGCTAAAAAGACAAGGAAAAAAAAGCAGGAAATCTTTTGCGAGCGGACAGAATCCAATCAGAGGCAGAGCACATTCATCCATTCCTGTGCCACCCAGCTAGGAGAGGAGGGGGGCTCTGGTTTTGCAACATAGAGAATCTATGCTTGTGGCAGTGGCCAGAAAATAAAGCAAAAAAAAAAGAAAAAAATCCCAACTACAACTGAACAGAATATTACTGAAAACAAGAGAGAGAATAGTTCAGGTTTTCCAAAAGAAAATATCTTTTTCACAATCATTTGTTTATGCATTTTTTTTTATGATTGATGGATTCCCATTAAACCCGAAGCAAAGTTGCCAGTGCCCAATTTATCTATGAGAGACAAAGACAACATTTAATTCATTTTTATTCATTTGATACTTGATAAACTACAATTTTTCAAACCTTTTTTCTATATTTATTTTTTCATTTAGGGAAGGGTGAATCAAATGTGGGATTTTTTAAGAGATTCAAACTCAAGATCACATACACTAATAAACTACTATTTGTTTCAAAAACTTAAGGTGAATTTAATTATTTACCATTATTTTAACAATACTTATTTATTTTTGGGCTCAATTAAAGACAACAACATGGATTTCTTATTTGGAAGAGACACAAATAATAACCAATTAATTGTGAGCTTTTCCTTTTCTTCCCTCCTATTTTCTTTCCTGTATTTTTGCTTTCACGGCTGCCACTATTTCTTTGGTTGCTCTCAGAGTCAAGCCCCACCGATAAAAGTTTTTGTTTGTTTATACTCATGGGGGACACAACACTAGCACATATAGTATAGTCCAAAGCCGGACCTTTTGTTAATGATATTGGTACTGCCAAAATCTCCTTTTCTTTTGTGCTCTCGACGCGGTTCTATGTAGATTTTCAAACCAATTATGAAACCACCCCACAGAAAATATTGACAAGCATCTTTTTTCAAACACACTGTTGATGAAAGTTGATTTCCTATATCATGCATCATACTTATAAAGTTTTCCCAATGTCTTGCCATAAGTGTTTCACTTAGTCTGTACTTACCAAAAGTATACAGAAATTTTCAAAATTTTTCTGTATGCCATAATTACACCATTATGTAGAGATCAAACATTGGTGCGACAAGTGCCCTCCCTCCAAGCAATGTGTCGTGAGTTTGAGTCTAGAATCAAGTTCTCAAAAATTGAAAGTAAGGCAGCCTATGAATCGCCTCTTTTGGACCTTGTAGATGTGGGAATCTTGTGTACTGTGTGTGAGAGTGGGAGTATATTATAATTTAGTTTTCCAAACACCTACTCAGAAAAAGAATTAGGAGGGAAAGAAGAAAAAACCTACAACACATCTATTATTTTCTTTCACAACCACATTGTTGAATTATTCAAACATTCTAGTGGGAATATTACATCAAATGCATATGGGCTGTGACTTTGTCTGCATTTGAATTTGAGATACTCTGGTCACTAATATGGAAACTAGATAAAAGTACCATTGATTTAGCCACAAAAAAAAAAAAGAAAAAGAAAAAAGAAAAAAAGAAAGAAGAAGAATGCCATGGCATATATACTGTCCACAACAAGATAAATTTTGATATGCAGACCCAAGAATAAGAGGCCATATAGAGTCTAAATAAAGAGCCAAAGAGTTCTGCTAAGTCATAGCTCACCACCATATTTTGTCACACCTATTAAATGGAGCTTTCGTGCACTAGGCATTTGTGTCCAGAAACTTCTGCTAATTATGCCAGTCTGAGAGTTGAATACATATTTTTTTTTGGTGGAAAGAATTGTTAAGAGCTATCATAATGTATAATGTTCTATTTTTTTTTTTTTTTTTACTTGGTAATCAATATGTGTATGTCAACTCCTATCTCCACCTTTCCTTTCCTTTTCAAATGGTAGGCCTATACTATCACTTACATGTATAATAGACTTATTTTCTCAGACTTTGTCAATGATAGTCTAAGACATTTAAAGTTTTATATACAAATCAGACAATGTCAATATATGTAGCAAAAGCAAACTCTATATTTAACTGGTTGACTAATTTACAAATTTGAAAAGTGTAACTCACATGGCATGTCACTATTGGTTATTGCAATAAATGGCGGCATCTGATCTCTTTTTTCTAGGTCAATACATATTATGGTTGGCCCTTTCCTCCTTGAAAGAGAGATTGTCGACAGCTTTTTGTTTGTCAACTTCTTCCTTACCCCACAGCTTACTAAAGAAGAATCAATGCAGACTAGAAAAATAGTTTGATACCGTTAATTTTGTGGGTTTGCTACAAAGAAGACAAGAGATCGATGCTTGTTGGCACTAGTCTCTTATTGGAGATTTAAGTACTCCAATGTGGATTTTCTAACGGTTTGATAAGAAAAATTCAGTACCTAATTTACAAAAGGTTGGAACATTTTTAATTTTTTTAAAAAACTAGTGCAATTCGAGGATGATTTCATTGATTTCTTTATTTTGTGAAGCTGGAGAGCATTCTGAAAGAGCCATATTTATGATTCTATAGTATAGATGTCAAGGTTTCTAACTTAAAGATGATGCGTAAAGTGCAAGCATAATTTGGCCTAAGCAAGAGGCTGGTGCTCAACTATTGACTAAAAATTTGTGAATCATACCAAGAAACCAGGTATATATCTTCATTCCTCTAATTTAGGGGTTATTAACTTATTATCTCTCCTCAAAGTAAATTAATCAGTGAATATGGATGAAGAGTTGAATAAAATTTTGATAGACAGGAAGTCTTGTCAGACATCAGAATGAATAAATATGTCATGAGAAAAGGTTTCACCAAGAAAGAAACTTCTCGTCCACAAAGGGATAGTGTAAATGATATGAAAGCTAATTAAGCAAGGAGCACAGTTAAACTTAAAGCTGTACATCCTGTTTTTTTTGGAATCTGTTACAATTATTCAATCTATAAATTACATCCTATAAAATAAGCCTAAGGAGAGAGGTGGTAAAATTAGGGATCGAATTTAGGATCTCATGCTTTGATACTATAATAAATTACTGATGTCCCTAAAGCTTATGTTATTAAGAAATGATAAATTTAATCATTTTATCATAATTCTAACAAGAGGTACATCTTTTAAAGCATACTCATGACTCATGAGCTCTCATTCCTTTCAAATTTTAAAAATTTGTGGACTACACAATATAGTACGTAGTTCTCTCCCAAGCTTTAACCCCAACTATATGACCTATCACGTGGACTCTCCAAAGTTCAACTATAGTTTAGTGGAGGTGTGCATGGGTTAGGTTGGAGGGTTTTTTTAATCCAACCCAACCTTGTTAGTGTTAGGCCAAAAAAAATTGTATTCTCACAAATAATTGGGTTGAAAATTTCCTAACCTATCACATGCATAGAAACCAACTAAAAAAACAAAGAGATAAAGTTTAGCTACAAAATTGGTTGTAGCCTTAGCCTACAACCTTAATCAATATCTTTTTATTGCAAGTGAATTTGAACAAATCCGCCATTGGATTACATCTTCTTATTATATTCTCCATGCATGCAAAATTTCTAGAAATATGAGCAATAGTTATGTTATCAATAAGTTGTTTAAATTGCAAGTTTTTGTAGTTTAGAATTATGCATAAAATATTAACTTATAGATCATATCGTAAATAATATCCGATTGACACAAAATTTGACATGTGTATTAAGAGTGTAAAGAACATACAATTCAACGGTTAAATTTTCAAAATATATAGTAATATTTATTTTATTGAGTATGATTGTAACCTTAAATTACAACTAATTTTGTAACTAAATTTTGTTAAACAATTTTTTTTTTTTTTTTTATGCTTTGTGAAAAATTGGGCTTTCATAAAATATTTTATTTATTTTTCAATAAATTTTTGCAATCTATATATCTAATAATAGGTAAAACAGAGAGAAGATCCAATTAAATTTCAAATTAAAATTCAATTAGAGTCTAATTTTGTGCCACGTGTCTCATCTAATTTAAATTTTAGAATTTTGTGCCAATTGAGTTAATTTAGTGTAAAAATTGAATTTTAATTAGAGTTTAATTTTGCGCCACGTATCTCATCTAATTTTAAATTTTAAAATTTGTACCAAATTAATTAATTTAGTGTAGAAAATGAGAAGTTCAATATAATAAATCATAAAAAACATAATCATATAACTAAAAAAAATTTCAAATTTATAAGTCATCTATATATATATTAATAGGTAAAACTTAGAGAAAGTTGAATTAGAATTTGAAATTATAATCCAATTTTGCACGTGTCTAAATTTATGTGGGGACTACACTATAATTATCCACTCAAGTATGTGCCATGTGTCTATTTGTGTCAAGTGAGTTAATGAGCGCAAAATACTAAGAATCTAATATTAAAGAATTATAAAATTAAAAAAAAAAAATACATATACTCAATAAAAATCACCACATGTTTCTCAAAAAATAAATAAAATAAAAATCACCACACGTTCTATCTTATTAAAAACTAGAAAAAAAATGATCATAAGTAGTATTAATTTAGGTAAGAATTTTAATATGTGACTAATTATATTTACTTTAAACAAATAATTTGACTAATTATTTATATTTTATGATAAAAATTGTGTTTAATTTTAAATGTATCTATACGTATATATTAATGCATGTGTTGCATGTTTTTTTTATAATAATAATTTGACTAATTATTTATATTTTTATAATAAAAATTTTGTTTAATTTTAAATGCATCCATGTGTTTGCATGGAGTTACATGCTAGTTTATATAATATACTTAAATTATACTCCAAACTTCCAAATTCATCAAAACTACTTCTCAAATTACCAAAATTAATCAAACTAAAAATTAAAAAAGGGTAATAATGGTAATAATTAAATTTATATATATATATGGTTGGTTAGATTGGGTTAGATAGGTTAAAAATATTATCAATCTGAACTTGACCCGATGCAAAATTTAAAATAAAATTCCAATTCAACCAAACTCACAACCCAAAAAAAACTAACTTCTTTGAGTCATTTTGGTGGGTTTGATGCATCCCCATGGTGTAGGGTACATATATGTTTGGATTTGTTAGTCAGTTTAAACCTTAACAGGTATACATGTCAATCTGTCAGAAATTCCATTCATTGTAAAAATTTGTTAATATAAAAACAAAGAAATAAATTTATAAAGGGTCCGGTTAATATGTGCCCTTAGGGCACACATTAAGTTTTCTGTTTTTGAAAACATTTTCTCGGAAATTAAAAAAGTTATCATTACTATTTCAATTCTCGAGAAAATTTTTTCCAAAAATAGAAATTAATGTGTGCCCTAAGGGCACACATTAGTAAAATCCATTTATAAAAAGGGTAACCTCAGACCTCGGTTTTGAAGTTACAAAGAATATTTAGGGCACACATTAATAAAATCCATTTATAAAAAAGGTAGCCTCAGACCTCGGTTTTGAAGTTACAAAGAATATTTTAGTTGGAACTTCGAAACTTGAAATCCCTTCCCCTAGAAAAGTAGGGAAAAGAATACAACTGGCAGATTTCAACTTTTCATATTGTATGATCACCTTTATAAACCTTAAACAAAAAGAAAAATTGAAAAAGAAAAAGCCATCTGTAAATCCTTAAAGTAAAATATTCACAAAACTTTTTCTGCGTACAAACTCTCTTTATAAAGGTTTTGTTGAATGTTTAAGAAAATAATAAATATATGTATTCTATATTTCTTCTTACGAGGCCAATTAGGCACAATTGAACCGCTAAATGCAGGGACGGCGTTATGTGCTGGCCAGGGGTTTCAAATAATATGAAATCAAAAAAAGAAAGGGGTTTCAAATAAACCCCTCCCCCCACCCCTGCCTGGCAATTTTTTTTTTTAAATTTTATTTTTTTATATATAAATATTTTTACAAAATTTGTTTTGACTCCCTTAAAATATATATTTGAACATCTTGATTATAAATTTTGTTTAAATCTAGCTAAAATAAACTTAAATATAATCATTTTAATACTATTTTCACAATAATTTCACAATAGAGGGTAAGTAACAAGTTGTAATTGGTTTTTATTTTGACCCACAATTGACATCACTTTTTACCTTTTTTTTTTTTTTTTTTTTTTTTTTTTTTCTAATATATCACTTTTTTTTTTTTTTACCTACCTTTAACAACTTGCCACCTATATTTTGTTGTGAAATTTTTGTGCAAGTGTTGTGTCAATAGCACTACTCTTAAAATATTTAAGTTTATAATAAAAAAATGTTTCAAATTTTTGCTCATTCGTTAAAAATAAATAAATAAATAAACCTTCTATTTGGGACTCTGGCTTACTTTTCCGTTGATAACAAAATGAAATTGTTTTTTCATGCACTTTTTTTCTTCATTAGCAAAAAAATTACACAACCATTCCAACTAACTGATCTATATTTAAATATGTGATTTCTTTCTTCATTTTCTCTATCTCTCTTTCTCCGATTTATGTTTTCTTAGCTGATATTTGAATATCATATTACTATTTCAAGTGACAACTCTAGTTCCACAGTTTTTCACTATTTTTTTTTTTTGGGGTGCTTCTAATCAAGTTTTTTCGACATTTGTTAGCAAAAAGGTTTTGTTTAGATTCTTTTAGTTTAATTTGAAATAGAAAAATTAGTGACCAAAAAAAAAAAAGGACATTCATTATAACTCTCATAAGCTAATGTATGAAACTCGGAATTTGTTTGTTATATATATATTTTTTTGTTACAGCCAAATATTATTGGATAATTGTTGTACAAGAAATAAGTAATAGTTGCAAAGTCTTGAAGATATTAATGATTTTAGAGAACTAAGTTTTACTTTTTATTTTTTATTTTTAAGAGAGTTTCAACTTATGATGTTCACTCCTGATGATATTTTTTTATCATCAGACTAAAATATCAATCGGTTTTTGGTATAGATAGATTTATCACCTCAAATGACCATAGGATTAATCAAGTTTAATTACAGAAACCATATAACACCAACCCTCTATAGGGATATTTTCAATATGCACCCTAAACTTCAAAATTTTTCAATCAACACCTTAATTTGATGCTAATAATTTGCAATATTCAACCCTAGCTAAGTCTAAATTATTGTAAAAATTAATATATTAAAAGGATTACAGTCAAATTAATACTAACATTTAGAATATTTTTACCAGTATTAGCTACTTTCAGCTGGTTGAGAAATACATGGTTAACCCCAAAGGAACAGTTCTCAAAAAAAAAAAAAAAAAAAAAACTCTAAATTAAGGTAGGATTTATGGTTTTCCCAAGTTGCAGATGTGGTTTTCTCTTTAATAGTGCTTTACGTTGCATCAAGTAAAGGTTCCCTACTTTATAGAAAGGAAAAAAAGAAGTTCCTTTGGTTTTAATTTCTTTGACATTTCTGTTAATCTTTACCTTTTGTATCCATTTTATATTCGAAAGGAATCAAATTCAATATTATTCCTTTCTTTATGTTAACGTTTAACAACAATGATATATAGGTATTATATATTAGATTGAACCCCCAAGAGTTTCGTACTAGATGGTTCTTTTTATTTATTTTTTATTTTTTTATTTTTATTTTTTCCTTTTTTTGATGGGATAGATGGTTCTTTTCTAGTGATTACAAATCATAACGTGTTCATATTAAACTGTTAATTATATACATATACCCAAAACTGAATGGCCAAATTAAACGATATATGACAAGTCAAAAACATCATCCTTATAAATTTAGACAAAAATGGTTATTCATGTGCAAGGAATAATTGTTGTTGCTACATGTCGAAGTTTTGCTCCGTGCATTTATCTCTCCTCATCATTTTCTAGAAACTGATATTATTCCTTTCTCATTCTCATTATTAGTAAGATTTTGATGGATCATGGAAGTTTTAAATCAATTCTTTTTTGATTCCCATCAGGTCATACATATAATCATTACGTAATTCATTTCATTTTGTTGCTTGATTTATTTTAGGGGGCAAAAATACTGTGCTGGCATTTCTGATATGCCATGCGAAGAAAATATGATAAATATAAACTTATCAATTTCCAACTTATATTTGGGGACCAAAAAATATTTTCAGCTGATTATTTATAAATTATTAGCTTGGCCAAAAGAGAGGGGGGGGGGGGGGGGGTCCTCTAATTTGATGATATTTTATGGAGTATGTAGATTGGGTCCGGCTCCCCTTTAGTTTGAATTTCCTCATGTTCTCTCCCTTTTTTACACGGATAAAAAATGCGTGACAAAGATAAAATCTAACGCTTAAAAATTAATCACATCACAACATAATTTCCTTCCCCTCTTTCTCAACTCCTATTAGCAAGCTTCTTTAGAAAAACCACTGCCCATGCACCAATTGATTTTGCTCTTCAATGATTTGAAGTCGGCATAGGAGCTCATGGTCATTTTGTTCGTGGAGGTGACTTCATCGGATTCGTTGATTGTATCATTGTGGGGTTAACGATGAAAGAGAAAATAAAATAAAATAAAAGATTGAAATTTTAAGTTGGGAATCAGTTTAAGATTGGAAAAAATCAAATGGGTTTTGTTGCAAAAGTTTCAAAAACTTTTGCTGAAACAACAAATTAAGAAAGAGAAAAGAAAACACTTGAGATTGTTAAAAACCACATAGATTTGTCGCAAAAGCTTTAAAGACTCTCTTTTGTACGTGCTTAAAATCACAAACTCATGTCTCAAAATTTTTGCAGAAACAGCAAAAAAAGCGCATCATATTAATGTGGTTGAGATTCTATGTTTGGGAATGGGAGGGAGAGAAAACAGGAAATTTTGATTACGTGGGTTTGTGATTATGTCGCCGGTAACGGTTTCTAGACTTCATTGGAATTGCCGGAATTAATTCCAACCAATCCTTGTCATCTGTGGTCGAAGGCATTGGTGCAGGGGCTATGAATGTTGAAGCCTTGAAGATGTGAAGAAGTGAGAAATTAATTATATTGTGATGTGGTTAATTTTTGAGCACGACATTTTTCTTTGTTACATGTTCTTCATCAATGTAAAAAAGGGACAGAACAGAAAGAATTTAAACTTGAGGGGAGCTGGACCTTGTAAATGATTTATTCTTTGTTCCTCTTTTTATTATTAAAAAATAAAGGATGTTTTTTAAACTCTATATATAGGTTATTTTTAACTTAACATTATTATATTTTTTTTTTATTGTGATGTAATAAATTAATTTAATATTTAATATTTTCAAATATGTTATGAAAATTGATTTCTGATGAAAAAATAATTAAAAGAATGGATTTTTTTTTTAATAAAAAAAATATGGCTGAATTTTTCATTGAAAATTATACTTGAATTAATAATAAATTTTGGTTCTATATATAAAGTAAGTTTTGGTAAGAAAATTTAGTTTTAAATAAGTTGAACAATTTTTAAATTTTAAATGTATTGACATTATTTTAAATGGACTAGAAGCGCTTGAGATAAAATTAGAGTTTATGAAATCACAAAGTTAGAATATAATTAGAATCTAATTTAAGTCTTTATTGAGTTTTTACTTAGTTGTTGTTGATTTCTTTTGAAATTCGTAGATTGAATAGAAGGAAAAATTATCTTATAGAGGGCTATAAACAACCATTATTTCATAGTACAGAAACTCCACGTAAATGTGAGCTCCGCCCCACAAGCTTTGAGGGATGGCTGCATACAGTTGTTGCACAAGAGACACCCTTGAATTGAAAGAATAAGTCTTTTATTTTATTTTTTATAAGAGAAAGAATAAGTCTTAGGAGACAAAAAATTCAATAATTTTTTGAGGTGACTCTTGGTGCAGTAGTGGTCATTCTATAAATATAAGTGCTTGTGGGGTGTGAAAGGTAAGAGCTGGGGTTCAAGTCTCTACGAGGCAGTTCACGCACATATACACTTAGATTAGGTTAGAGTAGAATTTCTATCTTGTATAAAAAAAAATTGTTGAGGCGACAAGTTATGATTAGTATATAATAAAAGTGACATGGATGATGGTCCCAATTAAAATGATGTTACACTAATAATGTCCCGTTGCAATATGAGCCTAAAGCAACCATGTTAAGTGGGACTTTTTTAATATTTAAGTATGAATTAAATAATATTTATGATCTTAATTTCTATATATTTTTTATTTTTAGTTAAAATTTAATTTTCTTTCTTTTTGAGATGAAAATCATTAATTAAATTTTTGTATTCAAATTTTACTAATTGAGACCCTATTTAAGATTCAATTAAATTTTCTATCTTGTTTCACTCTTTCACATGGACTCGAAAATTTTGTACTAATGGATGCTAGAAATTGTTTTTAAGGAGAAAGCAACGAAATATAAAAATACTAATGGATACTAAATTTTTTGTAAAATGAATGGCAAGAATGAGCTTCAAAAATCTTTTCATTGTCTTGAAGAATCTACCAATAACCAATAAGTGTTTATTTATATATATACCAAAAAATGAATGGCCGAAACTATGATAAGTCAAAAACATCATCCTTATAAATTTACAAGAAAATGGTTATTCATGTGCAAGGAATAATTCTTGTTGCTGAACATGTCGAAGTTTTGCTCCATGCATTTGTCTCTCCTCATCATTTTCTCTGCGGAATAGAAACTAATAATATTCCTTTCTCATTCTCATAATTAGTAAGATTCTGATGGATCATGGAAGCCTTTGAATCAATTCTTTTTTTATTCTCATTAGGTCATCACATTTATATAATCATTACGTAATTCATTTCATCATTTTGTTGCTTGGCCAAAAAAGGAAAAAAGAAAAGGAAAGAAAAAAGTCCATTAATTTGATTCTATTTCACTAAGGATTTTGTAGTTCAATTGACATTTCCTCTTATTTCTAAAGAAGACAACAATTGTTCAAATTTCTCCAATCTATTATAACTATCGAATTATCCATAAGAAAAAAAATTTGAAGATATTTCATGGAGTATGTAGATTATTCATTCGTTTGTTCCTCTTTTTATTAATAAAATAATGGGCATTTGTTAACCTCTATATGTATATTATTTTTAACTTAACACTGTGATGTAATAAATTTATTTAATATTTAATGATTTTAAATGCGTTATGAGAATTGAGTTATGATGAACATATAAAGAAAAATACGGTTTTTTTTTTTTTTTTTAAAGAATATGGTAGAATTTTTCATTGAAAATTACACTCAAATTAATAGTAAGTTCTGGTTCTATTTTTTTTTTTTTTAAAAGAGTAAGTTCTAGTAAGAAAATTTAATTTTAAATAAGTTGGAATAGTTTTAAATGGATTGAATTTTTTTTTTAAAAAAAAAAAATGTACTAGAAGTAATTTAAATTGTAGCCTTGTAGGAGCTCTTCAGATAAAAGTAGAGTTCGTAAAATCTACTCAGTATAAAATCAAAAAGTTAGAATATAATATAATTTAAGTCTTTATTGAGTTTTCGCTTAATAAAAATAAAAATATATTATTATTATTATTATTGATTTAGCTTGAAATTCGTAGATTGAATAAAAGGAAAAATTATCTTATAGAGGGATTGTAGACAAACATTCTCTCATAATACATGAACTCCACATAATTGTGAGCCCCAAATGTCTTTAGACTCATGTTGTAGTAGAGACATCTTGAATCGAAAAAATGAGTCTCAATTTGTTGAAGTGACATGTTGTGATTTGTATATTATAAAATTAATATTGGTAATGGTCCCAGCAAAAATAATGTTACTCTAATTATGGTAACTCGTTTTAATTTGAGATTTTTCTATTTCTTTCTTTTTAATTTTTCTATTCTTCTTTTATCTCTCTCACAGATACAAAAATTTTGTACGAATAGATACTAAAAATTGTTTTAAGGAGAAAGCTACGAAATAGAAAAATACTAATGGACACTAAAAATTTTGTACCATGAATGAAAAGAATAAGCTTCGAATGTCTCTTCATTCTATTGAAGAATCTACCAATATAACCCATTAGTGTTTATTTATATGGATATACATATAATATAATCTGGGACAATTACTTTCATATACTAATTGGTGGTCATTTTACTGGGTCATGTGGGTTAGATTCCAAATTTTCAACTATGTATACCTTTTCATATCACTCCTTTTAAACCATTGTCTCCATGTAAAAACCATGTAAAATGGGTGCTTCCTCTAATACATTGCAATCATTCAATTTTATCTTTTAAATGATCATTCTTATCGCGACCAACATAAATATCCACAGCATTATGAACATATAACTTTTGCATAAAGTAACATTTTCATTTGAAGCAAATTTTGTCCTTTTTCAAGAAAAATTGATTGGCAAGCACAACTAGCATATTTTCAAAGATGTGATTTTACCCCGTTTTTTATATGAACGAGGAGACGTATTTTGTTTTTGTAGAATAACTCATGCATAATAAAAGGGCAAAATTAGAGGGGAATTAATTTTTTTTTAGTAAGTTACACACGGTCTTAACTTAATTATGACCTCACCCTTATAAGAAGAATAAGTGTCAATTGAACTAAAACTCATTGACAAGAGTAAGAGGAAAATGATGGAGGCAAATCGTACGAAGAGACAAGTTTTGATGATTATGGCTTTTATGCTGATGCTGCATGTATTAGAAGCTGATGTCTCTCAGCCCCACCCTCCCTCTTCAATGCTTCATCGTGCTTTCACATACGATACTAAAGGCTATGAGGACTGCTTTGAAGGGCACTGTAAAAATAAATTAAGAAGGAAGTTTACTAAATACTTGTATTCTCCGTTGTATCTTAAGCAATGCCATAAATCCTGAACATCATTGAACACGAATGTAAGATGTGGTGTAAAGTTCTCAACTCTAAAATCTCATTTATCTTTCTATCTCCATACATATGCATGTAAACATGAATACATCCATATGTCCATAAAATTACATACCTATAACTTAGCCTCTTGGGATATTTTTTTCCATGTTCTTTCTTTTTTGTTTTTATTCACCATAATTAGTCTTTGAAAAGCAGTGTTCATACATGAGTTTCTATTATTTGAACGCTTAAAATAGAAATTCATGTTTGAAATGTTGAATTTCCAACAAAAATGAATATTTCTCTCATTAAAAATTAGAAAATTTGGCACAGTAGGAAATATTACTAAGAAGGGAGAAGGAAAAAAAGTTTGTATACTAAAGCATCTTACATTTAGATTTCATTTCACCATATAGAATTATATGACACATTGTTAGCATAATTTATATGAATTTCTTTCGATTATAGATTCTGATATTCATTCTTAAATGTGGCAGATTTTTCTCAAAAAAAAAAAAAAATGTGGCAGATACATTTTATATGAAGCAGAAGAATAATTAATTTTTAGCTCAATTATCAAAATGAGCTGAACAAAATTCCTGGAGAGATTTTCAAGCAAGGAATAAATGAAACGTGTGATCACCGAATGCAAGCTTTAAAATTTAGATCATGTGTTCATGATCATATAATAGGAACCTTTTTAATTTTCAGCTTTTATTTTTCTCAAATATATAATTCTATTCCTATTTCCTAGAGATATTTTAAGCTATACTTTTTTTTTTTGGTTGACTGAAAATTTATCATCATCCTTAGCTTCCTTCCACGGACTACCCAAAAATCCAATCCCCAGTGGATTCGAATTATGCTGAGGCTTCAGTTAGCTCTCTCGTTGATTCGATATCTAATAGTTGGGATGAAACCTTGATCACTACTCTGCTATTCTCTACCCAAGAAGCCCAACTTATCCAGTCTATTCCCCTAGGCCAACCCAATACTGAAGATAGACTAACTTGGTCCTTTGTTCAACCTGGAACATACATGGTCAAATCTGAATTCAATTTCCTTTCAAGCGAAAGGACTATGGCTGATTCCTGGGAATTCACCCGATAACCATGAAGTGTGGAAGAAGATATGGGGTCTTACCGTACCAAACAAGGTTAAAGGTTCTAACAGATGATGTCTGTGACCATTGTAAACAACTCCCTGAGGATATTATTCATGCTGTAACGTCATGTCCTTGTATTTCTATGGTGTGGGATTCAGATGTTAGGTGGAATTAATATTTTTCGTTGGACAAAGTTTTTTCCAGGTTTGTTGAGTTGGTAAAGCATGTTATTGACGAAGGGAAGGATCTTGCTGTTTTTGCTATGCTTGGGTTCATGGAACTTTTTGTGTCCTTGGCAGCTCCAAGAAATTTTTAGGGGGCGTTAAAAAACTTATATTAAAAAATTGTTAGTAAAAAGAGAACTTGAATATATTAAGTTATTAACAAAAAAAAAAAAAAAATTTATAATTTCCTTCTACAAGTTTTCAAATTTTAAATTATTACATAATAATTCATTATTATGAGTATTTATTGCCAATATGGGTAGCTATGACCATTTTATTTTGTTAAATTTGTCTAACATTTTTATTTTTATGCAGTTGTTATTATCTATTAATTTGTCATTGTTTTTATAAAAATATTTTAAACTAAATGAATAAACATAACTCATTGGCTCTGTATTAATTATTGACGCATACAACCACACTTATTCATACATAAAATAATACACTACATGTCTACTTAACCAATCAAATGCTTGAACAATCACTAACTTTATAATTTTTCTTCTTGAATTTTTTTGACTTTATAACAAAAGGTTATTATAACATGATAACAATACACACACATGTAATAAACCATATCTATTTCCTAATTATTAAATTATATAAAGTTATATTATATTTATAATATTATACACACAAATATCCACACATATCATTATTCATACAAATAATATTATAACAAAAAATAATGCACACAATTAAGATTAGACACACCAACACACATAATATAAATTTATAATAAAGAGTGACATTTATAGTTCACAAACACTTACTCGTACTCTTAGATTTAGAAATACTTGTCGTAAGGGTGTATAAGATTTAAGTTAGGGCGTGCAAAAATATATTTAAGAATAAATTAAAGTATTAAACTAACAAATAAAAATTATAAAAAATATATATATATATATATTTTGAAGTCAGGGGGTTCATTTGAACCCTTGAACAAAGGGTAGAGCCGCCCCTGTTTGATGTTAGTGGAACCAATTTAGAACAACTACAAGCACCTTCCCCATTCATCAGGTTATCTAGATGGCTCAGAGTCTCTGACTACTTTCATTCGAGCTATTCCTCAAAGCTAATTTTGATGGAGCTGTGGTTAGGGAACTTGGTGAGGCAAGTATTGGGGTAGTTATTTGAGATTATAAGGGGATGGTTTTAGCTTCAATGTCTGTGCTAATTTAGAGGCTCTAGCGGTTGTACGTGCTTTAAACTTTGCTCATGACCTTGGTTTTCCAAAAATTATACTTGAGGGAGATTCAGAAGTGGTAATCAAGCTTTGAGAAGTGAAGAAGAGTCTTTTGCTTCTTCTGGTCACCTTATTGCTGAAGCTAAATCCCTATTAGAGGCCTTTAGTATTGTTAATTTTTCTTATCTCATAGATAAGATAACTCTGTACCACATAACCTTGATAAGCATGCAAGACACATTAACGGTTTATAGATGTGGATGAAAGATGTTCCTCCACACCTCCTTAATATAACTTTTGCCGACTTGGCTGGATTATCTTTGTTGAAAAAATACATGTTTGTATTGCATACAAAACATACACAACGAATAATTGACAAATCTACTTCATTTTGCAATTGATAACATGTACTATATAAGTTTTAGAATTTAAGAACAAGAAAGTGTAACTTGGTGCGGTGAAATTCAAAAGCAAAGGATTAGAAGTACTTGTGAACAATTTTAATCTTCACTCCAATTCCACTTAATGTCCAAGAAGTGTAGTCTCTCAATTAGTTTCTAAGGGGAGAATAAGAGAGTGGCTCACACTCACATACACACCACTTCATTTCTTATGAAAACTCTTATTAAAATTCTCTTATGAAATTCTGTATGTTTCTCTCCTTATATTTTACTGATTATCTAATTGGGCTAGCCTTTTGGGTCATTCCAATTAGGCTTTAGTATGTGGCTTGAAGTGGGACTAAAAAGGAACAGATAAGACTCTAACTCCAATGGGTCTTGGGCTTTTCTGTTAACTATTGACAAGTCCAAAGTTACCATTAATTATATTCAATAGAATATAATTGCACTCTAGGCCTTATTAATAAATTATATCCCAAGACTTTATTATACATACAACCACTTCATTAAAATATTCGTAATAATACAAAGTCATGAATGTTGACTGTCACTTTAAAGATTACTACATCTTAATTCTTGAGTACTCGGTTTAATCTTTTAAGTTATTCATCATATATTTATGAAATCCAATTTTATAAATATATACTTTAGTAACTCCTTACTAAAGTGGTTGGACTCAACACTCTGAATAACCAAACCCATTAAACTTATCTCAAGGGAATATTTTATATCTCCGTTAAGAGATTATGAATTTCATCTTGAAAATATATGATCCATCAACATTAAATATGGCTGTTCAACATACTGAGGTTTTGATCGTGACTTTAGATCTTGCTCTTGATATATCAAAGCAACCTATACCTCATGATCAGGTTTATTATTCTCTTAGGATTTAGAGTTGATGTAAATAGAAGTCGTGAGATTTATTATTCATTTGACAGTCATTAGGACAATAATAAATCTCACAACGGTCTAGTTCAATATGTTTTAACTCTTAAAATATATCAACATATCAACTAGAAGTCTCCACTTCCATGACCAAGACAAATCATTTCAGTTGATATGTTATAGTCTTCGTAGATGAAATGCCCAATTTCATCAATGACTATGAACTAAAATTCTGAGTTTACAAAGAACTTGTGATTTATATCTTCTGTGACTAAATCACATATTATGCATCTTATAGACTAAGATAATGTCTCATTAGTTTATTTATAGATAGTCTCATATAATTAAACAATTTAATTATTTATAACATGCCAATAAATTAGATTTTAGGACATAAACCCCAACAATCTTAATAATACTTTCAAGTATTTCTTCTTAACTACAATGCACCAAAATATCAATATCTAATGAATTTCTCTTCTTAACCAAATATCTAATTAATAATATTTGGTGTACCAGAGCTGGAAGCACTATACTTTGATTCATTATAATTGAATATCAATGATTTCACTTAAAAAAAAAAAAACATAAATTAAAAAAAAATTTAATGAAAGGAAGTTAAGTTTGAATTCATCTTCAAGTGACTGGATGTTAGACACGCAAAAAAATAAAAAAATAAAAAATTATTTTATTCAAATAAATTAATAATAAAGGGGCTGAAGTTGGAAGTTGGATTTTATTAGTAGTAAAAGTTGGGTAAAGTTTTCAAGCACATAAACAAAAAGGACAAAACAAAAGAAATTGAAAAGCCAAACTAAAACAAAAGAAAAGCCAAGAAAGAGGTTCTAGGTTATTTAACGAAGAAGATGAAGAAGTGGGAGGAGAAGGAGATCAGCGAAATGGGACTCCGGCAACGTGGTGGTAATTTTTTGGCAGCAATAGTAGCATAGTGAGAGATCGTAAGTTAATATGTTACTGAAAAAGGGGAGAGAGATATTGGATCCGAAAATTTTTCTTTCTTTTTGACCTGAAAATCATGTTTTGGTCCAGTATGATTTTTTCGGCCGAAATGTGGTATTTCGTCTGGTATAGTCGGAACAACCCAATATAACCAGTATTTGAATCGGAACAAAACATAAGTGTTTTGGTACCGTTTTAAGCTCTGATAGGGAATATACTGGCCGTACTGGCCGGTACGATACAATATCAACTCCATTGGCGTCTTGAAAAGAAAGAAAAAACTGTCAAGAGTGACTGGTGTAACCTAGTCAAGGACTCTTCGACGTTTAAGTCAGTTTTCTCTCTATAACACAAGGAAGGGAAAAATAACGAATGGTGGGACTTACCTTGGGTGAATAAGACTTGTTCCTTTTATCTAGAGTTAGAAGTGGGTCTATTTGTTCGGATCCGTTACCAGTGTGGGTGATGAGTAAATGGAGTACGTGGAGCGAATTACGAGGAAATCCTTCCACGTTTTAAGAGTAGTATACAATGGTCAGATTGTAAGAAACTTTTTGAGAAGTCCTTCTGTAGAATTCACCAAGTGTTATTAAGTCGTCCTTACGTTTGTACTACAAACGACTTGCTTGGTCTTATTATAAAGGGACTTGTATTATTCCTAAGTACAATGTTCTTGTTCTCCTCTTCTTAATGTTTTCTGGATGTCTAGCTCCCTCCCTCACTTCACAAATGATGTTGAAGCTTTGGCAGTAGCACGTGCAATATCCTTTGCTCAAGTGTTAGGATTTTCCGCTATGATCTTAGAAGGGGACCCCAGGTGATTATTAATGCCTTAAAGGATGAAGATAAAGGGGCTGTTTGGATTTCAAAAAATGCTCACTCATCACTTATCACTCTATAACTCAACACTTATCATTGAAAATACCACAATTTCCTAAGGTGGCATGTTTGGCACTTGTTTCTAACTTTGATAACTCAAAAAATTTTACTTTTTGTGGGACCCACGGATTGACTTGGTGTAACTTTTACTTCTTATTTTTTTTTTCTTTTTCTTTTTTCCTTCAACCCCCAATTCCCAAACTCACCAAACCTAGTGAAAAGGAATGGAAAAAAAGAAGAAAAAGAAAAAGAAAGAAACCAAACCTAGAAACCCAATGTGAAAAGGAAAGAAAAGAAGAAAAGAAGAAGAAGAAGAGAATAGAGAAACCAAGCCCAGACCCAGCATGAAAAGAAAAAAAAAAAGGAAAAAAAAAAAAGAAACCAAACCTAGAAATCCAATGTGAAAAGAAAAGAAAAGAAGAAGAAGAAGAGAATAGAGAAACCAAGCCCAGACCTAGCATGAAAGAAAAAAAAGAAAAGAAAAGAAAAGAAGAAGACAACGTGTGTTGGAGAGAGCAAAAGGTCTAACCGGATTTGACTACTCTCTGATCGTGGGTCTCTCAAATATGTGTGTATTTACCAAAATGCTATCATAACTCAGTTTCCATAACTTAAAAACACTCAAAAGTTGTTTTCAGTTTTACTGACTCATCACTCAAAAATCAGAGAATTGATAGATGTAAACAAAAACTGAAAACAAATTTGAACACACCCTTCTGCCGTGGAACTAGGGATGGCAATTTTTCCCCGCCTTGCTTGACCCGCCCCTCCCCGCTTCGCCCCGTGCGGGTTTTCCCCCGCCCCGCAAAGGTGGTGGGGCGGGGATGGGGCGAGATTTTAGACCCACACCATGGGGCGGGGCGGGGCGGGGATGGGTTTACACTTTTTAGACCCACCCCGCCCCGCCCTGCCCCATCCCACCCCGCCCCGCATTAATAAGGGTTAAATTGTAATTTTATTATATCCTAAAACCCTACTATTTAAACAAAAATATCATCAACTTTTATTCTACCTAACGTGACTCTACCTCTTTTTTCTCTCTAGCAAAGTTGGAAATAAGGTACCAATTTTAACTTCTTCTTTTTTTTGTCTTTATTGGAAACAAATTTATATACTATTGAATTGATGATTTCATTCATGATTCATACGGTCTTTCTCAACTTGCTTTTCATCATGTACATAATATAATTTTTTTTAATGAGTTACGGGTCTATGGCTCTAAATATGTGTTTGTGTAATTGTTTTTGTAATTTTGTGTGGACATTTGGCTGCTTAACAACACTGTTTCTTTAAGCTTGTTAAAATTTTATTTTATCATGTTATGAGATTTTTGTTGTGATATTGTCTTGTTAAACATTTAGATAATATTATTTAGTTTTTGCTAAAAATTAGTTTAATTTGATAGGATAAATTTATTTATAATTTCAAGTATATTTTTATTATTGAAACATGTCATTTTATTTGAAAAAATGGTAATAGTTGTAGGGAAAATTAACAAGAAATAATGTTTTACGGTATAGGGTGGGGCTTCGCGGGTCTTCGTGGGGCCTTAAGGGGCGGGGATGGAGCAAGAAATTTTCCCCATCATGCAGGGCGGGGCGGGGATGGGGCAAGAAAAATCCATGTGGGGCGGGGGCGAAGATCTCATCCTTCGGCCTCGCCCCGGCCCATTGCCATCCCTACGTGGAACCCACCAATTTTGAGTTATGAATAATAAAAACAGAGTGATGGGTGATGGAAAACATGAAATCCAAATGACCCCTAAAACTTTGGTATCTTTTGGCCATCTCTTAGACTCCATAAAACCTACTATAACTGCCTTTAGTAGCATTTCTTTTTCTCATACTCGTTGTAAGGACGCAATTTCGGTCCTAAGCCTAAAAGATAGAAGAATTTAGGCCCAAAGAGCCCAATACAATGGATTTGTAGAGAGTGGGTTGGATAATTAGGCTCTAATGAGTTGAATAGCAATTATATTGGATCCAAATGACAATAAAGTAAGAACAGACAGGTTTTATCTAAAGTAAATTGTCCTCGACACTATCCGAAGAGATCAGTTCTTGTATATATCTTTGAAGTTGGTTACAAGTAAAGTTCTTATTGCTACAATATTTCTCTTTCAATTCTCCAATCCCTTTCTCTCAGGGCCTCTCTTCTATTTTATACCCACTTTTCCTTTTCATCTCCACCCTTCACGTGCATATCAGATTGTTGGTGTTGATCCTTGTCCCATTAGTACCTTCCTGAAATCTTTGGGTAGTAGCTGTAAGGCTGAAAACTACTGTTCAGGTATCACTTTCTCATTAATGCGGCTAGAGAGTTAATTGCAGAGTATTAAATGTGGTGGTAGCAACTTTCCCTTAGATATTTCATAGACTCTCTCTCTATCCTGTTCCTTTCTGATACTTATCCTCATCAGTGGAATGGTCTGAAACGTTGCTTTTGATGGCAGACTGCATCTTTTGACCTCGACTTTGCTCAGCCGAGGAAGAATTCCTCCTCGGACCACTCTTTTGGACCATCATGATCATACCTCACCCCTTCACTTACCAACACGGATTCTTATGATAGTATTTACTGTCCTCGGACTACTTAATGTCCTGGGACTGGGCCCTTGGCCCAATATACACATAAATATATATTTCTAGGCCTATCACACCTACAATTTTATTAGCCATGTTAGTATTTATTGTGCAAACATGGAACTTCGTCTGTCACGTAGGACTTTTCTGTTAGTGAGTTGACAGTGGAGACCAAAATAAAAACGTTTTCTCTCTTCAAGAATTAGGGTGGGCGCAAATCAATTTATGGATCAAAATGAGAATTGGCTCAAAATGCAGGAAACAAAAGAGTATTTTCGACTTTATTGTATTGTACTTGTATAAAAAATTCAACTTGACTTAACTTTAATACTTTCATCAACAATGTAGTTGTTTTTATTGTTAAGTTGTGTCCATAGATACAACAATGAAATTATCAAAATCAATCTTTTCAGTTCTTGTTTTACTATTTATAATTAAACTTCAAAATTTCATATTTCTAGTATAATCTTTATTTCTTTATCTATTAAGATTTTTCTTTAAATTTTTATATATAATAAAAAAAAAAAAAAAAAAAAAAAAAAAAAAAAAAAACACTACGAACTACTTTTATTGAAGAAAGAAAAAAATTAGTCATAGTTGGCCACAAAAACATCATGTAGGTTGGAAGGAACAACCTCCAACCACACATCTAAACATCTAATATGTTTTACATGTTTAGCTAAGTTGTAAACTATAAAATTGCCTAATTTACGAGAGTAGGGGTGATAGGCCCAGGAATATATATTTATGTGTATATTGGGCCAAGGGCCCAGTTCAAGGACGGTAAATATTGTCATAAGAATCCGTGTTGGTAAGTGAAGGGATGAGGTCTGATCATGATGTTCCAAAAGAGTGGTCCGAGGAGGAATTCTTCCTCGACTGAGCAAAGCCGAGGTCAGAAGGTGCGGTTTGCCATCAAGAGCAACATTCCAGATCATTCCACTGATGAGGATAAGTATCAGGAAGGAACATGATAGAGAGAGAGTCTATGAAATATCTAAGGGAAAGCTGCTACCACTGCATTGAATGCTCCGCAGTTAACTCTCTGGCTGTATTAATGAGGAAGTGATACCTGAACAGTAGTTTTCAGCCTTACAGCCACTACCCAAAGACTTCAGGAAGGTGTTGATGGGACAAGGATCAACACCAACAATTTGATATGCATGTGGAAAGTGGAGATGAAAAGGAAAAGTGGGTATAAAATAGAAGGGAGGCCCTGAGAGAAAGGGATCGAAGAATTGAAAGAGAAATATTGTAGCAATAAGAACTGTACTTGTAACCAATTTCAATGATATATACTAGAACTGATCTCCTCGGACTGTGTCGATGACGATCTTCTTTAGATAAAACCCGTATGTTCTTACTTTATTGTCATTTGAATTCACTATAATTGCTATTCAACTCATTAGAGTCTAGTTATCCAACCCACTCTCTACAAATTCATTGTATTGGACTCTTTAGGTCTAAATCCTTCTATCTTTTGGGCTTAGGGCTCAAATTGCGTCCTTACAAAAAAAAAAAAAATTTATTTAGTATTTTTTAAATGCCACATTAGAATTTTAATTATAAAAAAAAAATTTAAACCAAAAAAGAAAAATAAAATAAAATACAAACCTTAAATCTAATTTAATTATGTCCATTTTTTTTAATTTCATTTTTTTTTTTTTTTTACGTAAGAACATAAGAATTGAACTTGTTCTTCATGTTCTTTCAAAATCCAAGAAATAAACCAATCTCCAGCAAACCCCAAATCCAATTCTAGGAACCAAATATAATCTCCATCAAATCCAAAAAAAATAAGAAATAAATCCAAGAAACCAAACCAAACCATGAATAAACCAAAGAAACAAACCTATAATCCCAGTAACCAACTCAATCTCCAACAAACCAATAAACCCATAGTTTTTCTGGGGAACATACACACAAAAAAACCCATAAAAACAAACAACTCCACGTTCTCTCCAAAAATAAAAAACACAAACAAACCTAGAACAAAAGCAAGGATACCCAGATTTGAACAAACTCAGTCACACAAGTCTTAAACAAACCCAGATACCCACTCATGGGCAACTGATTCTCTTCTTATTGCATGCCACGGCCACCACCAGTGATGTTCACATTTTCCATATCCAAACACCATCTTCCATTGAAACCTCCAACAAATCAAACCCATAAACCTAGAAAAATCATCAAACCCACATGAAAAAAACAAACCCATAAATTTATAACAAACCACCACCCAAATGGAAAAACAAACCCAAGTCAGAGAGATTGTGACTAACACTAATCGATTTGTGACCTACATACCCTGACCTAGTGACGGAGCTCCACGCGTGGTGACGCTAATCCTAGGCGATGGGATCAGACCTTTGGTGACCGGAGTGGTGGAGCAAAGAAGGATGCTAAGAGAGAGTTGGAGAAACCGATTTGGTATGATGAGGTTGAGGTTGTCATGGAGAAGCTCAAGGTTCGGCCATAGAGGCCTTGTCGTTTTGTAAGTATCTAAGGATTAAAGAGAGTGAGATCGTGAGGATAAAGGTTGGGAGAAAAACCACTGTCGGTGGTGGTTCATGGTAGCCATGGAATAGCTCAGAGAATGAGAGAAAGAGGAAAAGAAATTGATATGATTTGAGATTTGGGAAGGTCTAGCTTAAAACCAAATCTTTTGTATTTTTGTGTTTGGTTAAGAAAAAATAAAATGCACGAAAATATGAGAATTGAGAAATTAAATTTTTAGTTTAAATTAAAATTAAGAAATTAAATTAAAAAAATAAAATAAAATGATGACGTGACTTTTAAAAAATGCCAAATAAAATTTATTATTATTGTTATTATTATTATTTTATCAGCCATATCAGTATTTACTATGCAAACAGGGCATTCTGTTTGCCATTTAGGACTTTTCTGTTAGTGAGTTGATGGCAGGGACCAAAACGGAAATGATTTTATGTTTTCAGGGACTGAGGTAGTCGCAAAATCAATTTAGGGACCAAAATGAGAATTGGCCCAAAATGTAGGGACTAAAAGTGTATTTTCCCTGCAATAAATAGGTGCAGTATGTATCTATATCTATATAAAAGATGAAGCGTAGCATTTATTGTTGCTACGCTCCAGTTGAGCCACATCAGCAGCCATGCCATTATTTTATTTTCATTCTTTTTCTATTAGTCTTCTAACTTTTTGCAGTTTTCACTTCAACTTCCATAACACCTATGACTTTCTATCTCCACTATTTTAAACTTCCCATGTAAGCTTTTTAATGCCTCAAACTCTCCATCTCCTCCTTTATTGCCTCTTACTCTTCTCATTGAATCCAACCAGTTCATAATATTCAATTGCCACTACCCCTATAAAATTAGAGAGATAAATTGAATAGAAGATATATAAACCGTTAGAAGTCATCTATTTCTCTTAACCAAAAAGGGAATGGTTTTGGATTTAACTCCTGCAAGTATAGAGCTCCTTTTAGAACTACAAGGCTATATTCTTAAATGGGGATATCGTTTTGTTCCTTCAAACCATATGGTATGTCAAGTGTATTTTATATATTGCAGTGTTATGTGTGTGTGTGTGAATGTTTTTTTTTTTTTTTTTTTTTTTTTGGGTCTCTTTTACAATGAAATGCTGCCAAGAAAGTGGTTTGCTCTCTATTTCAATGCTGAAGGTAATCCAAATATTTTTAATTCTATATTTCCACGTGTTTGATAAAATGACTAAAAGAAGGATTAAAAAAAACAAAAATGGCCATGTTCATGTAGGGGAAAAAAAAGGAAGAATGAATATTTAAGAGTACTATTATGTTAGTAAACTTCATTTATAAATTGGTGTGTTTCATTGGATTTATTGCAGCAATGACGATAGTAAAACGAAATTTAGGCAATGATAAGAGCCCAAATTCTTCACCGATCAGTTCCAATGAAAAGAAAGAAAGAAAAAACTAATATTTAATAATAATAATAATAAAAAGTCAAATGTTCTAGCAATTGTGGGGGTGTTTTTTTTATTTTTTTATTTTTTTTATTTCCACCTTGATTTTTGAAGTTGATATAAAGAACAATAATTTGCATAATGAATACTTCATATTAGGGTGCATAGTACCAAAAAAATGACAAGATATATAATATACTTATACTACAATTAATCTTTATTTTCATTTCCACGTCATCTTTGCCAAAACAAAATAAACTATCTAAAAATTGTGACTCTAATAATAATAATAATAATAATAAATCAAAGTCTTTTCTAAATGGGTTTACTGAATATAAAAGTCATCAAATGCTATAAGAATGACTCTTTGTTTGCTTATAGGTAATACAAACGTCTCACTCTATGAGTATATTCTCTAATGTTTTAATTACTCTAAACGACAATAAATTAGGCTCCTCTATTTTATTAGGAAAAAAAAAATACATTTTAGGTTTCTATTATTTTTTATTAATTATTATCAGCAAATCATAATAATCATTCAAATAATAATAATCTCTCTCTCTCTCACTCTCTCTCTCTCTCTCTCTCTATATATATATATTTATTTATTTATTTATATACACATATGAACAAACCATAACAAATATTCAATTGCACAAAAATTTACACTAAGGTTTCTCTTCTTTTTTATTTTTCTACTTTTTATTATTATTATTCTTAATATTTCAATTTGAATTCATTGTTTTTGTAAAAGCCATATTTACTCTACACTATATTTAATTATGAAATTTTTAGCGTATATATATATATATATATATATTTGATAGCTGATTTAAATGATTTCTTCACAAAATTTTGTTTGAATAATTTGATAAATTATCTTATATATTTTTGGGCTTATTATTATTATTATTATTATTTTTTTATTTTTATTAATGGTGGTTTACTAACTTATGTGGTAAGAATTTTCTTTTGGCGATTCATAAAATGATCCTTAACAAATTTTTATTATAAAATTTTTTCTTTCAAATAATTAAGTTTAACCACAAAATAACCATTAATAATATTTTCACGCATTGCGTGGGTCTGCAACTAGTTTTATATAATTGCGGGAATAGTGTATATTTTCAAAATATTTTTGATTTATACAATAAATAAGGTTATTATTTATTTATATTTATATATATGTGTAATATATGGTGTAATGGATAAAGTATAAAATGAAATACAAAAAATAGTATAACTGATATGCGTTTGTAATAAGGCATATTTTATTACAATATAATGTAAATTATATTGTATATTATATTTGTAATAACCTATGAAGGCTTTCAAACCATAGAAATAGAACAGATCGTCCTAGGCTTCCAAAAAATCAGTTGTAGCTCTTACTACACAGCAAAATTCTATATGGCACGAAACGAAATGTATCTTATGGGTGCTTGAGGACTAGGGATGAAGTTGAAGGGTTGCAGTATTGGTGTGAGAATGCCACAGGCCACAAGCCTGAGGAAGAAAGCCGCTCGAGGAAGGGAAGAAATGAATCAAGGTACTCTGTAGTATTCTAAGTGGGAGCTGGAATCTGAAAAGAGAGGAAGTCAGTGGACATTAGGGAAGTTTCTAGTTTGGTGTAGCTTGTTGTATCTGCATTAAATGGTAGGTAACAGCTTTATGAGCCGCATTGATGAGGAAGTGCCCTGAATAGTGTAAGTCACAGGTAAGCAGATTCCTTCCACCATCTTCTTCAGATGTTAAAAGTAACAAGTATTATGAAAGGAGGGAGGTTAGGTGAGAATGAATGGTTGAGATATGATAGAGGTAGAAGTATATAAGGAAAAGAAGGAGCACTGAGAAAGGGATCGAGACATAGGTATCAAAAAGTGATAAGCACAAAGGAGACGAAGAAAGGAGAGAAAGAAGAGTGAATAGTGTAACTACTGGTACAAACTTAGCCTTCTCAGGCGAGCTTGTAGAGGGATATAAACCCCCTTTATTTTATAAGATTAATCTTGTCTTCTCTATCTTGATCCCCGGGCAGAGTCCCCTCTTGTTGTTCGTTTTCCTCTCTTACAAATTCTATTGATTTTGGCCAAAGTTTATCTGTGTAACTCACTGTTCTAAGTGGACTTGGGTCATTGAATTTTTTGATCCTCACATGTCTTTTACAGCATAGAGCTCTATTTAGGATAGATTTAAGAGTAGCCTTCTTAGCCTCCACTCTTACTTTCCCTTGTCTTACTAGTTTGAACAATTCTTTTCCCTGGATTCCACCACACTGAAAAACTTTGTTTTTTTGGGTGTGTGAGAGAAATGAAACGGACTTGGCTTCACTGTTCTTGTGCATTGGACTCATTGAGATTTGGACAACTTTCAAATAATTGTTACGTGTTCACATTTTAACAGGTCTAGTTCACTAGACCCAACTCTTATCCATGTGAAATGTGGTATACGACACCACGATCCAAAGCCATTTGACAAATCAAACATGAGACATTAGCACATTAGTTCCCTCCAAATTCTGTTGGTAAAGGAACATTCAAACTATAAATGGCTTCTACTTTCCAAGCTATTCCTGGATAGAAAACACATGCTGAATCAACTTTGCAATCCCATTGGATCATTTTGTCATAACTCATAAGTAGTCAGCCTTTTTCTCAACAACAAAGGAAGGAAAGAAAACATGTCTTGGTATAGACAATTATCCATTATCCACAAGCGTATTACAACAACGAGCCTCGATTTTGCTAAGGGGTGTTTAGCTAAGATAATTAAAATTGATTTCTGGAACTTTACCCAGGTTTCATCCTTATCTCTTTCCTAAACTTAACTAAGATAATTAAATATTTATAGTTAAACTATATATTTCTTCCCTAACCTTTTAATTGTATCAATTTGGTCTCTAACGCGTCAAACTTTTCCATCCGAAAGATAATGGCAGTGGCTAAATTGACATGACACTGAAAGGTTAGATACCAAATTGATACAATTAAAATGTTAGAGATTAAATTGAAATATAATGTAAAAGATAGGGACCAATTAAATATGTAGTTTACCCGTTTTCTTTTTATCAAAATTATAACTTCTTAAATTCTTAAATTCAAAATTAAGCCAAAGGCTCCTCACACGCTTTTTGAGGCTAGACTACTATTAAACACTCCTACATAAATCTATGCATTTAACATATTTTTTAAAATTAAAAAAAAAAATTCAAAAATCATATTGATGTGTTGATTTTAATCTTCAATTATCATGATATTTAAGGACAAAATGGCCTTATGCCATTTTCACCCAAATTATATAGCCTTATACCCCCCTTTCCAAACTAATTAGGGAAATGACCCTCTTTTGTAACTCGATTTTCTCAAAATCGAGTTAAAAAATAATAATTCTGGAACCCTATAGTGATGTTTTTAAGGACTTATAGTGACGTTTTAAGGACTTATAGTGACGTTTTGTAACTTGATTTCATGGAGTTCAAGTTACAAAACGTCGCAAAACGTCGCTATAGGTCTTTAAAAACATCACTATAGGGCTTAACTCGATTTTGAGAAAGTCAAGTTTCAAAAGAGGGGCATTTTCCTAATTAGTTTAAGAAGGGGGGTATAAGGCTATATAATTTGGGTGAAAATGGCATAAGACAATTTTGTCCTGATATTTGATGAGCATACATAATGTAATGGTGGATTTAAAGAAATACTAAACCAATATAAAAAATTAAATTTATACATTAAATGAAAATTACACTAGATTTTAACTTAAACTCAAAATCACATGTATTTGTATAATCATTGAACTATGTTTCAAGATAATTTTTCATATATTATTAATTCTTACATCAAAATTAATCTGTAATTTGCTTGGAACTCTTACAACGAATTTCAGCTCATATAAATTAAAAATTAAAATTCTATGTTCCAAAACGGGTTCTAGTTACAAGCACTGTGTCACATGACTTTATTCACTTTCAAGTTAGATTTTTTTAAATATGTTTTCACTCAAATTTCAAGTCTAAAAAGAAAATACTTTATTGAAATGAACTCCAAGAAATTATTGTTTAAAAAATATTACCCCAAATTTTTTTCCATAGCAGCTCGGCCCAATTCGTATTGTTGGTGGCGAGGCAGCCTATTCCAGTGGGTAACGATATATCGTTGTCCGGGTCAAAGGATCTAGTAGTAGTGCCATAGAATGTGGTGGGCCTGGTCACTATCCTTATCCTTGGTGCTACTGCTACATGGTTTGACTGTGTCATGTCCACAGAAAATGTATGGAATTTTTTTTTTGGGTGCAATGTTACATTCATACAAAATTAGTGCCGTAAATGATACAAGTTATTCATAAATAACTTGAACTTGGTTAGAGAAATTTTTTTTTTTCATGTTTGTTTGTTTAGAAAATAAACCAAGTTCAAGCATTAAATTTAGGCTCGATTATTAATTCAGTCAAACTCAAAAATAATAATGTGTTCATATACAAGCTTGTAAACATGAGAGTTTTATTTAACTATATATAATATTATTTTTTATATGTATACTTGTCTAAAAATATATTTATATAAACTTGAAATTAGATTTAACAATAGGTTCATATGATATTAAATTATTATTTGTAGCATATTGATGATATAAATAGTCTATTCGTAGTAAAAATTCATAGAATCGTGAAAAGGTAAAATATTTTAGTCATGGTTTTACAATATATTAGAAAAGAATAAGTTAATTAAATAGCTTATGAAAAAGCTCGAGCTTGCTTGACAAGATTTTGAGCCAAGCTTTAACGGAAAATTTTATTTGATGATGAGCTCGAGCTTGGCTCATGTTAGAAAAAAATTTAAATGAAAAATCTTGAATTTTTAATACTTAGCTCATTTACAGCCCTATACAAAATTTTAACAGTTGAGCTAACAAATTTTCACTGGTACTAATCTAAAGCCACCATTGACAGCTATTTTTTTACCTACCATCGGCAATCTACAATATCAATAATTGTGAAAAATTTCGTCAAATTTCTTATATCTATAAACTCTCTTTTTCTAGGGGGTTTTGCTTGATTTTTTGTTTTGAGTTATTTTAAGGACACACTTTTCGCACAACTTTGCCACGACTTGGATTAACATCACTTAGGCAAAGGTCCACCACTTAAAATACTCCAATCCAATAGACGCCCAAGCAAATTGTCGCAAAATGTGTATCCAAGGTATCCCTTTGGAATTTCAGGGAGCTTGGATTTGGAAGTGGTACTGCTCCTATTAATAAGAATGCTGTCATATTCTCAATAAAGAAAAAAAAAAAGAAAAAAACGAAAAAGAATGCCGTCATGTCCATGAATTATTTATAGATTTGGCCTCATTAATTTGAATTTAACTCCTTGAACAAAAAAATTACTCATGTTACACCCAAAGCTAATTAAACGGGCTCACACTGTTGTCCCAAATTCGTCTCAACAATGAGAGTTTTTATTATTATTTGATGATGCATGCCTAGACGAAAAAAAAAAAAAAAAAGGAAGAAGAAAAAGTTCTATTCCAACCCAAGGAAAAGAATGTGGTAGCATCAATTATTTGGCAATGCATATAAGAAATCCTAACAACATCCATAGTTCCAACAGATGACCCAGCCTGTGTCTATATAATCACAGTTAAGGATTCTATCTCAAATGTTGCGAAAGCAACATCCACAAAAACTAAGGACCAATCAAAAACAAACAGAACACAAAGCTTTTGAATTCTGAAAGCTGTGGTGTATACTGGAAATTGTCTTATCATCTCCCTGAATTTTATTCCAGCATGAAAAATTGAAGGCTGCATTTAGTGATGATGATGATCATCATCGCCGTGTCCATCTGGAGGTCCTCCAGGTCCCACCACTTCCAGCTGTGAAACATCAGATGAATGATTAGGGAAAAATCCTGCAATGCTGAAAGCAACTAACTTTTTCTGTACTGAGCCACAACAATAGCTAATTCAATCGGTATATGATTTTGAGAATAAAGCCGCATTAGAAGATGATAAAAGAAATTAAGGGAAATCAGCGAGCTAAATTTAAGCTATGGAATGGACAAGTTTAACTACATTCAATCCCTAAAAGAAGGGAAGAGAAAAGGACACATTGGCTGGAATTTCATTCAATAATCTTCTTCAAAAAGCTATTGATACAACTTAATAAGAGGATAGAATATTGCCTTTGCAAAGATACGACCACAACCACTAATTCAAATATGATCCAAGGTCAAAACTCTATCATATAGCAGTCACATGCCTATTCATAAGGTCACATGAATTATCAGTGGTCACAACTTATTGAAAGTCACATGATTTATTACATAACAAAATTATAAGACTTGCATACGATCCACATTGATTGTATAAAGGAAAGGAGAAAATGCAGAAAGACTGAACTTTAGATCATAATCAAACTAATCCTCAGTTCATCTAATTTGAAAATTTGATTCCCTAAAGTTACAGAAATAACCAAATTGATCCTACCGTTACATTTCCTGAAGCTATGGAAAACACATTTCTCTCTCCAGTTGCCAAGAACCACCACTTTACCACCATACTGCCGCTTAGTATCACCCAATCCGTCCTCTGGCCTTCCCAAACAAAAAACACCACTCTGAAACTCATAGCTGGCTACCAGGCTACCAAGAACCACAGCTACTCCATACCCCCACAATCTCTCCACTAACCTCAATCATGAGGAATCCTTCAACTCCTGTAAAAAATTGTGTAAGCCCATACTCCCCAATCACCACATAACCTAAGCCCCATGGCCTCAAGGCCTAAACAACTGAAAACCACCTTTAGAAAAATTGCAATCTACTACACCCATTGCCAATCCAACCTTTGTCCAAGCCAACCACCATCCTTGGTTGACGTCCCTTTCTTCACCTCCCATGGCAAGGGGTTTGGCTAGCTCACTCAATCTCACCACCCCTTGTCCGAACTCCAAACAGAGAATCAAACCCATAGAAACCAATTTTTACCCAAAACCATAAACAACCACCCAGAACCCATTTGATGCTATTGCCAAATCCTGATGCAAATTTACCCATGGCTGAACACCCACAAGTCCATTCTAATTGCCCAAGCCTCCAATCTTTGCTACAAACCAAAAAAAAATCAAACACCGCCACTATTTGCTGCTCCCTAAAGCCCAACCAACCACTTCAAACCCCAACAGCATCCACAAGAATTATATACCCAAACACCACCTTTAGGTCACACTGGCAACCAAATCACAGTCCAAAAAGTGAGGCGAGAGTATGAGTCTTTTAGAGAGAACTGGTCAAGTGGGAAAGAGGGGGAGAAACACTAAAAAAGAAAAGCAATTTTTATTACATTATATATATATATATATATATATATGCTATCACGAATAACGCACACGACAACATTTTCTGTAGTGGAGGGACCAAGTTGGTCATATTTGTAACTTCAGAGACTAAAATTTTAAATTAGCAGAATGGACGGTCCATTTGATTTTTGAACCAAAGTTCCAGGGGTAATATATGCCAAATTTGAAACCCCAAGAGAGGAACTGCATGGAATATAAAACAGATTAGATGACGGCATGCTCATGCTATAATCAACACCTTGAATTTTCTTTTTTCCTCCACAAAGATAATGACTTAAAAGTTGCAAATATTTTAGCCTCTGTTTCAACCAGATTAATAATTAGTGTGAATCTTTGCTCGAATATGGGTCATCTATGTATTTAACACGGAGCAAACATAAAAAATATAATTTTAATTGATTGGCCATGCCCTGTTCAGGACATGTATGTGAAGCTAACTGTAGCAAAGTTGATGGCCAACCATAGTCATAATGAGCCTTTGGGACTCAGCTTGTGGAATAATCTGCCAAGTAAATGGTTAGCTGTTGTATAAGAATCCTAACTTGTGTACATTAAAGTATTTGTTGTGTGTGTCCCTGTCTATCTATTTAGCCCTGGATCCACATTTAGACATACAGCTTCATGTTCAAATTTTGAATCACCTCCATGCACTCCAGATCAGACCCTTTTTTTTGGTTTTGACAAGTTACTCCAGATTAGGTCTTAGCAATAAACAGTCAATCCAAGTTTAACCATTTACTTACCTCAAAGTACTGTGTACACACTGGACATTCATGTGGCTTGCCTTTCTCCAGCCAAAACCAGACAACATCATGTTCATCCTCTGCCATTCAAAAGCAAGAAAATCACACAAGAGCATTAATAAAATGAAACATATTTATTTTTCTATAAAGGGAGAAGTATGTATGCACATCCAAGAGAACAGTAAAAATAGAGAAAGATAAGGAGGCACCCACCGCCTTCACCACCAGGGCATCCAACTATTCTCTTGTCATAGTAGGACTTAATAATTGCAGGTTCTTCCTACAGGCCAAAAACAGAAAGAAAATATACATATATTAAACAGATTAAATCCTGTTGTGAAAATCATTATAGATTTAGGCAAAAACCAAAGATAAATTAGTTTCTCACAAGAAGGCATAGTAATAAGTAATAACAACTTCAGAGTCATATAAACAAGTAGTCCTTATCCACATTGACTAAAAATGTAGATACTATAGAATAATAAGGGCTTCTTTTCTCTCTTCATGAAGATAGATTATTATACATTGAAAATCATAAGGACATGAAAATATAAAACTATAATTCTGAACGAGACCATTGAAGTTGTTCTAGTCATCAAGAAGATGATATGATATCATTTTTCTGATTTCATGACAAGTCACCATTTCAACTTTCTTCTACTAAGCATATGAATGGTTTCCATCTCATAATAGACCATGATATGAAAAGAGACATTTCTAATAAAATTTTACAAGATAGAATGGAGACTGGCCCAAGTAAACTGACAGCATACAAGAGAAATTCTGATAAATCAAAATCTAATAATTTATAGAACCAAACAAAGAAGAAAAGAGGAACCACTGCAAGCCCTCCTCCACTCAGAAAGATATTTCAAGAACTAAAGCCTCAACTAGGCAAAGAAAGCTCAATGCCATCAAATTTTTAAACGCATCTCTCTCTCCAAAGGCACCACAACAAATAATATTAATAAAGACCTCATCTCTCTCTTAAAAAATATTGCGATATTCCTACCTTTGACCTTTTAAATTTATTTTTTTGCAAGAACAATACAATGATGGTTTGAAGCAATGGCCAAAGTATAAGCTAACACCCTTTTTTCATATGTTATATAATTTGACCAGAGGAATCATAAACAATAAAGGAGTATCAGATGATAAGCATACAACAGAAATGAGGTAAGAAGAGAGAGAGAGAGAGAGAGAGAGAGGCTACATGGAAAACTAAGTCTAAGAAACTATAATCCGAAAGTTAGACAAAAGCATTTCTGATTCATAACAGATTCCTTAACCTTTTTATTTTCATTTTTATTATTATTACTTGGTAAGATATAACAATTTTACTTAGGAAGCAACTGAGTTTATGAGCTACATAAGCCACGAATAAACAAGTAAACAACACCAATACATAATCCTCAAATCAAAGTTTCATGCTATAAAACTCAATTCTTTCCCTAAGATACAAAAATTTATTGTCAATGCAGTCAGAAAAAATATGATATACCCAATAGTGGGTTTATTAATTTGAGAGCTTCTCTGCTGCTGGAGAATCTTGTTTCTTTTCCACCACCCCCCCCACCCCCCCTTTTTTTTTCATTTCTTAGAATCTTAATGATGAAGTTATCTACTTGTTTGCAAAAAAAAAAAAAAAAAAAAAAAAAAAAAATCTTCTTCAAAGTGCGCTATACACATACATTTTTAAGCAAGTGATCCTTGCCATGGTCCAAACCAATGACAGAATCAATTGCAAGATTAAAGCATTGCTCTTTCTCGTGTATGTGTGTGTGTGTGTGCGTGTTGAAATAATAACTAAAATCTATGCCTTAAAACACTAGTTTGAATCCATGACTTTTAATTTATCACTTGTCTGTTATCATTTGTGCATTTGGGGTTCAATGGGTACGTCCACGAGTGTCGTTTAACTATGTTTTGGTAACTATGTTTTGGGAAGCATTCATCCGTGCTTGCAACTTAGTCCTATTATGCCTATTGCGGACATTATCAAGGGTGAGGAATCGGTGTACTTTGAGAATTTAAAAGCCTTAGCTATTCTTTTATAAGAACATTGTTTGAGTGTTATCATTGAGCCAATAATCCTTTTTGCCAATTTCATAATACGAACACTAGCAACGAATCTTACCAATCAACAAACGCAGAAACATCATTTTCACAACTCAAGCAAGTTATCAATAATTAAAAAACTGTGAAACCAAGTTAGGCAATGCATTAAGTACTAACCTTAGTGCCGAAAGGACCGACTGGATAGTCAATATCAAGAACTCTCTTTCCCTACACAAACCAAAACCAAAACCAATCAATTCCACTCTCACTCGGTCCAGAATCGAATTTAGGTCCTAATCATATGCTAATATTATTATTATTATTATTATTATATTTTTCACAGCAACCAAACAGGACGTTAGATAAAGAAACGGTTAAGTAATGAGATGAAATCAGAGAAAGACCTGAAGCTCGGCTTCAAGCTCCTCACGCTCGTGTCCAGTGGCAATGGGCATTACATCTTCAACTCTCTTCTTCACCGCACCATCAGCTGCACAAAAAAAACAGAAATGAAAAACAAAAACAAATCAATCACACACTAAAATACAAAAAAAAGAGAGAGAGAGAGAGAGACTTGAGTGAAAGATCTAGTACCGGAATCAGCGGTGAAATGGCGGAGGTTGAAGAGAGAAGCGGAGGCGGAAGGGGAAATGAGGGATCCGGTATGTATGGAGGTGGATCGGGTGGGGGCGGCGGCGGTGGCGGCGGCTAGGGTTTTGAGATTGGAAGAGAGGAGTCTCCGCCACATAGTGAGTGCTGTAAGAGTGTATGAGAGAGAAAGTGAATATGAGTGAAATTGAAATCTCAGGTCACGCCCTTCCTTTTGTTGTTATGAGACGAGCACTTTCTGTTTTTGGGGCTTTGAATTGGTATTTGGCTGCCAAAGTTAAGAATGAATGAGAAAGAAATATGGTGGTAAAATTAGGATCAAGGGGAGTGTTGTGTGGGGCGACTTGTCTACTACTGTGCGGAAGAGTGGTTTGTTTGTGTGTGTGTGTGTGTGGATTATTGGATAATTGACTCTTTCGCACGTGAGACTGCTTGGTTTGCACGTGCGAGTGGAGGATCGGCCAGTTACATTTGTACTTTACACATGAGGGGATTGAATTGGATTGAAATTTCAGGTGTAAATAAGGGACCGTTGACGTTTTTGGATCTTCTTCTTCATGATTACCAATGTATAGAATTGGGCGGGCCTCGGGGAGTGAACATATACACTTGGTGATTTGGAAAGTTGGGTCTGTTACATTTTGGAAAATGGCTACTTTTAATGTTTAACAGTAAGGACATTGGTAATGGGCCTAGAGTGAACAAAAATCTGCAAGCCCATTTGTTAAATAAGACATGCTTGGTAAAATATAGTAAATGAGACATGGAGGTAAAATTACTAGGGATATTTAAATGAGACATGCTTGGTACAATATAAAGTTGTGTTCTTAATAAGTGTCTTTTCCTTGTTTTTAACAAATACCAGTAAATTGTGTTTTTGTTGGAATAATGATTGTCACTATTTTAACTTCAAAAACTTAATACTATTGTTTTAGTTAATTAGGTCTAAAGGCAGGTTTACAAAGCAGACAACAAAATGGTAAATATATTATGGATAAATAATTAAATATAATATATAATGCTGGGAAAGTTGTACAACAACTTATTGGTTGCAGGTGTATGGGATGGACATGGACGTGGACATGAACTCACATTCATACTCAAACACCAGAAGAAGAAAAGAGAAAAACATTGTATCAAGGTTGTGCTACACTACAGTGAGAGAGATAAGGCATTGGATAGAGCTGGAATGTGCAACTGTATTTCTGTGATGTTAGTAAAGAATGCAAGAGAGTTGAGCACTTGGATCTGGAAGTATTGATGACAAAATAGAAAGTTTGAAGTGAACTGAAAGGCTATGCCTATGTTCCTCCAAGGCTTTGGAAACTCTTTATCTTATAGTCAATGAATGTTGCATAGAAAAGTGGCAGTACATGTAAGTACAAGAGAGAGAGAAAGTAGTACATGACTGCATCCATGCACAAGTGTACTATTGTACTAAGTTACTAACTATATAGTACATGAATTATTTTTCAGTTACAAACAAGAAGCACAGAGAGAATAAAGATTTCCACTCATGTTTAATCAATTCATACTTCTAAAAAAAAAAAAAAAAAAAAAATTCATACTTCTAAAGCAGCTGTTCTTAAGAGCATTAACATAAATGAAAGTAAGAACAAAATATTATTTGTAAAAGCTAATGGATTCTTGATGCAACAAGTGGTTCTAGATTTCTATGTGAGAAGCTTGTAAATGTTTTAATTCATTGGCTTTTATAATTTAGTATGCAAACTCAATTGGTTTTTTAGTCCTCTTTGGATTTAGACAAGTAGACAACTCACAGTCTCTCTCTCATTCTATCAATTTTCAAGTGAAAATTGAAATCTTTCAAGCTTATAACAATCAATGGGTTCCTCTTTTTTTTTTTTTTTTGGTCACCTCAAAATTCATTTGTCACATAACATTAATCAAATAAAAAGAGTTGCAAGTATGAAAGTTTAGTTCTGAACCCACTAACCTAGACTTGCTAGTGATTGAGCTGTTGGGGTTTCTATTTGTAGTACCCATCATCATTATCATCATACTTGGCATAGTTACTAGTTTCTGGATTATTTGAGGTAAAATTGAAGCTACCATAAAATAATTCCAGAAAATCAGAATCTAACATAAAAAAAGAGTGCAGAATACTACCTTTGGTTACTTTCTCTCCATATATGATAAATGAAAGCAACAAAAACAATTCAAGGTTCTTCCCAAAGTATTAGAGAAACAACTGACGATCAATGACTTACACTTTGTTTAAGGAAAACACACATGTACTACCAGTAAAACCATTACACGTTATTACCCTCTACCTTTGCATATCAAAAGAAGGCTAATACTTGTTCACACACTGTATGCAATAAGCATTGCCCATTTCAATCTTTTTTATTTGTCTTCTGGTATCACTCACCAACTTACTTGTACTCACACACCTCAACAAAACGGCATCGCCGAAAGAAAACACAAACATAATATCTAGAGCTGCCATACGCCCATACCTTTATCCTACCCTTATGCATTTTCCATTAAATATTGCTATGTACCTCATCAATTGATTACCTACCCTCACTCTTTAATTTATTTCTCCGTGGGAAAAACTATATGATTCCACACATAATTACTCTTTTCTCTAATGGCCTGTTTGGAAGTTTAGAGAGGGAGAGGGAGGAGAGTAGAGGGGAGTAGAGGAGAGGAGAGTAGAAGGGAGTAGAGGGGAGAGGGGAGGAGAGTAGAGTAGAGGGGAATGATTATACTCCACTTTGTTTGGATGTTTTTAAAATTAGTAAGGGGGAAGAGAGTAATTAGTCTTTTCTCTTGTTTGGATTTTTTAAAAATTATGATGAAAATGAGAGAAAATGATTTAAATAGACAAATTTACCCCTTATTTGAAAATGGACTTGCAACATTAGTCTATGATTAATTTGTTTGATTAAATAATTATTTAATTAACATTTTCATTCCATCAAAATACCACTTATAGGGTAGTCACTCCAGAGAGGCTTGGAAACCAAATTAAAATGGTTAAGGAACTGTTGAGAGAGGGAGGATTGGAGTGGGACATAGAACTGGTAAGGGGTCTCTTTTTATCCCAGGACGCAGAGGCAATCCTTAGTATTTCCATTAATGAATCGGTTGCAAAAGATAGAATGGTATGGACTAAAGATAAGAAAGGTAATTTTACTGTTAGGAGTGCATATAGGCTGGCTCATGACTTAGTGGCAAAGGGGGGTAATACAGGTTGTTTGGAACCAATGAAAATGCAGGGAGTATGAACTTGCCAAACAAAATTAAGCACTTTGTTTGGAAGGCATGTAATGGTATCTTGCCCACTAAAGACTCTCTCTTCCGTAGAAAGATCACAGACACTAATACATGTGAAGGTTGTGGGAGACAGGTAGAAACAACCATGCATATGCTCTGCTTTTGTAGCCGTGGAACAGAGGTTTGGAGTGCATGCAAGCTTTCTCTGCCTTGCATTTTTCAAGAGTCATGGAGCTTCGTGGACACGTTTAGCAGACTTCGGACTAGTTGGGAGGCCTAATTGGGGCTGTTGGAGAGGTGGGTCACGATTTGTTGGGGTATTTGGAAGAGCAGAAACGAGGTCTGGCAAGGAGGAGAGAGGTGACCTGGTCCAGTAATAGTGAGGAGATCACTGAAATTGTTGGAGGACTTTCAATCAACCAATGAGAGGCCGTGCAGACCGAGAATAGAAAACCAGAACAGCGTTGCTTGGAAGCCACCGCTATTGGGTTCCTTCAAGGTCAACGTTGATGGGGCTCTATTCTAAAAAACAAAGCAGTCTAGTGTGGGAGTCATGGTGCGCGACGAGGAAGGTAATGTGATCACAGCCATGTCTAAGAAGATGGACTTACCCCTTGGAGCGTTAGAGACGGAGGTGAAAGCCCTAGAGATTGGGGTGAAATTTGTCGAGGAGGTGGAGCTCAGAGATGTGGTGCTCGAAGGAGACTCGCAGCTGATAATCAACGCCGTCCACGGTACTGGAGAGGCTGAGGCTTCAGTTCAGAACATCATCCACGATGTGCTGCGGAAAGCCCAGTGTTTTAGAACCTTTGATTTTTTACATATTAAAAGGTAGGGGAATGCCCTTGCCCACTTGTTAGCTCAGCATGCCTAAAATGTTGAAAATGTGGTTGTTTGGCTGGAGGACTGTCCCAGTCAAGTAGCACATGCGTGTGCACATGATGTATTTGTTTTTCAATGTTCTGAATGAAGTTAAGTATTTCCCATCAAAAAAAAAAAAACTACTATTAATTATTATAAAATAATTTTTATTACCTCAAAAACAATTATAATAAAAATAAAAATCATTCATAAATTTCTATAGTTTCCTCGCATTTCTCACTAACCAAACAAAAAGCTAGCTCTACCTCAGTCTATCATATGACATCCAAAAAGTAAAATTAGAATTCAAAATTTTTTGAGCAACCAAACAAAGACCAAGAGAGAGAGATAGAGACCGTTGCTCTATTAGTTATGGATTAGCTGCTGCAGAGGAGGGCATTGCCGAGGGTGTTGGAGAATGGCGGAGAGTTTGTCGATGTGGTGGTCGAAGAAGGGGATGGACTGGGAGCCAGGGTGGTTCCGGCCATGGACGCAGTGGTGAAGGTTTTCTGCGTGCATATGGAGCCAAACTTTCACTACTGTGGCAGTGAAAGAGACAGTACAGCTCAAGTAGCAGTGGCTTCGTCATCGCCGGGAGGAGAATCCTCACAAATGCTCACTCTGTTGAGCATTTCACTCAGGTGAAGCTCAAGAAGCATGGCTCCGACACTAAATTCCTCGCTACCGTCCTCGCTATCGGCACCGAATGCAACATTGGTATGCCTTTCCTTCTTTTTGGTGATTTTGTTTGGAATAGATATTTGAGCTTCATTTGGGTTCGATTTCGTGGGGGTGTTTGGATGCCGAGAATATGTGGGAAATTGGGTGTGACTGATTTTGTGTTTTGTGATCGTTGCTCTGTTAGTTTATGGATTTGGGTATTGGATCTTTGGATCTATGCAATTAGAGACTTTGTTTAGTATTTGGTTTTGGTTTCTCTTTTCTGTTTGGTTGGTGAGAAAATATTGGATAGAAACTATAAAGATACTAAATTTAGTAGAAATTGTGTTTGGTTTGTAAGAAAGCACTGGGAAGATTTCTCATTTGTAGTGTTAAATTTTCTCAGGAAACAAACAAAGATTATTTATATAATCGGTTTGTAATTTTGTTAATTTAAAAAGGGTAAATAGGGAAATTCATTTGGTCAATAATTTATCTACTCTACTCTCCCTCAAAATCTCTCCAATTTGGGAGAATTAAAAATGAGGGGTTAGAGGTAGTTGAAACCCCTCCAAACCTCTCCCGCTCCTTCCTTAAAAAACTTCCAAACAGGCCATAAGTTTGTTAATACATTTGGTACACACTTCTTCATACAATACTCACACAATCACTAATGCAAGAAATTGAGTGGTGTCTTAGTTTGATAATAAAGAGATATCATTATGAGTGGATGCCAAATATTAAGACTTTGTCTCTCTCTCTCTCTCAAAAAAAAAAAAAAAACTTCAGTTGGAAGTGTTTGACTTAAAGAAATTATTAGGTCCATTGGAGGACTGTTGAAGTGGTCCTTCCTGATCCTTACAACAAATAAAACGCTGTCACTTATGCAAATGTGACATCACTTGATGATTATTTATTTATTGTGTTGCTTAGGAAGTTGATTTACACATTTGCATAAGTGACATAGTTTCATTGGTAAAGAGAATCAATTCAGCAGTCCTCTTGATAAACCTAATAATTTCCCACTTAATTACTTGGGGGTAAAAGTATATGTAAGGCAGATTTATAATCATTCTTATTTAAGTATCACTCATTGTGATTGTATTGTAAATAAATGAAAGAACATGTGTTTTAATTACTTTAGTTTGTTTTCGTATAATAGGAGGATAGGCCAATGAATCCTAAATTTGGTATCTACCATAAAATGCACATAAAATGAAAGGTACCCGCAAGGCTAATATTAATTAAACTGGAATTACTAAATTAAAACTTATAGGGTGTTACAATATTACAAATAATATAATAAGCGTGTGTTGCATAAGGATATTTTGTTAATTAATGGATGTGCAAATATGCATGTCCATGAAGAGATAGTGGAGTAGGTTATATATATAGATATAGATAGATGACATCTCAATGCTTCTTGATGTGTTCTTCATAACATTCAAGTAAGCAATCCGCCATAAGGGAGTAAACACCTTCCGATCGTTTGAAAATGAGTGCTTCCAGGCTCAAATTTAGTTTTACAATTTGGAAGTACGTATCTTCTCAAGGAAATTGTATATAAATGGGCAATAATCAATTTGGGAAGGATGAGGAAAGTGAATGTAAAATGAAAAATGATGGAAAGGAGATAAGCTTGCACAAAAAGTATGAGGATGTTCACGATCATAAGTTTTATAATATATTTTCTAGCCATTAATAATTTCTCCAACTCCAAAAAATTTCTTATTTGGATGTTAAAGGCAAAACAACTATTTAAAGGAAATAAATCCCCCATCACAATTAAACGACTTCACAATGGATCGATATATAAAATATTTTAGTTTGTATATTTATTTTACATTAAAAACTAGTTGTTTGAGAATTATGATTTTAGAAATATGATAACTTTTAAGTAAATACCTTTACGGCAAGTGATGTCCTTTGGCTAGGGACATGAGATTTCATAAGACTTTTTTTATGGAAAATAATATGAGATTCTTAGTTCAAATATATTGTTTATAAGAATAAATATTCAAATATCCTTATAAAAATGCAATTATTGTGTGTGAAATTAAAAGAACATAAGTGCATGGGATATGTTATTTGAAATTTATTAGATCAAACTTAGTGCAAAGGTTAAAAAGAAATTATTAGTCCAAAAAAAGAAGAAGAGATTATTACAACGGAAGAAATCGTTGCAATAACTACAAAGTCGTTGCAATAAGGTGTTATTGCAACGACGAAAAAGTTGTTGCAAGATGTTGTAATAAATTCTGAGGCAATAGGTTTATACAACAAAAAAATCTCGTTGCAATAAATCCTAAATATTGCAACAAACAAGTTGATGCAATAACTTCTTTATTACAACAAATAACTTTGTGGCAATAGCTTATTGCTTCAAAGGTTTTGTGAAAAATGTCATAACTTATTACAACAAACAACCTTGTTGCAATAGGTTGGGTTTTTTTATTTTTTTTATTATTATTATTTTTTTTATAAATAATTTGTCTATTACCCTATCTTGAAATATACACATTATAAGATAATATGAAATATTATATTTAGGAACTACAATTTAAAGATAAAAACTAAATAAATGCAAAAGTCTCCATCAAATTGATATGTATAAGAACACAAATATATACATAACTTATTTAGTTTATGATCAAACACATAGTTTCAAAAGTAAATATACACAAATATATACACAAATATATACACAACTTCTAAGAAAAGTTCCCTTCAGAAAGTGATACCCATGCATGCTTCACAACCACTTCATTGACCTCCACCCTAAACAATTGAAAAAAAAGGTATAAATTGAAAAAAAAAAAAAAAAAACCATGTTTGCAATCTGTATATGTCTCAATAGAAGCTAAAAACAAGAAAATATTTAACCAATAGACTAACAAACACCAAAAAATCAAATGACATTCAAGATTATCAGTGTTAGACTCCTATAAGATTAATATAATGCAACACCTATATTAGAATTGAATAATACCAAAATTGGAACACATATATTACACAATTAAACACACACATAGACAAAGGAGAAAAATTTCATAGATAATTTACTTAAAAAATCAAATGTCAAAAGGTCAAACATGTAAAAATAGCAGAAGAAACATTCAAATGCAACAATATTAGAAGCAATTTTAGTGATTCTTTCCCACACTCAATGGCTACTGCAACATAAAAATCACAATCAATGCAAACACATCTCATAAATGACAAATAATAGATTTGTTAATGTTCTACTTGTCAATTGAAAATAGTCCCAAGTTAACTACTAAAATAGGAGTCATAGCCATAACTGGAGATTGTACCAACTTCAATAAATATATGTGTCTTTGTCTAAAAGAGTTTGTAATTCCTTTGAAAAAAAAAAAAAGACCCTTCAACTTACTTTTCTTCATAACAACATTTGAGAATTGGGGGCATGAGATCCTTGACTCTGTTTCTCTATAACTGGCTCTAAACAAAGTGTTGGGTTTGGTTCTCTAAAGTCTACAGTAAGTAAAAAATAATGTGGAAATTTCAATAATAGTAATGATTGGGGGAGGGATTAGTTGAACAAACAGATACAGTTCCCAAAATGAACTTTGTATTTCATCCATAACTAGTACTATAACTATTAAAGTCTAGGTAATTGAAATCAAACAACATGACTCCTACTTACTTTCAATGTGGATTATAATAATATCCTATACAATGGGTTCCTAAATGGTATAGTACTTGAAAAATTATACAATGAATTGCATGGTTCTATCTTGTTTCACATCAAGCAAAAAGAATCACAATTTTTAATTGCTAAGATGGAAGCCACGTACAACAAAAAATGGCATGTTCAAGTTAGAGGGTAGCAAGAGTAAACAAAATACCTAAGGATACCAACAATGAGACAAATGTAAACACGAGTGATCATATACAACAACAACAACAAGAAGCCTTAAATCCAATTTGAACAAGTAAAACAATTCAGTCCTTCCAACCCGAATTGATCAATCCCACATGCTTGCACAGAAATAAGTTGCCAAACAGTTAGACAATCAATTCACCAAAATAGTATTTTAACTCAATCAAAACATTCCAACTTGAACAGATTGATCCCACATGCTTGCATAGAAATAAGTTGCCAAAAAGTTAGACAATCAACTCACCAAAACAAAATTTTTACTCAATCAAAAGAAATTATATGAAACTACATAACCATATATATATATATATATATATATATATTGTCAACAACCCCCATCAACAAAATGACCTACTTCCACATCCCACCACTAACAAAACAACCCACCAAAAATTTATATAAGATAGGTGTACTTGAGATTGGTTAGCTAGTATTGCTAGAAATTCCTCACGCATAATCTGTCGGAGTCTTTGAAATTGTACTTCTATTTTTGCATGTTCAGCCACCCTCTTAGCGCGTTCTGCTTCAAATTTTGCTTCCATTTCTACATGTTCAGCTACCCTCTCAGCGCGTTCTACATCTAATTGACTCTTTATAGATTGAACTTCACTATTAAGTTCATTGCGTACACACTTTGTAGAAGTTGGAAGCTTTGCCATGTATCCTCGACCAAGGACATATCTTGACTTGGAGCTTGACTTGAAGCCTGACATGGAGACAATTGATTGGAATATTGTATCCCGCTCACTACTGGATAATGTTCGATCTCCATTCACTTCCATTTCAACAATTTTTTCTTTTGCTTCCTCCTATTTACAAACACAAATTTATGTTTTTAGTCAAGTGAATAGAAATATAGTTAATCTTTGAAATAAATACACATAAAAATAATATACTTACATATACATATTTTGGAGTATCATAAGCCCATTGGCCCTTTGGATAGTAGGCCAATGCCCACATTTGAAGATTGTCAGGCTCTTTTTGTGTTTCTGGATCACGCTAAGAAAAAAAAAATACAAGCATTAGCCCACATTTACAAGCATTAGCATTATATGTTTTTGAGTATTGTTGCTATTTGATCTTACATTTTCAAAGCTGATTTGTGCAAATGATTTGCTACCAGTACAGTGCATGCTCTCTCGCTTACTTTGATTTTTAGTATTTCCATCACTTATTGTCTAAAATAAACATCTTTGTCACACACCTTATTAAGTTATTGTATAATAATACAATATATGATATCGTATGCTAATAAAAACAAACCATATAATTAGATGAAAGTTTGGATCATCTACCTTAAACTCATCTGGCTCAAAATATGAGATCACATCATACCAGGCGTCCATGTTGAGTTCTTGAGGCTTATTTCGAATGACAGCCTCCTTGTCGTGTTTGCATGTCTTATATGTTGCTAATAAATCAGCTCCCATCCCCTATACCTCTCTTTGGCAATCTTGAAAATTTTAGCTTGAGTATTGTTATCATCATGTAGTCTCCACTTATTCTAATATCATTACAATATGACATACATTTACATTTGAAAATCAATAAATATATAATTATTCATAGAAAAAAAAATACTATTAAAAAATATGTAAGTCTGGCTAATGCATAATTTTTATAAATACCAAAACTTTAGCCTTCAAGATGTTTTTATTCTCATCTGATATTTCCTTCCAGTTCTTCACATTAAGAGGCAAATGTTGTCTTACTAGAACAACCACTGAATCAACAAAAGTGTGATAATTGATGTCGATAGGTCCACCGCACTTCCTTGAAAAAGTAATTGACAATTTCCCATCACTAGTCTCACTAGCTTTCTTAGCCACCTTTAATCCTTTAAGAGTTCCATGACCATTTTTGGGCAAAGGTGTAGAATCTATATATCATTCAATAATTTCTAAATTAAAATAGATTTTTCAACCAAAAAAAAAATCTAAATTAAAACAAGAAAATCATTATAGACATGAATGTTATAAAATATAAATCAATATAATAACAAGATATCAAATGCTCAATAATGTATGCTATTAAATAAAAGTGTGAAAGATCGTAAACATGAGACTCATTTGAAATTTATATAATATTATGTGTTTATATTTATTTATTAACTATTAGAATAGATTTGTAAAGCGATCAAAATTTCAAAATGGAGTATCACCAAATAGTGGGAATTACTCTATATATTGCCTTGAAATTCATATTTATAATTTTCCACCAAGAGAAAAAAAAAAAATCCACACCACCTTTTTTTTTTTTTTTTTGAGAATCCAAAATCCACACCACCTAGATTAGTACTTATCCATCAAAACAGAATCTATATTTAGATGAAAAAAAAACATCACACCTCTGTTATTAATTGATTGATTAATTTAGCAAAACAATATTCAAGGAGGCCAACAAGATAGAGTTATTACTTGGATGTGAATGTAATTAATTTTTGTATAATGAAGTATCTATTGGTAATTTCATAATTAATTTGCTAAACTAATCCGGTTCTGTATAATGAATCTTTTATGAAAGTTTCTGCATAATGAAGTTAGCACAAGAACAATGACATTCAAAATTTCAAGTCTTTATTCTTCATTGTCAAGTTCCTAATAAATTGAACTATAATTATACCAAAAAGTGTAGAAAAAACTAAAATCAGTGGCAATGACTAAACAATGTAGAGAAAAAAGCACACACATGTATGATATGAAATAAAAATGTGAGAGATGGTTCATCATATAAATAATAATATAACCTGATGTCACGGGACGTGGACAACGAGCATGTGAGTAAAATTTTGTCAAGGTGGTAATGTGGATGGGTCATCTAATAGTTGAGATAAGGATGCCTCATTCAGTATTTGCATTGAAACTTCACTAGATGGTTGCAGTAGTTGTGGTAATGGTGTAGATGGTTGTAAAGATACCATCTGTGGATGATGTCGCTGTGATGCTGATGGTGGAGCCATCCAAAATATAGATACCTAAACTAAACAACACAATAATGGGAATGAGAGTACATCCAAAGTATGTACATTGACCTTTAGATAACAGTAGGAAAATGTAACATAAAAAATTACCTTCATTATTTGACAACCAATTACATAATATATATTTCAAATGGAATCAAATATAAAAATTATATACAGACTATTAAATAATAATAATAATAAAAACATAACATAAAGGCATCATATTGCATACGTTGGAAAAAAATATAAAATAATAAGAAAAAACAAGTTAAGACAACTAATTTGTTATTACCATCATCGTCTTCTTCAATATCAGTCTCATTATTGTTAGACAAAAGGTCATCTTCCAAGTGAATATTTTCATCAACACTTACTTCAATACCCAATCCCTCCAAATCACTTCTACACCAGCTAGTCATGTCTTCAAAACCTTCTTCTCTACCACCTATATCATGTTGACTTCTTAGAACTTCGTTCAGTTCGTAAGGCTCATAATTAGAATTATCATTCTCATCATCTACTTCTTGCTCCCTATTTGGCATAGCAAAGAGGTTTCTTGGTCTCAACTTTATCACAGAACACCAATTTGGATTTTCAACATCCTTAGCATAACAAACTTGTTCTGCTTGAATTCCTAAGATAAAAGGGTCATCTTTGTAGTGAAGACATGTTGTATCAACATTGATAAATCCATACGCATCCTTCTTATACCCTCTACTTTGGTGTCTACCTTGAGGTGGCACCTCAAACCAATCACATTTAAACAGAATAACTTCATTACTTTCCAAATAATCTAAAGCAATAATTTTCTTAATGACACCAAACCAATCTATATACCCTATACTTTCATCACCTTTCACAACCAGTCTTAAAATACTATTCATCACATCTAATCAACAATTCTCATTCACATTTGCAAGAACTGAAAAACACTCATAATATGTATTTAAACCATCTTATAATACCATGCAAGCCACCCGCTTGCTCCAACATAGCATACCACCACAAATCCAATTTCCAACATCACAAGTATAGAGTTTTATAATGTTTTTAACTAAAATTTACTTACTTTGCTCAAGCTAAGCTTACAACTTTAAGAAAAAAAAAATCCAAAATTATTGCAAACAATGTGAATTTAGCTTGCAAAAGAAAAGTTAAATTTATAAGTACTTCAGTCTTGAAAATGATCCTCTCATAAGTTATTACACAAACTCATAGCTTACACATGTAATACAACAGTCATCCAAATTCCTCATCCAACATCTTCAACTAAAATTTCAACATCCAACCCCTGTAGCCACATCTAACCCAGATTTCAAACAAACCCACCTCCCCAATTTCACAAATTGCATAGCAAAGCTCCTTTAATGAAGAAGAGTTATTTGGACATACAAAAGCATAAATATACACATACCAAGTAACTTTTCCTATCAATTCATTGAAGCAGCCAACCAATTGAATTCAAGCAGCAAACCACAAATAATAATTTTGGGGGGAAAAAAAGGAAAGTAGAAAAGAAAACACCATTACGCAGCACCATTACACAAACAAGAAAAAAGTACCCCACCAAAGAAATTTTAAGTGCAAGAGAACAAAAACTCAAAAAGTTCAAAAGGTCAAAACCATTAGTGTAGCTGAAACACATGCAGTGAAAAGGAGTTACAATTTAAATTTAGAGAAGTTCAAGGAATCAAAGCTATCTAGCAGAGCTAAAACACGTTCTAAGGAACTTTTCCAAATGGTGTGAATCATTGATGCCCATGATACAATAATAACAACCAAGTCTATTAGTCTCAAAATTTTGGTGTGAAATATGATAGTAGAGAACGTACCTTTGTTGGTCTAAGAACAACAACTTTTTCTTTCTCTTAGCCAGTAGTTCATACAATGCTCTAGTGAAAACTGAAAATAGTCCTACAAAAGAACCCAATTCAACACCATTATAACAAGTTCTAATGGCCTTCATTAACAAAATTCTACTAGAAATAGAGAGAGGACCATGTAGAAACAGTACCAACATTTAAAAATAAAAATAAAAAACCAAATAAAGAAACATAATTCACTTAATTCACTTTTCAAATTCCTTTTATCACAGAACAATGGAGAAAAAATATAAACAAACCAAAATAAAAATGAGAAAAATAAACAAACAAAAAAATAGAAATAAATCAAAATAAAAATGGAGAAAAATAAGCAAAACTCATACATGGCTTGAAATTAAAAAAAAAAAAAAAAAGTTGAAGAACTTACATGGATTGAATCCGGTGGGAATGTGTCGACGAAGAGGAGTCGACGAGTCGAAGACAATAGCGGCGACGCAACCCAACGCTAAATGATGGATCGTCGCTGATGGTCCAACTCAGAAAATGAAGAAGTCCGTCGCAAGGATTGTCGCCATCTCAGGAGGGAACCGTCACTGAGTCAAGACAATGGATCGTCGCAAGGTTTGCTTTTAACGGCGCTTCATCGGCGACGGTTTGAGCTTCATTGGCGACGGTTGAGATCAACGACGATGCAACCTAACGCTAAATGATGGATAATCACCGATGGTCCAACTCAGAAAATGAAGTCGATTGCCAACAGCGACACTTGGCGTCAATTGCCAACGGCGACGCTTAAGCGTCGCGATTGGCGTCAATTGCCAATGGCGACGCTTAAGCGTCGCGATTGGCTTCGATCGCCAACGGCGACGCTTAAGCATAGCAATCGGTGTGGTTTGGAGTCGTTGGCGTCACCGTTGAGCTTAATTGACGACGGTTTGAGCTTCATCGGCACGGCTGAGCTCAACGGCGACGGTGGCTTGTGTTTTTTTGGTTGGAGTTGTCAGCTGAGCTTCATCCTTCTTTTTTTTTTTTTTTTTTGACCGAAATGGCTATTGAAATGTTTTGTGGCTCTTGGTTTCTTTTTGGTGTGCTGGGTATTGAAATTAGGCTTATAAGTCTTTAATGACGAATTCCAATTTTGTCACTAAAGACCGAGCTTTGTTAAGATTTTTAGAGACGAAATTCATATTTCGTCACTAAATCATACTTTTAGTGACGAATTGTGATTTCATCACTAAAAACATATAAGTGCAAAAATATTATTATTTTTAGTGACGAATATTTTTCGTTGCTAATTCTTCCTTATAGTGACGAAAGGATTTTCATCACTAGTACTATCCATAGTAATATCTACAATGACGAAATATTTCGTCACTGAAAATTTCAACTTTTAGCGATGAAATATTTCGTCACTATAAATTAATTAAATTCGCGCCAAAGTTTTCCTCCATTGGCGCCCATTTTTCAAATCACAATAGTGACGAAATTTATTTTTTGTCACTAAATGTTATAATTTTTTTCATTATTAGTGACAAAATTCATATTTCGTCACTAAAGTTGTATTTTTAGTGATGAAAAATATTTCCTCACTAATTTTCGTCACTAAAAATACATTTTGTTGTAGTGTGATACCAATCAAGAAATTGCATTGTTATCTGTCTAAGTCATATGCTTTCTTTCTAATTCTATTATCATATTTAGGCAATGTATTTGAATTCCTTAACATATTTGTGATGGTAGCTGAAGCTCTGCAAGTGAGGTTGGATCATGGATGAATCATCTAGCATGGCATTTTGTGGCCTTTTTTTAACTAGTGACCATCTGGTAACATGACTTATTTTTCCTGCTATTCATTTTTGTTGCTGATACATTTATTGGGAAAAAGGACATGAAGTTTTCCAAAGACTTCTGATTGACTCAAATCGGGCAATCAACAATGGAAACTAGCTATGGCTTTCATGTTCTTCATTTTTTAAACAGGTATGAAGCATATATGTTTTCTGTTATTTACGAGTTCTTATATTGGTGTTTCCTATTAGTGGGAAGTGATTACCATCTCAACATCGATCCATAGATATAATCTATAGAATCATTCACTATTCATGATTTCAGCTCATGTCAACTAGAAAATGGGCCTGTTATTAATTTATGATGAAACCATGAATGCCTGAAAACATCATGTTTGATTTGGATAACTGGATTATCTTTTCTGGACTTTCCATGGCTTAATGTGAATTTTTTTAAGTAGTAAAAATCAGATTTTCCAAATTTTGTCATTCCTAAAACAGTTTTGAGGCCAGTGTTGTTGACGGTTCAGTCTTGTATTTCATTACTAGCATGCATAAGTAAGTTGCATGGATAGAGCTGATTTGAATTTAGTTATTTGCATTTTGTTCTCTATAAGGCAATTGAATTTAGTGACGCTTAGCTGTAGATTTTTTTAATTACATACTGATAATGTCAATGCTGACCAATATAACCGTATCTACTCCCTTTACTCATTTGGAAAGAATTAAGATCCCAATGATGATTTTATGAGTCATTTTCTTCCCATACCGAAAGGTATGTTCCGACACTCTAATTTCCTATTCTTTTGGTTAGCTTTTTCAATGAAAGGTCAATGACCAAGTATGCCAAAGGAGTACATTATGAGCCCAGATATCTCCTCCGAGTGATCAGACAAAATCTAAGTGCATAATTGGAAGAGATTATCCAAAGCCAGGCCAATTCCATCACTGTGCTTATTTGAGTTGTTAGTGTTTCCTTTCATTCAGTGCTCATAGAATTAGTCACATTTTTATCTGCTTTGAACCATGGAGTCACTTATGGTATGACAAACATATAGGCTTTTGCTTTAGAGTTCAACATATGAAATTACTATTCTGTTAAATCTATCGAATGAGTTTGTTAAAAACCTGCCCTTTTCCCTCCATCTAATTAAATGAAGTGTTGGAATTGAAATTTTAATATGTTATATTGATGTACTGAAAAGCCTTTTACACTTAGTGACAAGCTTATGACAAAGGTTGGACTGAAAAGCCTTTACACTTAGTGACAAGCTTATGACAAGGTTAACTCTGCATATATTCCTTTAACTCTAAAAACCATGAGCTTTCAGTATATATAGATGTGATACCTATTTACTACTGCAATTTCTTATATTAGCGTATTACAAAGACTTTGGCTAACAAGTTTGTGGAATTATATGATTGCTTAAATGGCTTGGAAATATTTGCTTTCATTCCTGGCAGAAGAAGAGCTGATAATATATCACAACTGAGGAACTAGCAAGAAGTCATGACTTAATGGGATTATTTGATTCCACTGTCTATTGCTTTTCACTTTCTCCTGTAGGGGATATTGGAGGTTGTGAGATTTCAGAAGCTCTGACGATCAAAGAACTTGGCTATGGACAGGTTTTGAACAAATATCATTTCATAAAGTGCCTTTTCTTAGTATACTTTGTTAGAAGAAGTTTTACGCTGGATGAGTTTTCAACTTCAGAGGTGGTGGATCAAAAGCCTTGAAGAGGTTGAAAGAATCAATTAACAAGAAGTTGAGTATGGTTAATTTAGCTTTGTGCTCGTACTTAATGAGGAAAAAACAATACTTTTTAAGTTATGTTTAAAAAGTTGCTCCTGCTTTTTGGAGATGCAACTACTAGTTAGAGGACCCCTAACAATCTGCCTCACCACTCAGTAAATTGTGCTATTTATGGCATCTAAAGGTGGGATTTAGGCCCTTAGTTGATGGACTACGTTACACTTTTTTCCTAGTTTCTGAGCATGTTATACTTCGATATTCTTTCTGCAAAATTAAATTTGCTGCTATAGTATAAAACTATTTGGTACATTTTTGTACAAGATACATGGGCAGGACTTGTAGGGATCACCAGGTCTACCAACAAGTTTGTTGATGGGGCTAATGATGAGGGTGACATGCTCACTCACCCTGGCAAGTTAAGTAATCATTTTCCTCAGCCATATGCAAATGAACAAGCAGCTAGATTTGCTAATGGAGGGGCATATTGTCCTGATCTTAGTTTTATCACTAACGTATTTTTCTTCTTCTAAACTTGTTTGTAGAAGTAAAATATTCTCTCTCTGCTATGTGTTTGACCCTTTAAGAAATTACTAGTTTGTAACTTTATGCATATGTATGGATACACTTAAAAATATACAATAAGATGTATAATATAATTTCTATATATCAGTGACGGAGCCACATGTATCCTTGGGGGAGCCTTGGCCCCTCCAAAATTTTTATTTTTTTTTTACAATTTATTTATATTTTATATATATTTAAAGGTTAAATGAAAAAAATAGGAGTTGCCCCCCCCCCCCCCCCCCCAAAAGAAAGCATTGATCAAATAATTTAGTAATTTTTCCTAAAAAAGAGAGAGTTTTAGAGTTGATATACAATTGCAATAGAATGAAATAGTTAGGTAGTAAGTTTTGTGAGTAAATAGTGGAAGTGTGGAACCCCTAATTTTTAGCTCAATTTCAATTCCAATTAATACATTCAAATCATTCAACATTGATAATATATGCAATTTGGTTGAAATTTCCTATTTTCAAGATTTTATCAAGAAATAAAAAAGCTCATATAATACTTCAATTATAACATTATGATATTGATTCGTTAAACATGGATGAAGTTTTGCAAACAATTTATATATTTTATATTTACACACACATACACATATATTATGTGGATTTTTTTAATTAGGGGAGTGTTTATTTTTTATTTGAGTTTATCTTGATAGAATATATAGTTAGGCCCCCTCAATTCAAGATTCCTGGCTCCACCACTGCTATATATATAATTTAAATACTATTGATAGTCATTTTTATATTTTGTTAACTCTTTAAAAAAATTTGTAAGGATATTATTAGGTATAAAATGTAAATTGTCCATTTTTAAAAAAAAAATTATTGTGAAGAACTTTTTATTTATTTATTTTTATGATTCATTTATTCTAGACTTTTTGATTTTTTACTTAATAACTCACTTAGATAAATATTTATGATGTGATCCCACATTTTATTCTAAAATTAAAAAATAATTTAGAATACATGGCACAAAATTAGAATTCTAATTTGAAAATTTAATTTGAGTTCCTCTTAACTTCACTTATTATTATATATCTAGATTTTTGTGTGCCCACTTGCATGCACATGTAAATGCGTTCATGGGTAAACGATTAGGATTGAGAATATAAGCACAAACTTATATTTTATATGATTAGAATTGAGAATACAAACTGTGTAATATTAGTTAGGCCTTTCTCACCTTTATCTTCTCTATTTTTCTATTATGTACTTCTTGACAAATAGTTTTTCTTTTTCTTGAGAATATTAGCACAGCGGTATATCTGTTGTAAATAACATCACAGTAAACGATTAGGATTCTAACTTTATTTTAATTATAAAATAAAGTTATAACTCTACTTACGAATTGAAAGGTTTTTAGTCATTAGATTGACATGAAGTATAACTTACGTAAGTTTCTATTATTTTTGTAAAACTATATTTTATAGGTCTATTTATTTTAGCTTAGCATGCAAACTTATTTTTATCTTTAACAAATGTATAATTTTTTAAAAGTCTCACTTTTTTCTAAATATACCTTATACTTGTACACAATTTATTTTTTATACAAAATATAAGTCAATGAAAATAGTTTGTATGGTGAAAAGCCCTCCCCTATATCAGGAGGGTTTTTGTTTTGGACAAAACTTAGGTACAATACCTTAAGTGTTGTTTCTTAGATTTTCCTCTTATGATTCAGCCATATGGCTATTTAATTAAAAAATACATTTCATTCTATGAGAAAAAATCCACATGACAGAATCTTAAGAGGGGACCTTAAGGAACAGCATATAAGTACTGTACCTAATTAAGTCTTGTCCTTTGGTTTTGGTTTAAAAAACTACCCTATTTATCAACCATTTATTTATACTATAATACAAGAAATGGATTTAAAAAGTCACCAAAGAAAAAGAGGAGAAAAATCAAACAATATTAGGTTATATGCATCAAGGTATATGTTTGTTTTGTTTTATTATTATTATTTTTTAATAGAATTGGGTTATGTTAATATTGGATGGGCTTATATTTTAAGATGGCATAAGTAGGCTATACTACCAATCCTCCCATGCAAGCAGCCTTTTTTTTTTTTTTTTTTTTTTTTTGAGAATGCTCCCATGCAAGCAGCTAATAGTTATATTGTATACGGTTTTATAACTTTTCATTAATAATAGTTCTATCTTTTTACCTCAAATGCTACTATGGTATCAAATGCCAAACTAAGCAAAAAAAAGGAGAGAGAGAGAGAGAGAGAGATTATGATTAAATTAATATCTAATTGAGAAGGGAGAAGGGAACATAGGGAAGATTGTCCCAAGTAATAGCTGAAGTGCTAGTACATCATAAATATATATACATACTCTAAACTATAGATAAGTACAAAATGATTAAAATCTAATAGCCATATTGATATACTCTAGCAGCAAAACCACTTATTATTTTGAATTTTTCGCTGTCCACTCTCTTTAGGTTTGGTATAAAAAAATCACATTCGGCATCATGGTCACTTCATAAGTATAAGTACTTGTGAGGTATATGAGGTAAATATTAAGTTTTAAGTCTCTAGGAGAAGTTTTACACACATATACTTAAATTAAGCTAAAGGACTAGCAGCCTAGGGATATATTGATAAGAGTTGAATTCTATCTCTAAAACCATAGTAGAATTCTATCTTAGATAAAAAAAAGAGTATAAAAAATCACTTATCGCATTGTAATTTGACCCATTAACTGAATTAATGGTGAAATTCACAATTCTTGTGCGAGAAGGAAGAACAATTTCAATTTACTTCGGATTTTATAGATTTCTTCTCTAAAATTTGGATTTTTAAATTCATAAGAATTCCATCTAAATTAATAGATTTTTTTTAGACAAATTTACTCCTTAATTTCTTAATAAGATAATTAAAATTTATTGCATTATCGTTTGGCCCCATCATAATTTAGTACACAAACAATTAAATGCCATGCTTGACTCCCTAAAGTTTGGATTAAAAGATAAAATCTTCAGGGGGTGATATGCCCGCAGTAGGGAAAAATGCTTACTTTCGACTGAATACTAACACCCAAAAAATAGAGAGCCAAGGCCTAAAAGGGGCAGTTGCTTGTTTGCCCTCCTTGAAGATTTGTTTATATATGATGGCATGCTCAAAATAATGTCGATCTCCCTCGAGTCATTGAAGTTACATGCCTCCTTCAACCATGCCACAAGTCAGGACAAACACAACATTTTTTTTTTCCCAGAAACAAACACAAACACACATATGGGAGAGGACATGGGTTTTTAATATAGAAGCATACTACAAACTCTATCCAAAAGTCATATAAGGCCTCGGCCTTGGCCATTATCCATGAATCAGTCATTAATAGTATCCTAAGCTTGCTATAAAACCCTCCCATCAAATCTAACACAATCAATCTCGTTTTACAATTGAAACCGTATTTTTTTACGCAAAAGCCCATTCAGCCATTAAGGAGCAACAACAATTTGAGGTTTTGGGTGAAAATAGTGGCATAGAAAATTCTTCTCACTCCCTCTCCACCTCTCTGAACTTCTCATTCTTGTTGTATGTGAATAACAATTTCTGACATAGTGTATTATGCATATTCTTCATCTTTTTGTTGTCTAGTACTTTGGGTTTGTTATTGTGATGTACCATTAGCCATCACTGATATTGGAATTTTATGCTTGAATCTTCTCATCTTAAATCGTCCCCAATACTTTTATTATAATCATGTGTGTGTGTATATATATGGCAAAAATGCAATTTACACTAGCTAACTTTGTCTAAAAATCATTTTAGTCCTTTAAGTTTGAAGTTGATTATTTTAATCCGATAACTTTGTTCAAAAACATTTTAATCCTTTATATTTGAAGTTAGTAATTTTAGTTTGGTAACTTTTCCTAGAAATCATTTTAGTCCTCTAAGTTTGAAGTTGATCATTTTAGTCCTTTTAAGTCTTGCATATATTATATATTAGTACAAAGTAGAGTTAAAACTTAGCCTAAACCGTTTTTCTGATAAAAATCTTTTTTTTTTTTTTTTTGCACCGCAATTTTTCTTGACTGGTGCTGATTCTTGCTCAACCGAAATCCTCGGATTCAACATGTTTGTGTCATTTTCAAATGATCTATCCTTATGGTACAAAAGATATGGGCAAAAGAATATCAACTCCTTATCTTGAGTATATTACAACATTGTTGTTTTGGAGCAATTTCTGACACAAACTCAACCCTATTTTACAATGCATTTATGTCAATAAAATTGAAATTTATTACAAGCAAATGCCGTGGAATGAGCCAAAACTTAAAAATAAATAAACAACCCTAACAAAAGTCTCAAATTTATGAAATTATTTTAATTTGAAATCTCCTTCTATCTCCATTATTCATTTATGGTGTGGAAAAAAAAAATTCATCTACACACTTGGTTGTTGCCTAACAATAGGAAGATGACATGTATTTCTGTCATGTGCAACTCTCATTTAAAATGATTGTATTCAATTATTTAATTGTGGTCTAATAAATCATGTGCAATGCATACAGCAGGAACACATATCATCTTCTTAGTGTTGGTTTTAGTCTATGGCTATAACAAAGTTTGTACATATTTATTATTTGAAAGATGGATAACCATAATTTAATGGTACCAAACATCAATACTTAGTCAAAGAGACAAAGGAAGATAAAATTGTAAGCAACATCTATCTTTCCAAAACCAATTCTGCTAATCCAAGAATGTAAATTTACTTGATGAGAATTATTAAACGATACATGAATGGAACATTGTAGACCCACATTAAACCCTCTTGCTCCTATCACAAGTAACCTGTAGTATATATTAAGCTAATTGAAATGGACCAGATATCAAGCACCAATGCGGTTCGCATAAAGCAATGCGATCAAGCACGTGGTGGTGTATGAACACGAACACTAAGCAACTTCACATCATCTAATACCGGTCCACATAAAGAACCTGAATTGTCACTTGTCATGGTGTAAAATGTGCTTAGGAACATAATACGTGTGCGTAGTGACACTGCTTTGAACAAAAGACTGGCTCGCTTGAACCCTCCATTGCCCTTAGATTCATATAAAACCTTGACACTGTCTTTGCCTGCATATGCCTCTACACCCAAGGAACCTACACATGAATCGTTAGCGTCGCCAACAGCAAATGTGAGGGCATAAGTCTTTCCGGGCATTGTATACACAACTTGTGCAAGGGCGCTTTCTTTTCCGGCCATGAGTTCAACTGCTCGCTTGCCTTCCGGGACAAAGAAGTGATCGGAATCAATGTACTTCACAGCCTTAAGGGACTCAATAATCCAGCCAGGTAAAGGACTGTGATCGTCTTCAATGTGTGGTGGAATTAGGACACCCCATGATGTATTGGGGTATAGATATGGACCTTCTTCAACATTTCCATTTTTCAAAAGGTTGACTGCAAAGTGTATACAAACATATTAATGAAACGAATGATTTCAAATGTATTGAAATTTAAGATAGTTCAATTGGAGCACACAAAAAAAGTTCCTTGTGAAATGAAATACTCTAAAGCTTATTAGAACTGTTGTCGCTTGTCAATCTTTATAAGTTTTTATCCTACGTTTAAAAGTTGACACATTAATTTGCAACGTTAATATAGTAAAATTTGTTGAAACGAGAGAGAGTAATTTTACCTCTAGTGCGTTTGGGAAGTTCCAAAACCTTCAAAGCAACAGCATAAATAAGTGGGCCACAAGCTGGATCATCAGCCACACCAGGGTTATGGATCGAAATTTCAACTTCCGAAAAGTCAGCTTGGAAACCCCATGCATATGAATCCCAACCATTGCTACTATATATAGTCTGCATTGGCAAAATACCCCAATCATTTTTCTCCGAATTAGGAGTCACTGACACGTTCAATTGCTCCTCTTGTGCGCAGGTTCGAGCTGCAGTGAATGTTACTGAGTAAAACAAGCCCTTTGTGACATTCACTTTTTGCTTGACTGCAGCCTCATTGCCAAGCCTTACAGCACAGGCACCCTCAGGCACTACTAGCAACATGTCACCTTGTTTTTGACCTGGTTTTATGTACTCCACGTACCCTGAAATTTCCCAAAAGGGAATGGCATTGGGGCTAGTCACTACTGTGCCTTTTAGCTGTGTTGGCTTTGGGCCTTGCTTGAACTCTCCATTGGGCAATAAACCTAAAATGAATGAATAAGCAAGCATTTGTCATTACAATATTTATTTGTCAAATAAATTTTGTTTTCAATCATTGATTTTATAATATATACTCTTAAATTGAAATTCTGACTAGCTAGTCACTGCTCCTCCCATGTGACAAGTACTGTCTCTGATCTAGCAAACATGGGTTACATAATATGATCCCTAAATCTAGCTAAATAACAGAGTTGAGATGTCACTTATTTTTTATCATATCCATTTTATATTGTCATTTCTTCCTACCCTTTGTACAGATACTGCCAATCACTGCCAGCATGGGCAATTCCTTCTTTCTTTTTTATTTTATTTTATATTATTATACAGCTACATGATCTGCATATATCAAGGACAAATTATTCAGTTCATATCTGTATGATATACTTGGGTTTCTTGTACATTAATAGTAAAATAAAAAATGATGTTAAAATCTCTAAAAACAAATATAATATTAAAATATTTTTACATTTTTATTTAGTAAAATGATGTTTTAGATGGCTTGATATTATTCATATTAATGTATGAACACTAAAGTTTTCCTTCTTACAAAACATAGGAACAACTTGTTAAGTCTTGTAATTTTGATTCTCTAATTAAATTTAATCACATAATTTTTTATTTTTTGAGAGAATGAATCACATAATTGTAAGTTTTTAACTATTAATACAATGTAGGCCTAGGTAGTCGTACCCAAAAAAAAAAAAAAAAAAAACAAAAAAACAAAACAAAGTTTTAAAATTACTTACGCCATTAAAAAAGAAATATAACTCTATAGGTTTTAATTTCAATTATACTCTTTTCCTTTCAATTTCAAGCCCAAAACCATCATTAATTGCCTAGGAATTTTGTAATAAATAATGTCCAGAATGTATGGGGTGGCGGTTTTTTTTTTTTTTTTTTTTTGATGAGGTGTATAGCACGTGTATGTCTGACTCTGAGATTCTCCTAAGAATAAGAGAGATCAGAGACTAAATCCCATAAAGCACATGAAGTCCAAGCAACTGCAATGACGTAAATGCCCCTCCCAACGAAAAAAAAAAAAAGGATTTTATTAATATGTGCCTTAATTTTTATTTTTGGAAATTTTTTTTTTGAGAATTGAAAAAGTAATGACAACTTTTTCAATTCCCGAAAAAATGTTTTCAAAAATAGAAAGCTTAATATATGCTCTTAACGCACACATTAACCGGACCAAAAAAAAAAATACATATGAACATTGAATTGAAGGGTATATTTTGTTATTAAAATGCAAATTGCCAAGGGTATCTTAGCCAGCACAAACCGACCAGGATTTCACGTGGCCAAGGCTGCTGCATAAGCATATATATATATATAACGTAACATATATGCAATGATCGATGCATGCAACTCTTCTTAAAGTCTAAATTCTTACAATTTCTCTTGTATCTACTAATAATTAAGTAGTTTCGCCATGTGTCTTTGATCAGTCTGTTATTTTTGTAATACGATCAATACTTTTTTAACCAAATGGTCAATCACCCAAAGAAAATTTATGGTTTTCTTAAAATAGGCCAAGAATATGTCAAAACTCAAAACTAAACAAAACTTATCAAAGGGAGTAGGTATCTTTTTCGATGTTCACATAATTGAAATCTTAATCGAATGCAATCAATAAGGACACATCCATAGTTCATATTAATTATTTGATAAGAAGCTCCCTTTTTCTTTTTTCGTTTTTTTTTCTTTTTTTTAATAAATAAGAAAAAATTGATGAGAAGCTGAATTTTATTGCTGTAGCACCAGACAAATAATGAAGTAAAAACAACCTTTCCATAAAGAACTACCACAGTAAAAGCAGCCAAAACTAGCATAAAACAAAAGCTGAAAATTTAAGAATAGCGGAGTAAATGTGGTCTTCCTTTTACTAAATGTTCTCAACCTCTCATCTTCATGTACTATACTCCTACAGTCCTTGGTTGATCACATTCATGATGAAGCAGTATAGCTCTAATAGCATATGTTAAAAAATATAAGCATGCATTTAAATGATCCTATAAGAAGTTCCTCTGGATTTTCAGCTAGGCATGTCCCATATTCAAGACCTAAAAAAAAAAACGAGTGTGGATAATTCACAAACACAAGAATACTTTTGATGAGTGAAGATCATGATGAGTAGAGAAACTGATATGCCCTAAATGCTATCTCTTTATAATTTAACCACGAATTAACAATGGGGTTGCTAAGCATGTACCAACAAAAAATGTGCTTTGTAGTTAAGAATATGTGAGCTTAAATGGAGCCCTGATAAGATCTATCATAGAGTAAAAGCAAGAGTGAAATAAAAATAGCAACAACATATACCTAAGCACTAACAATAATATTGTAGCTAGTAGCTAGCCAAATTTACTACCTAAACGCAGCTACAAATGCATATATAATTCATCATATATGTTTGTAACAAGAAAGAGTTTGAGAGTTTAGTTGCTTACCATCAGAGAAAGAGATGGATAATGCGGTGTGCAAGGTAGCACAAAGTAGCACCAACAACACGGTGAACCTATGCATCATCATTACCCTCTCTCTGTGTGTGTTTCTGTGTGTGTGTGAGAGAGAGAGACAAAGAGAGAGAGAGATTTGCTTTGAGATCACAATGAGGCTGACAGGGTTTTATGTGTAACGTTCAATGAGAAAGCCCCTAAGTCTGTGAGAAAACCACATGAATGCCACTTGGAAGTATCCTAGTATTATTCAATTCATATACTAAAATGAAGATATTACCAAACTATAGAACAATGCTAGTGCAATGTAAACGTAATGTTCACAAAAGACAAGTCAAAAACTCGATTGATTCAAAATTTTGTCCTCCTATGATGGTTGTATGCATGATCCTCCGCAATTAGTTTGAAAAAATTGCCAAGTTTTTCATTTTCTTGGTGTTATTCTCTCAAGACATTTAAAACTTATTATCCTTGTAAATAAAGCTCCAAAAATTACTAATGAATACAGATCATCGGTTGAGTTTAAGAATGTAATTTCTTGGGTTAAGTACATATAATGACACAAAATTTTAAATAAAAAACGTACTTGTGCATAGCTTCTAAATTATAAATCTAATAGTATTTAATTAATAACCTTTTTTTATATTTTTTTTGGTTGTGTATAATAAATTTCCTTTAACTTGACGGATGGGCATGGCTTTCTGGGGAAGGTTAAGGACAAGCTATTCAAGACCACATGGAAATTTCGGCAAGCTGCTACACTGTCGGTTGGAGGCAGCGTTGTCCATTTTAAAATACGCACTATTTTCCTTTGTTTTATTTATTTTTTCTTCTAATTAATGAATTTATATACACCTTGTTGTAAAGAATAATAGAATGTAGAAACAATAATAGTAGTTATATAATTCTTCAATCTGATTTAACAATTCAATTAGTGAAAATGGACTTTCTCCACACACACACACACCAAAAAAAAAAAAAAAAAAAAAAAAGTGAAAATGGAAAATGGAAAGGGCCAGTTTAATAGGTATAATCATCTGCCCTTGAATAAGATATTTAATTAAAATTCATGTTTACGTTAAAAACCAATTGATATCTTAAAGAGAAATTATTATGTCATAGATGCTATAAGTTTAAATTCTATAGTATTTATTTAAAAAGAATTGTAAAAATGGATAGCTAAATGACCTTGAATTCTAGTGAAAGTGGATAGCTAAATTAGTGAAAATAGTTAGCTGAATGACTAAAATCAACTGATAAAGTTATTTGTCGTCAAATAAGAGATTTATGTTTAAAACTCTACTTACAGTAAAATTAATTGATATCTTAGTCTAATAATAAGAGTAATGGTTACAAATAAATACTATAAATTTAAATTATATTGTATTTATAAAATAAATAAAAATATATTAAAAAAGGGTGAAAATGGATAGCTGAGTATGCACAGAGCACAGTGCACATGGCTTTCATAATGTGATTGTTTGTATGGATCTTCTGAGAACGTGATTGATGGGTCCAAGATCTCAGACGAAAATGGCAGATGTAGCCTTCAATTATTTCAATTTCATTGTGAACCAAAAATATTTAATCATGTGTTTTCTGATGAATCATAGCTTTTAGGGATCAACAAGAAAACATTGGGAAATCAAAGTGAGCAAAAAAATCAATCAAAAGAATTGTTGAAATGTGATTGGATCGAATCCTGGCAAGCCCATGTGCCATTGAGGTTTTTTATTATAATTAATCTTCAATTTCTTAATATAATTACCCGCCAAATCAGTACTAAATAATTTCTTAATTGCTTCTATTCCTTTTTGGTCGGCAATAATTCTATATAGTTTATGGCATGTGCAGTGATTGAATTGAAATTGGAAATGGGATGGGGGCAACCTTGGGACTAACTGCGTATCTATATATGTATTAGTTTTTGGAAACTATCAACATGGATGCATGTGTGATTTGAGTGTGGTGAACTCAGCTTGTAGTTCAGTCTGTGTGAGGCACCTGACAACAGCGTAGTAAATATGTTTTGGACTTGGACTAATTAATTGCTTCACACACGACAATGTTCACAATCTTCTACATCATGTCTACACTCCTTTATATCATATAAAAATGTAATTTTTTTTTTTTTTTTTTTTTTGAGAAACCAGACCAGAAAGTCTGGGAAATGACTCTGTGACTTTGAAACCATAATTTTCCTTTAAACTTTGGTATGTTTGGAAATGACTCTCCTGATTCTAAAATAAGATAAAAAAGGAAATGACTCTCCTCTCCGGTCTTCTTCCTCCATCCAAACATAGAAGCAGTTGTGTCAAATATGTTCCAATACTCTTGTGAGCTATACCCATAGCGAGGGACTTGAATAGGTAAAGGAGATCTAATGGCTCTGAGTTACTTTCTAACATAGTTATCAATATCATATAATACACAATACATATCGTACAATATGTATTATATCGTGTGCAAAAAGTTTCGCATTGTAAGGATATATATATCATATTGGGTGCAAAAAGTTTCGCAATGTAAGAGCATATCGTAAGTTCTCATGAATTGTATGAGACAGTGGGGCATATCGTAAGTACTCATGAATTGTATGATACAGTGGTACATACATATTGTATGAATCGTATTGTATTATAAAAAATCGTACATATCATACAATACATAGATATGTGCTTTAAAATGAGATTTTTTTTGTTAAAATTTGTGCTTTTAATTTACTCCAACAAGTTGTTAGACTTGTTTTTAACACAAATTTATTAAGTTACTTAATTTAGCTCAATAAAATAACATGTACATAAGTTTTTTTTTTCTTCTTTCTCCTACAAAATTTGGACTACACACTTATACTTCACTTTCATATTTCCAAAATTCTTTTCTATACTACTAGCCTCTGAGCATGTGCTTATGCGCGTGCTTAGAGGCTCTTCTATTTTTTGGGTAAAGATTAATAATTTGCATTTATTATAATTTGAGATTTTTACTTTTTCTAATCACACACACATACACACACACAAAAAACAAAAAACGTGGGGTGAGTTTTGTAAATTGGAAGAGTTTTAAAACTAACAAAAGAGTGATCCTATTTTATAGGGAGTTAGTGAGTAGAAGTAGGAATTTAAATCAACGTAAACGAATTTATTATTTTTGTCAATTTACTATTTTAACCCCATTTTTAAGTTTTAGGTAGGGGTATCTTTGACAATAAAAAAATATAACTAACTTTCTTTTGCCAATTTACTATTTTAACCCCATTTTTAAATTGTTGGTTAATTAATTTAGGGGTATTTTTGACAAAAAAAAACAGTAACTAACTTTCTTAATCTTCTTAATATATACAGATGAATAAGGTATTAATTGATAATATAATTATTTTTTATTTTCGTCATATGTCTAAGAAGCTAGAATGCCTAAAAGAAATATTAAAATAAAAGTAGAAGAAGAGATTTAAAAAAAAAAAAAATGTTGATGATTGATGATGTCGTAAATATTACCAGTGAGCTACACGATCCTTGCACGCTTGTAACGATATCTGCGAAGAAAAGAGAGAAGAACTAACAGAGAGCATTAGTGTGGTGTTGGTCAAATACCCTCTAAATGTCAAGTTAGAACTATTCTTACAACTCTAGAGTACTAGAGAAGAGTAAATTATGTGTACCTTGATTTGTGAGGGTATTGAGACTTTTATAGTAGTAGAAGGTTGGTCTCTCTTCTTTGGTATAGAAGTCTTTTTCTTATAGGAATCTCCTTGAATAGTCTCAAACGTGATGGACAAGACTTTTTCTTGTAGAAAAGATCTTCATTAACGTGCGTATCTTCCGGAATTCTCTTTGTGCTAGGATTCCTATTTTCTTTGGGATTCTATGATGATTCAGGCGTGTGTAGCAAGTAATTTCCATCTGGGGTTCCTATTGTATGAGCCTTTGTACAAGTTTTGGGCTTGCCTTCTATCGGCCCACAGACATTGATCCGTCAGGCCCATTTAAAGGAGGCCCGTTAGACCATATTTTTACCTTTATCAATGATGATAAAGAAAATTTCAATGAAGAAATAAATTTGTAAAAATGATGAACATGATAATTTAGATAGAGTTGATTAGGTAAAATGATGAATATAATCAAATTAATTATTATTTTGGTCATTTGTCATGTATTATCATTTTTGAGATTAATTAATTTGAATATGTATATTATAAACGCATGTTAATTTGGTTTATTTAGTTAGCTTGTTAAATATTATTACATAAATGATTTTAAATTAGTCATTAGTTGAATATATTTCAAATTTGTAATGAATATATACTTTATATATGTACATATATAATTTTTGTTTATAAATTTTATTAAATGTTTGTGCATCTTAAGATACACAATACAATACAATACACGATACAGAAAAGAAAAGAAAAAAAAAAATCGATTCACGTTTTGACAGCTATACTTACTAGCTAGGATATAATGGGCTACTTCTATGGAAACTAACATGAGTAAATTACACCTTTGCAATATTTCCCTACTTATTATTAATGTTATATATTATGATTTTTTTTTTTTTTTAGAGTTGTGGATTATGAATTTTTCATGTAGAATGTTTAATACATAGGATACCTTCTGGTGTTTCTAAGAGAGACATCCAAAGCTCAAATTCTCACCCCAATTATATATATATATATATATATATATATCTCATTTTGAAACATTGCAAAATTAATGTGGACCACCTATGTATTTTGGGTAATAATTAATTAACAAATGTGTCTCACATTTGTAGAAAGTTCTTGGATTATCATTTCAAAAGATAGCCTACCTATATACCTCATATCTTAGCTATTAAACCTGGATAGACCTAACTAGTTTACTGAAAACCTAGTGACTTGAGACCTAGACCGGTCCATGTGTTTAAATGGGCCGTTTATGCATATGACTCGATCAAACCCAGTAAAATCCGACGGGTTTGTGGCAACCCAGGTAACCTGGATGGATTTAAATAACCTAGTTGGGTTTGTAAAATTTGTAAAATTTTATCTATAGGTCCACTTTATTGATATTTTACTATTTAATGTGTTATATGGTAATTTAAGAAGAGAAAACCTAAAGATTTTTTTAGATGCACTTATTTGTCTGTCTACTTACCTCCAACACTCACATTCTATCAAAAGACTACTCTGTTTTTGTGAATCCTTGATTTTGAATTATAATTACAAATTTAATTTAGGCATATATCTTTCTTTTCTTTTCTTTTTAATTTACATATTTATATTATGATTTCTCAAACTTATTTTTAATTTTTTTCATTTGACCTTACAATTTGACTAGTAACTCATTGGTTGAACCAATGACCAGTGACCCAACTCATAGACTAGGTCATTGTTCGGGCCAAGTTTAATAATTATGCCTCATATAATCAAAATTTAGTATAAAATCAATTACTATTTACACATTTTAAGTTTGATCTTACACACTTTAAATTTGAGCTTGCCCTTAAATGAGCCCATTAATAAGGAAAAAGTTATAATTTCCTCTATCAATTATTTCCACATTATCAACATCCCTTTCATCATCATCCTTTACACTCTTTCATCAACTCACAAACAATATGTATATATATATATATATATATATATATACCCAATTAGGAAAAAAAAAATAGAAAAGAAATGTTTTTTAAGGTAGATTAATAGTGAAAATGTGACCAACCATACCGGAATAGGCACATTCTCATTGTTATAATAATCAACTAGGTAATTTACAAGTTGAATGTGGCAAAAGAGTGGTTCATGTAAAGTAAAAATGGATAAGGCACATAATGTGGAGTGCACCAATATGACATTACGTTTCAATGTGTTTAAAAAAAAAAAAAAAAAAAAAAAAAAAAACAAAAAACAAAAGCGAGCAATGTCACTTAAAAGAAAAATAATTATAAAAAATGGCGCAAAAGAGAAAAGCAGAAAGGGAAAAGGGCGTAATAAGTTTTAATTATATAGGATTCCATGTGAAATGAAATCATCAGTTAAGAGAAGAACCTAGCACACTGACTGGATAAATCTAGTCAGATCAGCCATTAACTCTTTAGTTGTACTTTACTGTGAGTTTCAATTAGTTCAATTGGTAAAAAAATTTATGATTGAATAAGAGATTTAGAATTCAATCTTTACCTACATCAAAAATCAATTGGTGTTTTAATCTGATGATAAATAGTTATTATCATAAACGAAAGCTATAAGTTAAAACTCTCTTTTTAAAAAAAAAAAAAAAAAAAAAAAAAAATTCTAGTTCTCTGCTACTAATGTTAACCTCCAAAGTAATCTCAGAGGCCTGATTTAAGAGCCCATCCGGCTTAAACTTGGAGTAATGGAGTTGGAGCCTGTTGGGCTCATCCAGAATTGGATTAAAAGTGGCATAAGCGCAGTTGTCTCTTCAAGACTAGGTGTAAAGCACAAAACTTAAATGCTGATTGAAGTAAAACGCACATTTTTTTGTAAATAAAGTAATAAATTTGGAATTAATTATTAATAGATCAATTGATTATCAAATCAAGTAATCATATAAAAACAAGACATAAAATTTTGTATAATTCTTGTTCTTTACAAAATATGCACAAATATTATATTTGATAGTCATGATCAAAATAAAGACATGAAATATACATATATATATATATATAAGGCTTTTAGATAAAAGGGTAAAATCACTAGAATATTAAGTAATAATTTTTTATGCCTAACAAAAGCAATGCTATGCAATCCTAAAGTATATGAAATGGGTTTTTACTTTCTATAATTCGTAAAGGCATGAAGGGGTGGACTTACGTGTGTGATCTAATACCATAAAATTGACTTTGGTATAACAAACTCATGGTGTACATAAGCAACATTAAGATTAGACGGCTACATTTCACATTTGATTTTTTTTTTTTTGGTTAAAAAATAAAAAGTTCCAACAGTTTCCATTATATATCAAGGATAATGTTAACGAGTGTCTTTAGAGCAATAATTAACAATCTATTTTAGAAAAATTTTGACACAATTTTTATGGAAAATAGAAAAAGTTGTTAAAACATTATTTTTTTTTTCTCATAAAAAATTTCTTAAAATAATTTATTAACAATTGTCCTAAGAGTATCTGTTAACATTCCTATGTATTAATCTTGGAACCTGTAAAACTGTAATAATGCAAAGTTCACTGAGGAGTGAGGACAGTTGGATTGTATAAGGAGAATATTTCTAAAACCATGAGTGTATTTCTTTTCATCTCAATAAATATTACAAAGTGTCAAAGTCATTGGATTTATCCCAAGAGATACCAATAGAGCAGTTTTTCCAATGTCAAATTCTTGTGATTTTCAACGTCCCAAATCAAAAGTACGGTGCCAGTTAACAAAATATACACTTAACATATGCATGTAAATTCATAGACATACTTTATTAGTGAAATTCACAAATTGATTACCCACCTAAAGTTCTGGTAAATCATTAATTCAATTTAATGTTAATGTATAATTTATTTCTACTGGATAGAAAATTTATGATGTTCAAAATATTATAAATATTCAATGTCACATACAGTAAAGATAGATTTATAATTCCTGTATATAGGGTTTACTCAATGTGTCAGAACTTGTCCCACTTTCTTCAACAGTTTAAATTTATAAACAATATAATAATTATTGTATAATAACTATTATTCAAAAATGTAATAAAGAGTCTTGCACTAATACAAAGAAAAGAACCTCAACTTTTATACACTTTTGATTTACGCTGTCATACCCAGTCTTCCCTCATTCAAAAATGAATTATAGATCCAAACTAACATAGTCAATCATATCATCAAATTCAATATGTTTTAGTCCCTCTTTTTTTAAATTTTATTTCTAATTTCTTAATTGATCATATACTAAAGCAAATAAAAATCAGTCAATAAACGATCCAACGTCCCAAATCAAAAGTACACATCAAATAAAAATTGTCCTTAATCTCACTCACAAAACAGAAACATTAAAATATTTCAAATACCCAAAATTAAAAACAAGTTTTTTTTTATCCATAATTTTCATTTCGACAAATTGCACGCCAAAGGCGACATGGACCTTGACCCGGACATCACAACTCGAACCGTAATCAAAATAAACGGACTTACCGGAGACGATACATTAGTTCTCCGAAATATCGGAAGCAAGCCGAGACGCGATCGCCGAGTGGTACATTACATCGTGGAACGTAGAGCTCTCCATCATCTTCTTCCTCAGCTGCTTCGCCTTTTCTTCAGTAAAGCACCCACGCGAGAATCGGGTCCTGTTTCGGCCCGTTTCGGATTCTAGATCCGAAACACCCGAGACGTTCTTTGCCGAACCTGTGGTGCCGGTGGAAGTGGATGTGGGGTCCATGTAATCCGGTTCCGAGGACCACCCGAAAATGGGTACCCACCAGTTGGCCGAAGCGGGTTTTCTGCGATCCGGATCCGGTTTGTTTGTGGAAGCGGAGGCCCGAATCGTTCCGGATCGGAAAGAAGTAAGAGTGGCTGCCATTTTTGAGAGAGAAACTGAGAGTCTATAGCTTTGAAAGATTTGGTTGAGAAATGAAAACTGGAAGCTAAACCCAAAAGCAAAAGGTTTTTGATGAAGTTGATTTTAATCAGTGCGGTTAAGAATTCTACGTAGCCATGAAATTTCTTGCTTTCTAGGTGTTGTACTTTTTGACTGATAAGCTTTTGACTTGAACAGAAGGGTAATTTTGGTAAAATGGTACAATGAGTAGTAGCTTGGAGTACCGTCGGTGATGTGGAGGGAAATGGATAAGGTAGTACGCGTGGAAAGGCATCGAAGAATGTGTTGACTGTTGAGTGGTCTATTCGGGTAAGTGCATTTTTTATTGCTTTTTGTGACTCCTGTGATTTTTTGTGCACTTTTTTTAAGGTTCTTAAGTACAATTTTTTTTAAAAAAAAAACTTAACTTTGATATTTTGGGCGAGGAAGAGGATGAGGTGATAGGAGTAGAGGGGAAGTCATATTGATGGTGGAAGGAAAGATGGACACCTCAAGGTTAATGGCCACTGGCTATTGGGATTTATGAATAACAATGTGGAGGAGTAAGACTGACGTAATCACTTAGACTAATCCAATAGCAAACATATACAAGTAGCATTGGGAAATACTAATGTCAAATATAAGGGGAATTTGACATTTTAAGTCCCAAAATGCTCTGCATTATGGAATGCTAAATCCAAGCATTGTAAATTTTTTTGCAATACTATTATAGTGCAATTCTGCCTTTAGAATTGTACTATAGAAAGTAGAATTGCACTGTAGGACAGTTCTAAACTAAATATTAATTTTTTATTCCATCAGTTCTCTCTCCTTCAATCCTCTCTCCCTCTCACTCCCACTTTGTTTCTCCGTCTCCCACTTCGTGCAAAGTCCCTCTTTCTCTCATCTCACATCTCTCTTTCTCGTTCAAGGCTTGCATTAGAACTGGGGTGGGTTCGTGGTTTGTCTGGGCATGGTGGTGGGTTGGGATCGGTTGATGGTGGGTTTGGATTGGTGTGAATCGGCGGGCTGGGTTTGTTGGAGATGGCTCTGATGGGTTTGACAAAGGTTTGAATCGGAGAGGGTGGGTTGCTGGAGATGGCTCCAATGGCTTTGATGGGTTTGACAGAGGTTTGAATCGGAGATGGTGGGTTGTTGTGTTTGACCGTGGGTTGCTGTGTTGTGCTTGGTCGGCGAGGTCTGGGTCATGCTTGGTCGGTGAGGTCTTGGTCATGCTTGGTTGGTGAGGTCTGGGTTCTGCATTTTGGTCGGTGTGGGTCACGGAGTAGTTTTTTTTTTTTTTTTTTTTTTTTTTTTAATATGGGTTTTTGTTCTCGTGGGATTTTGGTGGGCAGTGGGCAGTGGTGGCGTCGTGGTGACTAGGCAATGGAGGTGCGGTGATAGAGGTTAAGGGAAGGTGGAGGAGAAAATTGGAAAAAAAAGAAAAAGAAAAAATATATATATATATTTTATTGCGTAGATATATTATTTTAATGAGTAAAATAGGAAAATAAAAGTTTGGGATGCTGGAGGTATTGTAAAAATGGCATGGTATAATGATAAAGTGGCTTTTTGAGATGGTAAAATAGAGTAGAATTGGAATTTCAGGATACTGATGCTCTTAACATAATGATCACATTATTTTCTTCTTTTTGGAGATGCAAAATGTTCTAATTTTATTGGATAAGACTTGGTTCTAATGTTATTGTACAGCGAATCCATTGAGAGGTGGATACGTCACAAGTGTTTGATCCGTGTTTAAATCCCAATCAGTTCTAGTGATTTCATTCTTGAAGACAAGAATTGGGTCCAATCTCCAATGCTCTTATTTTGGAAAAATTATACAGTCCTCTGCTAGATCATGCCACTTGTCCACCATTCTATTAAAAAACTCTCACTTGCTTAAAATTGCTGAGTCAGTAATCAATTTCTATTTTAAAAAAAATTCTAACTCAGCAATTTTAAACAGCTATGAGTCTTTTAATGGAATGATGGACCACGTCAATTGTCCACCATGTAATTTCTCCTTGTTTTGACCATAGTTAAAGTCTTATTGCAATATATTCCAAATAATTAACTTATATATCATAATATATATATATATATATATATTTATATATATATGTGTGTGTGTGTGTGTTATATATAATGAATATATCATTGTAATAACTTGATATCAATTATTTCTTAATCTTTTACATTGATAAAAATGAAGTAATTATCTGTTACAATGAAGATATCATTGCAATAATTTAATCCAACTTATTTTGATAAATTATTTGCAATATATTGCAATAAGATTTGTGTAATAGCTAATACATACAAGATATTTAAAACAGTAAATTGTTCATTGCAACAATATATATATATATATATATATATCATTTTATCAAAGTTCTCATTAAAATATTTTGAGTTTATTGCAACAAATTTTTTTGTTATACAAACCTATTACCTCAAATTTTGTTGCAACACATTGTATCAACTATTGCAATGACTCTAATGTTATTGCAACGATTTTTTTTCATTACAATAAATATTTTTTCTTGTAGTGAATGCATTCAAATATTTGAAGAGAATGAACGGAAATTAATGTCAATTCAGAATTAAAGATTTAATTTAGTAGATGAGAAATTTGAATCATATTGCCTTCCATTTTCAAAATCATACAAAAATTAGTATTAGTGCTCATGTTAGAAGAAATGAAATTGAGCCAGTCTTCATTATTAATGAATATTTAGGAAAATGAAAAGAAAAAAAAAAAAAAAAAACTAACGTTCAATGTCGGCTATTTCTTCTTTAAACTTCTTTGATTTTTTTTTTTTTTTTTTTTTTATCATTATAATTCTAGTAGAAATTGATGGAAAATTTGGTTTTGTATCTCATACAAAACACACAGCGGAAATAACAAACATGAATCTATTTCATTCATGATTGATAACATGCACTATGTAAATTTTAGAATTTAAGAACAGGATAGCGTACCTTGGTGCGGTGAAATTCAAAACAAGAGATTATAAGTACTTGGGAACATTTTTAATCTTCACTCCAATTCCACTTTACGCACAAGAAGTGTGGTCTCTCAATTAGTTTCCAAGGGAGAATAATTGAGTGGCTTCACTCACATATACACACCATTTCACAATGATATATCATCTATAAAATTTTGTACGTTTCTCCCTTTATATCTAATTGGACTAGCCTATTGGGCCTTTTAAATTGGGTTTTAGTGTGTGGATTGGAGTGGGACCAAAAAGGACCAATAAGACACTAACTCCAATGGGCCTTGGGCTTTTTTGTCAACTCTTGACAAGTCCGAAGTTACCATTAATTATATTTAATACCACTATACAAATATAATTGCATTCTAGGCCTTATTAATAAATTATATCCCAAGATTTTATTATACATGCAACTCCTTCATAAAATATTCGTAGTAATATAAAGTCATGAATGTAGACTGCCACTTTGAAAATTACTATATCTTAATCCTTAAGTACCCGGTTTAATCATTTAAGTTATTCATCATATATTTATGAAATCCAATTTCATAAATATATACTTTAGTAACTTCTTACTAAAGTGGTTAGGCCTAACACTCTAAATAACCAAACCCATTAAACTTATCTTAATGGAATATATTATATCTCCATTAAAAGATTATGAATTCTATCTTGAGAATATATGTTCCATTAACACTAAATGTGACTGCTTAAGAAACTGAAATTTTGATCGTGACTTTAGATCTCACTCCTGATATATCAAAGCAACCTACATTTCATGATCAGGTCCATTATCCTCTCAAGATTAAGAGTTCATGTAAATAGAAGTCGTGAGATTTATTATTCATTTGACAGTCGTTAGGAGAATAATAAATCTCACAGAAGTTCAGTTCAATATGTCTTAACTCTTAAAACATATCAACACACCAACTAGAAGTCTCCACTTCCATGATTAAGACAAATTATCTTAGTTGATATGTTATAGTTTTCGCAAATGAAATGCCCAATTTTATCACCGACTACGAACTATAATTCTGAGTTTACAAAGAACTTGTGATTTATATCTTCTGTGACTTTTCACATAAAATGCATACTATGCATCTCATGGACTACATGATAATGTCTAAATATTCATGTTACCATTATTTTAGATAATAATAAAACAACTTTATTAATCATAATATTAAGTCATACATAATGTCATACATAGCATCATACAATAGGATTTAAGGGCACACATCCTAATAATCTCTCACTTGCCCTAAAGACTATTGTGCACTAATCTAACTCCCATTTCCTTTAAATGTGACTCAAAAGTCCTTTGAGGTAAGGTTTTGGTAAAGGGATCCGCTAGATTACTTGCACTATCAATCTTTGCTACTACTACATCTCCTCAAGCAACAATGTCTCGAATAATATGGTACTTTCTCTCAATGTGCTTTCTTTTCTTATGATTCCTTGGATCTTTGGATTGTGCAACCACTCCACTATTGTTACAAAACAATGTAATGGGCACTTGCTCCTTTCTCATAACACTAAGGTCAAAAAGGAATTCATTGAGCCAAATAGCTTCTTTTGCCGCCTCACAAGCAACAACATATTCAACTTCCACGGTGGAGTTCACAATACAAAATTGCTTAACACTTTTCCAACTTATGGCTCTACCTCCCAAAATGAACACACAACATGAAGTGGGTTTTCTGAAATCAAGATCTGACTGAAAATTTGAATCTGTATAACCAATGGGAATCAAATCCTCACTGTGGTAAACAAGCATATAATCTCTCGTTCTCTGTAGATATTTGAGAATATGCTTTATAGCTTGCCAATGTTTAAGTCCTGGATTTGATTGATATTGGCTGACCATGCCAACTGAATAATAGATATCTTGTCTAGTACATAGCATGACATTCATGAGACTTCCCACTACAGAAGCATAAAGAACTTGTCTCATTATATTTTCTTCCTCAAGAGTCTTAGGCCTTTGGTCATCAGACAGAGAAACTCTATGTCTAGAAGAAAGTAATCATTTCTTGGAGTTTTACATGCTAAACCGTTCTAGAACCTTATCTATATACCCAGTTTGTGATAAACTTGACATCTTATTTTTGCGATCTCGCCAAAGCTTGATCCCTAGAATAAAGTTAGCTTCACCTAAGTCCTTCATATCAAATTGGTTTGACAACCAAATCTTTACTGATGACATTACCCCTACATCATTTCCAATGAGTAGAATATCATCAACATAAAGTACTAGGAACATTACTACTTTATCTCGATGTCTTTTGTACAAACATGGTTCATCAAGATTTTGTTTACCTAGATGCTTGCTTAAGTCCATAAATGGACCTTTTCAACTTGCATACCATATGCTCTTGGTTCTTTTCTATGAAACCTTCCGGTTACCTTATATAGATTTCTTCTTCAAAATTGACATTAAGAAATGCAGTTTTGACATCCATTTGCCAAATCTCATAATCATAATGAGCAGCAATGTATAAGAGAATTCTGATAGATTTAAGAATGGCTACTAGCGAAAAAGTTTCATCATATTCAATACCTTCTTTTTGTGTATACCCTTTCGCCACTAGCCTTGCTTTAAAGGTTTCAACCTTTCCATCTATCCCTTTCTTCTTCTTGTAAACCCATTTGCAACCAACAAGTTTAATGTCATTAGGCAACTTTACAAGATCCCAAACATGATTGGAATACATTAAATTTAATTTAGATTTCATAGCTTGGACCCAATGATGTGCATCTATACCATTTATTGCCTCTTCATAAGTGTAGGGATCTGATTCAGCCTCTTCTGGGATAGATTCATAAGTTTCTCCCAAACCTATAATTCTTATAGGAGGTCGAACAATTCTCCTACTACGACAAGGCACCTGTGTACTAGTCATCTTATAAGTAATGTCTTGTGGTGTATCTAATACATCCACATTATCCCTAGTTTCATGCATTGGTTGTTCTATTACAAGTTCATTCATTTCAGCAAAACAACTCTACTTCTAGGAGTATAATCATTCATATAGTCATTTTCCAAGAATTTGGCATTTGTGCTAACAAACACTTTATTATCCTTATGACTATAGAATAAACCTCCAACAGTTCCTTTTGGATACCCTACAAAGAATACCACTTATGTTTTAGACTGTAACTTGTTAAACTTTCCTTTCAACACATGTGTTGGATAACCCCAAATATGGAGATGTCTCATACTAGGCTTACACCCAGTCCACAACTCTACAGGTGTTTTAGGAACAGACTTCGAAGGTACTAAATTCAGAAGACACATTGCAGTACTTAAGGCATATCCCCAAAAAGAAATTGGTAGAATTGAATAACTTAACTTCAACCCTAAACTCTCTGAACTTTTCAAAGGCTTCAGACTTCCGTTTCATTAGGTACATATAACCAAATCTAGAGTAATCATCAGTGAAGGTAATGAAATACTCATAGCCACCTCTTGCTTGGATTGACACAGGACCATACACATCTAAATTTAATAGTTCTAGCAACTCTTAGGCTCTTCTACCTTTTGCATTAAAAGGTCGTTTAGTCATTTTACCCTCCAAAAAAGATTCACAAACTGGAAAACCATCAAAGTTCATAGGCCCTAAGAGTCCATCTTTGATAAGTTTTTGAATTTTGTTTGAATTAATATGACCCAAACGCAAGTGCCAAAGATATGCATCACTTGTAAAAGGAAACTTTCTATTTAAATATTTTATATGAGAGTTATTATCTAATTCAAAATTGTATAATTCATGCTTATCAAAAGTTAAAATATAAAGACTATCTACAATATTGCCAGAACAGATAAACATTTTATCCTTCTTTATTACAACATTGTCTTTTAGGATAACATAATATCCATGTTTACCTAAATAAGTTGCAGAAATTAAATTGCTACGAATATTAGGTACATACAAACAGTCTTCCAATATTAAAACTCTAGATTCAAAACATAAATTAAACACTCCAATAGCTACAATTGGAATCTTGCTCCCATTAGCCAAGGTAAGAAACATTTCCCCTTCATTCAGCTTTTTGGTCTCCTAAAACCCCTACAAAGATTTACAGATATGATTAGTACAACCTGAATCCACACACCAGGAATCCGTGGGATTCTGTACTAAACATATTTTAAGAAGGAATGTACCTTTCATACCTTTATTCTTGGCAGCCTTAATATTGGACAATTCCTCTTCCAATGTCCCTTCTCACCACAATGGAAACACTTTTCTTTGGTTTTCTTTCCTTTGTTGGCAACTCCTAAGGAAACTTGTTTACCATCTTGCTTGGCGAAGTCCTTTTTCTTCTTTTTCTTCTTCTTCTTCTTTTTACCCTTGCCTTTCGACTTAGGTTGAGAAGTAGAAGCTTCAACCATATTGGCATCAACACTAGAAGTACCAAGGATGCCTTCTGCTGCTACCAACTCATTCATCAATTCAGACAATGTATAAACCTTTTTGTTCATATTATAGTTAAGTCTGAATTCCTTGAATGATTCTAGTAGTGACTGGAGTATCATATCCACTTGGGATTCTCCATCAATATCGACACCTAAAACTTCTAATGTATTTAGATTAGAGATCATCCTAAGACAATGCTCCCTCACTGAAGTACCTTCAGCCATTTTGGTATTATAAATTTGCCTTGTAGTTTCTTGCCTTACAGAAGGCCTTGCTCACCAAACATCTCCTTCAGACTTAGCATTATGTCCAAAGCCAGTTCTACATCCCACATTTGATGCTATAGAACATTTGAAATAGATGCTAGGATATAGCATTTAGCCATCTCATTAGATTTCTGCCAATGATCATATTGCTGGTTTTCCTCAAGAGGAGCCTCTAATGATGGAAAGCTAGGACATGATTGAGTAAGCACATATTTGTGCTCTTCAGCAATAAGAACCATGTCCAAATTTCTTTTCCAGTCAACATAGTTAGATCCAGTTAGTTTGTTTTGATTAAGAATAACAACAAGTGGGCTAAATGATGCCATGATTTTAAATCTGAAAATAACAAACATGAATATAATTTGTAAACTAGACATTATCAATTTAGCATATAAACATATATTATGGAACCTTAATAAAATCATAATATAAAATATGCAACGACAACCCAATCTCATATTCAATATCCCTCAGCATAGAGTGAATATTAAATACTATGATTGATTGAGAACTATTCTCATTATTAGTGATATCATGATAACTTTTATCAAACACTAATAATATGTCGTTTTACATTTAGCCTCTAAGTAATAATAGTAAGAACTCAGCATAGAGGATGCTATAATACTTAGTCTAGTGTATACCATTTTCTAGAATCATGTGTAACCACATTTCATCTCCTTTAATAGGTTTATTTTGTAGTACCATGATACAAAACACCCTTCGCATGGAATGCAAAGCTCAAGGCTAAGACAAGGTGTTTGATCCAACCACTATAAACCAGGTAGTTCAATCTTGTAGCACCATGAAATAAATACTCTTCGCATGGAATGCTAAGCTCGAAGCAAAGACAAAGTATATATTTCATACTACTATGAACAGACAATGAAGGCCATGAGATCCAACCCTTGTATCTCTCTCCCACTAGATATTTTAAATTAAAAGTTTTTAAGATCAAGAACCATAATAATGTTAGACACCTTGAAAACATAATCCTAATCTCATTAGGGATAAATTTCATAATCCTAGCATTAATTTCGAAAGGAACACCAAGAACCAGTTTCGAAAGAAACATCATGTGAAAATCTATGATTTAGACTTACATACTCACATGAATTCACATATATATCACAAGACTAACGGTACATGTTCATCATTCAAGAATGAAAGCTATTCATTCATACATGCACGTCTAGCAAAATCAAAAGGCTTTATAATAAACATGTAAATAAAAAGCATGCTAATGGCAGATTGAAAATGCCCCATGGATCCACGAAATCATGCAAAGATATACATCTATATCCAACCGGTGCAATAACAAAATGCACGCACATGACAGTTATTTCAGTTACATTCAATAACTATATCCAAACAACAAATCATCTAGAAGTTTATGGCCAAGGATAAACTTCAATCTATATATCACATATATAAATCATGGCATATGAATTCCAACGCTAATAACATAGAAAGCAAGCTGTGCAATCTATTATAGCGTTTGTTCAGTAGATTCGCTCCATGAAACTTAAAGACACTGTCTAATTATCTTGCACAGTAACTTGAGTTTCATGATGAAAGAAATACATAAATTCATAAAACCATGATTATCAAAACATGTCTACACAAAGATAATGGTTTTCTTAAATTCTAGAATTCAATCACATGTTCTACAAGCATGAGATAAAAACCTGGCTCTGATACCAATTGATGGAAAATCCGGTTTTGTATCTCATACAAAACATAGCGGAAGCAACAAATATGGATCTATTTTATTCATGATTGATAACATGCACTATGTAAATTTCAGAATTTAAGAACAAGATAGCTTACTTTGGTGCGGTGAAATTCAAAACAAGAGATTATAAGTACTTGGGAACACTTTTAGTCTTCACTCCAATTCCACTTTACGCCCTAGAAGTGTGGTCTCTCAATCAGTTTTCAAGGGAGAATAATTGAGTGGCTTCACTCACACATATACACCATTTCACAATGATGTATCATCTATAAAATTATGTATGTTTCTTCCTTTATATCTAACTGATTATTAATTGGGTTGGCCTATTGGGCATTTCCAATTGGGTTTTAATGTGTGGCTTGGAGAGTGAGACCAAAAGGGACCAATAAGACACTAACTTCAATGGGCCTTGGGTTTTTCTGTCAACTCTTGACAAGTCCAAAGTTACCATTAATTATATTTAATATCATTATATAAATATAATTGCACTTTAGGCTTTATTAATAAATTATATCCCAAAACTTTATTATACATGCAACCCCTACATAAAATATTTGTAGTAATACATAGTCATGAATGTAGACTGCCACTTTGAAAATTACTACACCTTAATCCTTGAGTACCTGGTTAAATCATTTAAGTTATTCATCATATATTTATGAAATCCAATTTCATAAATATATACTTTAGTAACTTCTTACTAAAGTAGTTAGGCCTAACACTTTGAATAACCAGACTCATTAAACTTATCTCAAAAGAATATTTTATATCTCAATTAAGAGATTATGAATTCTATCTTGAAAATATATGTTTCATCAACACTAAATATGGTTGCCCAATATACTGAGATTTTGATCGTGACTTTAGATCTCACTCCTAATATATCAAAGTAACCTACATTTCATGATCAGGTCCATTATCCTCTCAAGATTAAGAGTTTATGTAAACAGAAGTTGTGAGATTTATTATTCATTTGACAGTCATTAGGAGAATAATAAATCTCACAGCGGCACAGTTCAATATATCTTAACTCTTAAAACATATTAACATACCAACTAGAAGTCTCCACTTTCATGATCAAGACAAATCATCTTAGTTGATATGTTATAGTCTTTGATATGCAAATGACTCTGTACTTTCCCACATGTACCTCTTGAAATAAGGAAAAAAAAAAAAGATATGATATTACATTGTTCGAAGTACTAAAAGTGCAAATGAATATAGAAGCCATTCTTATTCATTCTTCATGGCAGGACTTTCTCAACTCCCCTCACTTCGCCACCTATCAACCACCAATCAAATGTTATAAACTCAGTTCTAGATGTAAAGCTGTTGAAGAAACCATCAACTTATCTTTCTCCTAGACTTGCAAAATAACAAGTGTAATTTTCAATAGTGTTAATAAATTGACCCTATTATCAGATTCTTTAAATGATATACTAGCTTTTGTTTTTTCATTAATTAATAAAATCTTAAAAACTAATGAACATTAGTAGCTCCTATCCAAATCTCACTATCAATCACCCCAAGTAGCTACCAAGACTGTTTAATAGAACATCCATATAAGTGGCTAACTTCACTTATGATAGGTTGGTTCTCTTCTAACCATAAGAGAACATTCTTTTTGTATATAAATGCATCACTAGAGTCTCTGTTTCACCACTAAGGCCTTTTACTGTAAAAATCCGAAATAATGACAGAAAACGAATTAATGATACGAAAGAAAGCTAATTTACCAGAGGATTGATGCAAAATGGTTTGGCTACACATGACAAAAACAGCTCGTTCCAATGAGCCATGTGATCAATCGAATGGAAAAAACGAACAGTGTTCACTCACTTTTCATGCAGCAGAGTTTTATACATTAGAGGTTATACTCTACATCTTCGTAGGTGAAAGAACCGTAAATTTGATTGCCCTCATTGATCTGTTAGCCTATCACCTATCTTCCTACCCCATCTAAAGTTAATGGTATCATCCACGTTAGTCACTCCAAGATGTGACATACTGCTTCAAATAAAAACCTGAAACTAAGTTATATATAAACTATCACCCAAACGTCAATTATAGTTTGGCAAGGAAGGACTAAAAGAGTAGTAGTGATTAGTGAAGGACTAATGCAAGAAACTATATATTTTCACCTTTTTCACATTATTCGTGATCAAAAGCGTGATCGCAGAGCAGCAATAGATCTTTCTCCTAAATCTTTCATCTCTTTGAGCTTGTGAATTACCTACTCTGACTTGCTGAAACAAATAAGGGAAATATTCGTGGTTTATTTCTACATAAAGAAGAAGAAAATTAAGAAATAATGATAAAATCCTTGTTGACACCTACTATTCATTTGGATCTATCAAGATCATGCTCTCTTGCAAGTCTAGCACATAATTCACAACCTCTGTTATTGTGCAAAAGTATCCTCCCCTTCCTCTTTTTCTCGCTCATTCCTGGAGTTGCACAATGAGTCTTGTTGTAGATGTTTCTGATCCCAATTTTTTTTTTATTAGTTTCATCAAATATTTCAATAACTTTCCTTACAAAAATTGCAATATTCCCGACTTCTATTTTGTTGTAATTAGTTTCCTTCGATATTTCAATTATTTTCTTTACAATTTTTTTTCAATATTTTAATAATTTTCCTTACAAAAAAATTATAATCTTCTATGCAAAATTTTATAAACAAAATAAAAAGACAATTAGAGTGGTGTAGTTATCTAATCATATTATAGGTCTTTATAAATTTGTAAATTGCATGATATGGGGCTGATATAGATAGGCAAGTTTCATAACTACTCAAGAATGCAAATATCATTTTTTTTTTTTAAATACAAATGTTTTTTTGATAAAAAATCAAAATGTAAATATTCTTCAATTATTTTCTTTCCATTCTTGATTGTGTGTGTTAATATATATATAAACATTGTTGGACTTGTTTCAGTGCTAGCAAAAGTAAATAAATTGAGTAAGAATATCATGTTTCAAATTAATGGTTTCTCATACAAATCTTAGAAAAATGACACTAAAATTTGTTAATATTTAAGTAATTAAAGCATCACTTAACATAATTAATATAACAAAATAAACGTATTTTCTATTAGAAATCACATAAAAATAGTTTCTTATATAAAATTTATATAAATAATTATACAAATTCCTCTAATATAAAAAACTAATGAACAACTATAGATAATTAATATGGTAAATTACATAATTGGTTTTTATCTTTTACATCATATGTTAATTTGGTCTCCGACCTTTCAATTGTATCAATTTAGTCTTTAACCTTTCAGTGTTGTATCAGTTTAGTACCTGTTCTTATGTCTTGGATGAAAATATCTACTTGTCTAACAGACTATTAAAAAAAATTCAGGCTCATCAACTGCCAAAGCTACAATCACGTTCATTATAATTTTTTTTAAAGAATTATAATTTAAATAAAAAAAAAGTTTTGTAAGGGCGTGGTTTTTGTTCCTGAGCCCAAAGGATAAAATGATTCAAGCCCAAAGAGCCCAACACAATAAATTTGTAGAGAGTGAGCTTAAAAGCTAAGCCTCAATAAATCAAGCCATGCGCACAATGGATCAAAGATATTAAGAAAGCAAAGAAAACAAGTTTAAAGCAAGGAAATCCTTCCTTGGCGAGGTCCAAGGAGAATGATTCTTGAATTTAATTCCTTTGGACTTGGAGACAATTTCAGTTCTTGTTGGTACAGTGTTTTCTTTACAAGTTTTCTAATCCCTTCTTCCTGGAGGGTTTCTTACATTATATAGCTTCCTTCAGATGATCCTGGCCCTCTATCTGTTGATCATCTAGGCCACTACTTGAGTGCTTGTCTTATCAGACACTTTCCCAAGTCCCTTGTAAGTTGGGGCAACCAAGGCAGCACTGTTCAAAAGTCTTCTCCACATAAATGCAGACAAAAAATTTGGTGGGACACATTAAATGTGGTGATAGCAACCATCCCTTCAATCATGTCAGAGCTAACCCTCTCCCCGAAACTCTTTCTCTACAGTATGACCTCCTCTGGTAATGTGCCATTGATATGGCCTTATTGTCCAAGAGTGTAACCTCCTTGGCACGATAATGGACTCCTTGGCCATATATATGACACGTGGCACAAGTACCTTTTTTAAATTCTAGTGCCCCACAAGTTTAATTTAAAAAAATAAAAAATAAAAACTTTTGTCCTCGCATTAGTTAAATTGGGGGAAAATTAAATTCCTAACTTCACTTCATAATTTTTCATTTTCAACATCTTCATTTTTCAAGAATTCTACTGGGATTAAGGCTAGGCTTCAGCTTCAACACTACAACAAAACCACTACCACCACGATGAACAACAACAACAACAGCAACGTCCCAAAAAGGAAAAACTTCATTGGTTTCAAAGTCGTCAAATGCACCAATGACCTAACAAACACTAACTCTATCTCTCTAATGTTGATATGACCGCCCACCATATACGAATGTATATCTCTATCTCTAATGAGTCTAATTTTCATGTTGGCAGGAACCATTTCTATCACCCATATCTAACTGAAGAGAAAATCACATTGAATATCAAAGGTTCACTTTTATTATTTTCTTTAAGTGAAGATGTTTAAAACTAAAAGTGCTACTACAAATTTGGAAATAAGTAAATCAAATATCGATTAAAAGACGATGATGCGTGAGCAAAGTGAAAATTGGAATTGTATTTACCAAAAATAAATTGGAATTGCACCTCAACCTTCTAACTTATGAAAATGTTAGGTATACAAAAAATTTTACAACTTTTATCATAACTCACCACATGGTGAGTTGTAAATGGTGGAGGTAAAATGATGGGTCCGCACTTTCCCCACTCATAACTCATCACGTAGTGAGTTGTGAAAAAAATTGTGAGAGTTTTTGTGTCCTAGCATTGCTCTCTAACCTAAGTACCTGACCATCTAAGCTCTGATACCTTTTTTTTTTTTTTTGGTAATGGAAGATAATTGCATAAAAACTAAATCAATCTGTTACAAAAGGCCCCTCCAATGTCCAGGGAGCAAATCCGATCCACCATAGGCGGTGGATGGGCAAACAAAATGAAAGGGACATCACTAGTACTACCAATACGAGCTAAGGTGTCCGCACATTGATTTGCTTCCCTGTAGGCGTGCTTAACTCACAAATTTGGGAACTTCCTCAAGAGGCGCCTGCAATCAGTAAGCAAGGGTTCAAGAGAAAAGTTAACAATAGAGTTTTTCATCAATTGAACAACAACAAGAGCATCAAGTTCAACAATAAGATTATGTATATTTTCTGTTGCTGCCCTTTGCAACCCATCCCGAAGAGCCCAAAGTTCAGCCATAATACTATTCACCTTCCCACAATTTCTAGCGAAACCATTAATCCAGTTGCCATGTTCATTTCTCAGTAATCCTCCACCCCCCCCCCCCCCCCAAGCGTTATCACCAGATGATCCATCACTATTTAGTTTCGCCCAACCAGCTAGTGGCTTCTACCACGAAATGGGTTGTAAGTGTTTCTCGACCTGCACCTTACCCGTTACTGCAATGGCAAAGAATTCAGCTGCCTTTCGTCTGCATTGCATATGGAAATCCTCGTCCACAACTCCTTTACTAAAGATGTACGCATTTCTGTGCAGCCATAAATGCCAAACACCCATGGGAAAGGTGATCTTCCATGGTATACCATGCTGAGAGTTCGCAAAAGTGCAATTTACTTGAAGCCAAACCCCAAAATCTTCCATAAAATACTTTCTGCAGTCAACCGGCACTCCTAGCTTATTCCAGAATTTCCTTGCATACTACAGTCCCTAAGGATATGCTGAAGCATTTTAGTTTCCTTTTCACAAATGGGGCAGATTGTATCAAGCGTAAAACCTCTAGAACCCAGCACTTCGCAAGTAGGCACACTATTATGCATGCTCAACCATAAAAAGAATATTATCTTGGGCGTTGTTGCAACCTTCCAAATCCATTCACAAGCGATAGACAAAGGGTTCAAGGTGTTTAACCCTTTAGCTAATAAATAGGCAGATTTTAATGTAAAAGAACCATCCTTTGAATAGGCCTAACAAGAGACATCCTCTATGTTCTGATCCAAGAAGAAGGGAACTTCTTAAATCTGATTGCACAACTCTTCCGGCAGTTTAAAGGATAACACACTTTGAAGCCAATTACTACCTTGGTCTCTAATATCCACTACCACCAAATCGGCTTCCTCTCTAGCTAGAGGGCCTTGAATACAGGATCTCAAAGGGCCAAAAGGGAGCCAGGAGTCACCCCAAAGATTGGTAGAGGCTCCATTTTTGATAACCCATTTAAGTCCACTTTTAAAGATAGGGCCCCCTTTCTTACATGCAGCCCATGTCTTGGAACAAGGGAGTTTCCTACCCGTTTCGGTAATTCTCTAGTCCATAAAGTTCTTGCTCATCAACACTCTTGCCCACGGTGCGAGATAAGCTACATTCCTAGACTGCATTTTTACCATTCCAAGCCCTCCTCTATCTCTAGGAAGAGTCATAGTATTCCAATTTACAAGATGGAGCTTCCTTTTCTCCTCCGTTGACCCCCAAAGAAAATCTCTATGCAATTTATCCACAGCTTGACACACTTTGACTGGAAGCACACAACATTGCATGTAATATTCCACAATGGGAGTGGAAGCCGAATCAATAAGCACTCTCCTCCCGGCAGGGGATAAAACCCGAGCCTTCCAACCAGTAAGCTTGTCCTGAACCTTCTCAATTACAAAATTATATACATTTCCATTTCTTCCCTTGTGAAGAATAAGAAAGCCTAAATACCATCCCAAGTTGTTGGTGGCTTGGATCCCTAGTTGTTGACAAATATCTAGCTTCACTTGGGCACTAACATTCGGAGAGAAGAAAATTTTTGATTTGCTCTTGTTTACTTTCTGCCCTGCCATATCACAAAAGGAACCTAGAGCCGTAGTGATGGCTTCACAGTTCTTAGCATTTGCTTTAGCAAACAACAATAGGTCGTCTGCAAAGAAAATGTGAGAAAAACCAGGCCCTCCTGAGGATGCTTTCACCCTCATCCATTGCTTAGAATCACACATGTCTTCAATTTGAGCATTCAAATACTCCATACACAGTAGAAATATGAAACGGGACAGCGGGGCACCCTGTCTTATCCCTCTAGATGGAGTAAAAGGAGCCAGCTTCTCTCTGTTGAAAAGTAGAGAAGTGGAGGAAGAGGAGATGTAGCTCATTATCAATTTGGTAATGTTTGGAGGAATTCCAAAGCAAGTGAGCACCTTACGGATGAAACACCATTCAAGCCTATTGTACGCTTTTTCCAAATCTATTTTGATGACCATGAATCCTTTTTTGCCTTTGCGCTTATTCAGGGAATAAATAATTGCTTGTGCAATAATCACGTTATCCGAACCTCGCCTTCCTGCCACAAAAGCTATTTGACATGGGGAGATCAGGTTAGGCATGTGAGGACGAAGCCTGTGAACCAAAATTTTTGTGACTAGATTATATATAGTATTACGTAAGCTAATGGGCCTGAAATGGCTGATGGTTTCAGGCCCCTTCTGTTTCGGGATGAGAGCAATGAGGATTTGATTAAGGAATGCTGGCATCTCACATGAAAGGAAGATATTGCTCACTTCATCTTTCACTGAATCTCCAACACAGTTCCAATACCTTTGGAAGAAGCCCGCATGCAAACCATCAGGCCCCGGAGCTTTATACAGCTTCAAGGATTTCAAGGCTTCATAGATTTCAGCATTTGACGGGATGCTAGCCAACTTCATAGCTTCATGATCTGAAAGTCTACAACAGGCCATCTCTAGAGTCATATCTCTTATGCTAGAAAGGCATTTAGTTGTATATAGCTTCAAAAAACCCTTTCAAAAAAATTGCTTAACTTGTTCCAAATCAAAAATCCATTCTTCATTCTCTAATTTAACACAAGATATTCTGTTGGCTGATCTGCGTACTATGGTGGAGAGGTGAAAATAAGAGGTGTTCTTTCCCCCGCAATGAGCCAATTGGTCTTTGCTTTCATTGCCCAAAGCTCTTCTTCCCACTCTAGGATCCGAATAAACTTGTCAGTTAATTGATCTTGCAAATTTAGAAGAAAGGCATTGGGGTTATTAGCTAGAGCCTTCTGAATGCCAAGAACCCTGGCCGCAAGCTACCTTTTTCTCCAAAAAATATTGCCGAATACTTCCTTGTTCCACTTCTTAGCTTTAGTTGTGAACTCATGTATGGCTCTATCCAAGGCATTATCCCTCCAAGCCCCACTAACAAGGTTCTGAAATTCTGGATGGTGGTCCCACATTAGTTGAAAGTGGAAGTTTTTTCCCCGCTAACAGGGGAGGGATCAGTAATTTTCAATAATAGTGGGCAATGGTCAGAATTAATGCGAGCTAGATGAGAAACACTAGCTTCCGGGAAAAGAGCTTTCCATGAAGGAGTAGCCCAACATCTATCCAGCCTTTCTTGAATCAAATGTCCTATGCCTCTTTTGTTAGTCCATGTAAATTTCGGTCCCAAAAAACCCAAAGTCCAGCATATTACAATGATCCATACACTCTCTGTATTCTCGGACTTTTCTAATACTTAAGGAATTACCCCAGACTTCTCACTTTCCTCTAACAAATCATTAAAATCCCCCACGAGGATCCATGGTAAGTTATGATGATCAAAGACTTTTTTCAAGTTATCCCACAGAATGCACCTGTTTTTAAATTTAGGACTAGCATATATTGCACTAATTAACCAAGAAGAAGGCAAGGAATGTACCTGTAAAATAGCGTGTATCTTCTCTTCAAATTGAGATAGCACTTCCACTTGCACCAAGGAGGATTTCCAAGGTAGCCAAATTCGCCCGTCAAACCCAATAGTCTCCGACATAGCAAACCCATCAAAATGAAGACCTTAGATAATTTCTTCAGCACTATAACCACTTACTCTAGTCTTTGTTATTACCATAACCACAGGATTGTGCCAACTAATGAGATCAACCACCATTTACTTAAATTTGGGCTTAAGCACACCCCTACAATTCCAAGTAATTATATTCATGATTGGAAGAGGATAAGAGGATCTGTCAAGCAACTCAACAATGGGGTGATTCCCCATCACCCTCCAACTCCATCTCTCCATCAACATCTACTTCGATCAAACTTCCTCTGGGAAAATCGTCACAACATGATTCAAAATCCCCATCTCTGCCTGGTTGGTTCTCACAAGTATGGTTCCCTTTATCACAGGCATCAATAGATGGATGAGCTTCACCCCGTGTACATTCCCTATCATCGTACACTCCACCGGTGTGTTTCCAAGAACTTTCCTCTCCGTGATCGCCGGTATGACATCGTGCACTTCGAGTTCTGTCAGCGATTTTTCTAAGAGGTAAAGACTTGAGATTGGCCCAGATCAAGTTGATGTGTTGATAGGGTGCGCTAGTCTATCCATTAGAAACCTTTACCACGGATTTGGTGTCAAGCTCCATGCTTCGTCCGTGATGGGAAGGAAGCATGTCCTGCGGCTCAGCTCTGTTAGAGGAAAGAGGTTCCTCCAGGTTTGCATCAACTCCCATTCGAACCACCCTATGATCTCCATTGGATCCCTCTTTATCATGTTGATCGTTGTGTCCCCGATTAGGATAATTTTCCCTTTGTAAAATATCACCCACCTATCCTGTGCATTCTCCATAATCCTTACAAGGTGTGGTGCTACCAAATCTAAAGATAGGAGATTCCCCTGATGCGCCAAACCCCTTGTAAAGTGTTGTTGGGCTTGTTTGCCCTTCCTTAGGCTCAACCCCAAGCCCACTACTAGACCCAAATTTGAATATCCTTAGCACTGCCTTTTTCCCCCTGCACCGACAGTGTTACAGCCCGACCCATTTGCTTTACTACCTTGCTTCGTTTCCCTCCCTTTGACACTCTGCCAATTTTGAGTAGACGTTGAAGTCTTATCAACCGCCCTAATTTTCGGGCTGTCAACGTACACACTAGCCTTACGCTTGTTGTCCCTTCTGTCGCGGGCTTCCAACTCCCCACCTGAGGCTTGTTGTCCCTTCTGTCGCGGGCTTCCAACTCCCTACCTGAGGTAGCATACCCTTCCCCATGCCCTATCGGATGTGGTTTCTAAGCTTTCTTCTTCCTCGTGACCACCATCCACTGACCATACCCATTAACCTCATTTCTGTGAATCTTAGCTTGACTTTCATCCCTGCTCACTTGTTGTTCCTCCAAATTGTTGGGCTTATCTTGTGTTGCTTGCAGATTTTCAATCTGGGACCTTTGATGATGTGAGGACATGCCTCCTTTCTATGCCCGATCCTTCCACATTCAAAGCATAGGGCATTAAGACCCCTGTATAAAACTATCTGAGCTAGCCACCCAATCTTAATTGTTTTGATAAGTGGCTTGTCCAAGTTGACCTGTACACAAATTCTTGCGAATCTTCCTCAGGCACCATTGGCTGTATGGGCATATATTTTGAGGATAGGACCTATAGCTTCTCCAATCTTCCTTAGCACTATAGAGTCATAGTATTCAATCGGCAACTCAGGGAGTCTAATCCACACTGCCACACTTGAGAATGAAGCTTCAGAAGCTTTGAATTCTGGTTCCCAAAGCCTTATGGTGAGAAACTGTTGGCCAATGAACCAAGGACCGCCCTTAAGGACTTTGTCAATATCCTCCTTGCATTCAAATTTAATGAGAAAGAAATCATGTCCAAGATCGATGCAGTCCATGTGCCCAGATGGTCTCCAGAGCTCCCTTATCTTGGACGAAAGAAACATAAATCCCATGGATCTCCGAAAGGATTTCACAATCAGGGAAGAAGCCCAAGGAGCTCTTACTCTCTCCTTATCCTCCTTGGAGAGGGCAACCACTGCAAATCCATCACAGAGACTATCTTCCTCCACATCGAACTCAGCCTCATTCACCCCTGCTTGTCCTAGACCAAAAGCCTATCAAATGCTCCTGGAATGGCTCCTACCAGCCTATCTCTATAAAACCCAAACCCCCCAACAGAGTGAGCATGCTTGCTATGCGTGTTATCCCATTCCGAGTGGTGATCCGAGTGATGGTCTTTGAGTTTCTTATTGCTTCTGGGTAGCGAGTCGACCTCATCTGGCGAACATTGTCTGTCTCCCATTGCACTTCATTTTCTTTCTTCTAGGTAGGATTTTTGTTCCTTCTTTAAAGTAGCTCTGATACCTTTACTTTTAGATACCCTATGACAAAAGGAAGAAAGCATGGTACATAAAGCACAAATGCGGTGATTAAAAAAAAGTACAAATACGGTGAAATACAATAAAAATTGTACTCTCTTACCAAATATGGTCAAGGCTCTCTCTCTTTTTTTTCTTTTTTTTTTCTTTTTTTATGAGAGAAACTCTAAATTTATGCTGAAATAATTTACAGAAGTGCATTGTACCGTATAGGCATAAAGAGTTTCAGATAAGCACAAAGAGTTTGAAAATAGAATTAAACAAAGATTAGCTACAAAACTAGTTGTAACCTAAAACTATGACCATACTCAATAAAATAAATATTACTATATATTTTGAACATCTAACCGTTGAATTGCATGTTCTTTACATTCTTCATACATATGTCAAATTTTGTGTCAATCAGATATTTACTATATGATCTATAAGCTTATATATTATACATAATTTTAAACTACAAAAACTTGCAATTTAAACAATATATTGATGACATAGTTATTGATATTTAATTTTCTAGAAACTTTACAAGTACAAAGGATATAAGAAGAATAAATAAATGATGGATTTGTCAAAATTCACCTTCAATAAGAATATATTAAGTAAGGTTGTTAGATTATTTAAACCCTTGTACACTCAGATTGATTAACCTAATTAAATACCAAGTTATTACTTGGTTCATTTAAACAGATCTAGGTTAAACACAAATAACCATATCACTTAATGCGGAAAAATAAAGAAGACAAGCGATATGATGATCTAGGAAAACTAATGAAACCGTCTAGTTTCGGATAAAATACCTGGAGATGATTTAACGTAAACTATCCTCAAGGCAACAAATTCACTATATAGAATTAAAGTTTTACGATAGATTTTTAAAACTACCTCTTGTAGTACTTACTTACGTGATCATATGCAACTCTGAATCCACAGACTCTTTTATTTGAATTTGTCGCACACAAACACTCCTATTTGTGACTTTGAGATCCCACTCAAAGTTATAGAAAATCAGTAGTAGTTAATCTTGTATGCAGCAACTCTTATAATACCAAATCTTGAGTTTTTTCAAAGAATATTGTCAGTAGAAGATTTTAAAAAGCTTTGGGTACAAAAACCATAGATCTACAATAAGAGGCACAAGATGCACTATTCTCTCTTATAATGTCCTTTAAATACTGCAAAAAACGGATTGCAATTTGGGCTTTAAACGAACAAGTTATGGGCTTTTTACGTTTGCTGATTTGTGACTCTCGACCGATTGAACAACAATCAAGAGAACTAGATTGCATCTCACTTTTTTTTCCTGAACTTAAGTTTTTTTGTCTTAGACTTGAAAGTACACCATTCTAACTTAATGAGACTTACTTTTTGTCATGATTTGCCAACACCACAAACTCAAATCCTAACAAAGGTTATAACCTCAATTTTGTAGCTAAATTTTGTCTAATACAAATATTTCGTATTTGATTTTGGTGCTATCTATTGATATCTTGATCATTATATGTGAAAGCTCAATTAGTGTGAAAACACTAATACTTGTTTAGACTCCCAATTTTAAATTACGACTTAATTGTTTTTACTCTAACTTATCTAAGTGCGGAACAAAGAGTAAATGATGCGCAATCACCGGAACTACTCTCTAAGCCATAAGCAAGCAAGCAACAATAAATATAAAGCTTGAAGAGTAAGGGAAGAAAGATGCAACCACAAGATAACATCAAGACATGTTATCAAAGAGGAAATTGAAGAACTCATCGAAAAACCTCTCCGCAACCCTCCAAGTCAAAATCGATCCATTAGTGAATAAGTTGGAGTACACAAATAACAAAAGACCCTCCAAGTCTAGTTTACCCAATGTACTTGAACCCTCCAAGCTCTTGTTACCAACAGAATTCTCAGAATCTTGTCTTCACTTGCTTTCCGAATCTTACAATACCACTCAATTTCATCCGCCAAGCCTCAGTAGTTTCTTTTGGAAAATCCCAAACACTTCCTAAGCTCCAAAACACTTTCTATACTTTGAATTGGTATGGGTTGTGTTTGGGTATAAATCTCATCTCAAGGTATAACAATGGGAGAGAGGAAGGAGAAAAAACTACAAAGATTTCTTACTAAAAAATTAATAGCTCTCTCTCTCTCTTTCTAAAAGATGAGTGTGTTATGTTATAGAAACCTATCTAGGGTTTTCTCTCTGAATAGCCTCCTTACACTTTTGTGGGTAATGAGGATATATATAGTATGGGTGAAGGGTAAGAAAGTTATACTTGAAATCCTCCAGACAGAGAATTTAGCGGGTACCTTGCGAGATGGCCTTTCTTGCAAAGTACTCGCGAAATACAGCCTGACACTTGACTCTTTAGCTTCCAACATATGCTTCTCACATGGCCTTTTTGCGGGTACCTTTACTCGCAAGCTAATTGTGAAACTGCACTAATTTTCATTGCATGCTTGATTCTTCATCAACTTAATACTAAATTCAGTATAATAAAATCCCACAAAATACAAGGAAATAATTTATTGTTATTACAATAATTTTTGTCATGGAATAAAGCCAACATAAAATATAGTGGTAAAACACAACTTTAAAATATGCTATCTGATATCCGTAACATTTTTGTTCGAAGAATCTGAAGTTCTCTTATCTTGGGCAACTCTAAAAAGCCTGTGGCTCTTTCCCAGTAAAAATGTACACAACCATCAACGCCAAAGCCCCATGTCTTTTATCACCACGAACTTGGCCCCAATTTTATCTTTTTCTTCCTTACACTTTTCTGGTTCCATCTACGCTACCATTCAGTATCTTCCATTATTCTCTCTCTTTTTGGTTTTTTTTTTCTTTTTTTAATTCCATTCCATATCTAACTATAAAACTAATATTATTTGACTATAAACTTATACAGTAATTTTATTGAAAAGAAATAAATCAATCACTTGAGTCTAGATCATATAAACAAATTGCATATAAGTATCATTTAATTTTATCCTTAAATTTTTCCATCCTCAATAAAAAAAGTTTAACAAAAAATATTTGTACAAATGGAAGGGCTGCTTCATTTAATCCCTGTAAAGTTGTGATTTACAAATATGTATTTTGTTGGCTTTTATTCCATGCCAAATTTAATTGTAATTATATTCAATCTTTTGTACCCTGTATTTATTGTGGGATTTGATTGTAAAGGTTGTGTGTTAGTGAAAGAGAGTGAAGACTTAAGCAATTGAAGTCAAAAGAGTTCTCGCGGGTATCTCGCGACTAAGCATCCCGCAAAGTAAAGCATGTGCCTCGCACATAACTGTAATGCAAAGAGTCAGTACAGATGGAGACAGCTGTGTTTCGCGAGTAGCTCGCGGGTAAGGCCTTTCCACAAGACACCCGCAAAACATTTTGTTTTGCTAGACTGTGCTATCTGATACACACTTTTTGTACCCACACTATATATACCCACATTACCCACAAATGTTGAGGAGTGCTTCTGAGAGAAAACCCTAGCCTCAAACCTTGAGAGATAGAGATTATCATACCCATATATCTCTACACATATGCTTATGGATTTCCTCAACTTCTACCTCTCCATTTCCATACCATTGAGAGGTTGATAGCCCAAAAACTTATCACACCCTTTCAGAGTGTCAAGTGAGATTTTGGTGCTGCTGGGAAGCATTGGAAGAAGCCAAGGATGGGAGATGTAACATGGAGCTTGTTGTGGGATCCGGAGAGCTAGACAAGACACGGTTCCGAAAAGCCTTGTTGGAGTAGGAGCTTGGAGGGCCTAGGTACATCGGGTAGATTAGGCTTGAAGGGTCTCTTGCTAACCCATGTATCCCAACTAATTGTCTAATGGATCGATTACCACTTGGAGGGCAACAGAGAGGTTTTTCGCCGAGTTCTTCGGTTTCCTCTTCAATAACACATCGGCTTGTTATTTGTGTTTGCATTCTTCTTCCTTACTCTTTTACATTTCATTTTACTGCTGTGATAATTTGAACATGTGTTAGGGTAGCTTATTTGCTTATCCACTTGTATTTACTCTATTCCATACTTAGTATAAGTTAGAGTAAAATCTATCGAGCCGTTATTTTATTTTGGGGGTCTAAATAGCTCTTGTGTTTTTACACAATTTCGAGCTCTCAATTTATAAACTTGATCAAACAAGTTCAGTCATTAAAGAATGACTACAATGAACATTTAGCAAGTAAGTGTTCATCCAGACATGCAAGTAAAGAGCAATCACTTATGATTACTTGTATGTCCAACACACGACCAACGCAAAATTCATGAAGTATATGCATCTACGAACAAGATCCTACTAGGGCACAAGTGTGAAGTACTCAAGACAAATTATCAATATCTAAAAGTACTACAAAAAAATGCTACAAAGCATTGAGATAGTCACAAAACACAATATTTTAAATAGCTAAGCATAATCATGAACTATGAACAAGGAAACATAGTTAATATAGCACAAAGCTCTTTCTCTCTTTCTCCCCTTATCATATCACTCCTTCTATCATGAATCTTAGGACTTGTGATGAACTTGGAACATATATAACTGTAACCTGAAACACTTGCACAAAACACATTAGACCCTCAAGGTAAAGCAAGTAATAAAAGGACAAGTATAATGTAACAAGTAAATTGCGATCAAGTAAACATGATGTAAAACATATGAGTAACTCGATCATACACCAAAACAATCATATAGAAATGACTACAATAATCACATAACAAAGCAAATGATCATCCGAACAAGCATAAGAATGTATGCATGTTCAACACACAAGCATGATGTGATGAGAGCAACAAAGCATAGATACTAAAATTAACTCAAAGCACTATAAAGCAACGAGAAAACAAGCATAAAGTAAAATAAGGTTTTCTCAAAAAAAATGTCTTCTCCCCCTTGGTATATGCATCTTCCCTATGGCTTTCTCCTCCTACGAATGTGCACGAGAAGATAGAATTTCTCCCCCCCAGAATGTGCATGAGTCATATAGAAATGATGAAATACACCGGTATACTCTTCGGTATAATCCCAAAATGTAATTTTCAACATAATACCTCACTTAGCAATAGCAGCCCCACTCTCATCTATGTGTAATCTGTGGATAAAAGTAATTATCATTACCGTCATTTTCAGCTTTTCTAATTTCCATGACAATACAACTCTCATTTCACTCTAATTGCTTGTTCTCTAAATAAACCTACAAAAACAAAATATACAACAGTGATCAGTATCTAGTGTCCAATGTACACAGTTGCATACACAATTAAGTGCTTAAAATATGCTTTACAAATGATGCGTTGATGTGTATGACACAATATTTGCACGGTTTTGTTATTTATTGTACCTTCTCCTTCTTGTTAATTATAATACATTAGATATTAGGAAACATATCAAATCGGTCCTGTTCAGTCAAATTCGGTCCAATTTGGTCCACTGCGGTCCAATTCAGACCACTTTGATCTATTCCGTCCATTTGGTCCACATCTAGCCAACTTTATTTTTTTTTATTTTTATATACAAAATAGAAATTCTACTCTAACCTAGTCTAAGTATATATGTATGTGAAACTCTATCCTAGAGACTTAAACCCTATCTCTTACCCCCCACACTCACTTGTGGAGTGACCATCGTGCCAAGGGTACCCGATGGTCAATTCGATTTATTGGTAGAGATAGAAAGATGAAAAATAATTTTTTAAAAAAAATTTTTAAGGAAGAAGAAAATTATCTTCAACAAATTTTAGAGTACAAATTATACATTATATTACAATTATAAAATGATTATCTATTTCCATGCATCATATAGGTATGCGACTAGTTTATATAATTCTTATTGTCAACTTGTGAACATACCAACTATCTTCTAGGTGGGGTGTACACTCTACATAATCATTATTTAAAATTAAAAGAAAGAAAAAGAACAAAAAAAAAAAAAGGGTCTACGTATGTTCATATATTGCACCTAGCCTCCACTCTTTTTCTCATTTTTATTTTTTAGCCTCAAACTTTGTGTTTTTCTATGATCCAAGTTTTAACATCTTAAAAGAATAGAGAAAAAAATGTTAAATTCAACATAAATTTTTAAGAGCATTCAAGGTGGGGAGAATACAATCTTGTAGATACATTTTTTTATATTCTTAACACTTTTACAATAATTTATTTTAAGAAATCAAATTATTTTTTAAAACTCTATGTATTTAGATTAATATCTTAATTACATTGATATATAATTGTTTATTTAATTTGTTATTAAAATCAGTTAATTATTTTTAGATTAGTTTTGCTTTTAATCTTGCCCTTGGAACTAAAATTCTGGCTCTACCATGGCCGTCTCGCCTCACATGGTAGGTTAAACTTCCTTGCCCCATCACCGCCTTGCCTCGCAAAACTTTATTTTGTATTAATATGTCACACCTTGCTGCATATCTTTTACAATTTTTTTTAAAAAAAAAATTATCACATTAATATAAATATACTTTAAATTACAATTAAATTTATTGCATCATATCAAACTAAGGATTGAATAATCTTATCTAAAGTGTTTAACAAGATAATATCATAATAAAACATAAATATTAATATTCATGCATTTAAATACTTAGTAATACAAACCAAGTTTTTAATACTAATAGAGCGAGGTGGGGTGGGTCAAGGCGGGGTAGGGTGAAATTGTCATTCCCAATACATATGTCTAACAAAGTAATGACATAACTTAGTTTTTTTACTAATTACATGTCTATATTTTTATTGTTACACATCAACATTTTATTGACCCAATATGCTTCCCTAGGATGTGACCATGAAACACAACCACCGATAAGGGAGAATCCATAAATCAACATGATGAACTCCGTTGAGTGTATCTCAAAATATGGTCATGTGCAAATACAGAACTCAGAATTATTAAAAAAAAAAAGGTTTTAAATGATTGTTTAACTGTATAAATGGGAAGAAAAAAAAAAAGGTTTTAAATGATTGTTTAACTGTATAAATGGGAAAAAAAAAAGGTTTTAAATGATTGTTTAATTGTGTATGTGGAAATAGAGGTTATTACTTGTAGGGACACGATTCTTCTGCGGCCCAATAATGATATTGGGCTCGCACATGAAGGACCCCTCACAATATGATTTGTAGAGAGTGGGCTTGAAAAGCTTGGCTTTGATCGCGGGGCGATGTTCCGGTCTTGATTTTAGAGGAATTCCTGTAGATAAAAGAGATTGGGCTCCTCGGACTTGATCCGAGGACCATTGAGGTCTTACCCCGGTTACCCAACGGTGGGTTTTCTCCGTGATGTGCATGTGTTGCTCAGGTGATTTTACCCATGGAGTCTCTCCTTTTTTGAAGTAGGATCAGAGCCCCTTACCAGATTCACTTGCCTCTTCTTTTATACTAGCCTGCGTTCGCTATCCTTCGTCCACGTGTAGGGTCAACCTTTACAAGACTGACATTTGTCCCATCAGTCCCATCTCAGAATTGTTGGGGATGGTTGATAAAGCTGAAGAATACGGCTCTGTTAGGTGCAGAATCTTATCTGGGAAGGGTAGTAAGGACAACTTCCCCAAGATATTTTAAATCTCCTTACAAATTTGTTCCTATATCTCTTTTTTATCCCTCTTCTCAATGGAGCTTTGGGTCTGCCGAGGACTAGACTGTCCTCGGCTGCATCTCCGGGCCATTTTTTACCTTATGTTTTTGAGCTCGGGCCTTAACCTTTTTCGGTTTGGGCCTTTGGACTCCCCGTGAGCAAGTGGGCCTGGCCCATAAATTATTGGGCCCCACATTACTTATTAGAAACGTTTACAATCAATTATAAGTAATTTTATTACAATAAATAAATAAAATAGTTGTTTTGGATCATGATTAATTTTTTAAAATTAAAATTTTTATTTGTTATATTACTCATACCTAGCTCGAACATGTACTTTGATGTTCTACGGCCCCAAACCAGCTAAATCTATGCAAAACCATGAGCCATTCATCAATATCTGGGGTTTATGACTGGTCTTTATTGCTTCATTGCAGCTAGGAGAAAAGCTTGGTTTTGAACCGTGTGTAACCTTTTTATTGTCCTTCAACAAAAAAGAATATAACATGTTTTAATTTTCTTTACTTATTTCATCTTCCTATTTGGTACAGCATGGAGGCAAATGTGTTACAGATGTGACAATCAATGGCAAAACCCTTTTTTTTTTTTTTTTTTTTTTTAATTTTTGAGAAAAATCGATGGCAAAACTAGAGCAGCATAAGTCGCATTGATTCACGGTGTAATTTGAATGGGTGTCATGTATGAAGAGAAATCTATGAACGTATTCGATACTTCTTTGACTTTTTTTTTTTTTGGCTAAATGACTCTTTGACTAGTCATATGTAATACATTAAACCAAATTCTCCACGTAACCATCTTCCACGAATGCATTTAAATTAGAAACTATTTTCTTCAAAAATGAAATGAACCTTATCTTTATAAGTTCCTTTTCTTCACTTTTTCTCCTTCCAATTTATTTCCCGTTTCTTTGTTGTCTTTTACTATATCCCAAGTCCAAAAGAATAGTCTTTTCTTTTTTCTATTGGGGTGAACCAGTTCTCTTGTACTTACTAATTACTATACAATGGACAATAGTGATTCAACATTGACTTCTGTGCATACTTTGTGTGGTTTAGAAATTATAAAACAAAAAGATGGACCATAGCATGAATTGTGGACTAAAAAGGAGAGTAGTAGAATATGGAAAACAACATAGCTAAACATAAATACATGTTTATCAGATATCACAATATTCTAAGAACCCGAAACTGCTATATTATCATATACGGTTATAAAGAGGTCAATGATATCTACATATGAGGGGGCCATGATTTGCCCTTTCTGAATGTTGCCAAGGATCGTAAATTTGCAGTCCATGTTCACATTTTTATTGTAAGTGCTGGAATAATACTAGTATCTTGGCTGCATTCTTCAAAAGACAAACATTGCCAAGAATATTTAGAGTATGCCAAAATCAAGAAAAATAAATGGAAAACATATATATATATATATATATATATATATATATATATATTTATATTAGAGCATCACATTTGAAATTCGCTGTACGTGTTTTTTTGTCCTGTGATTTTTCTATACTCCGTAAAAATGTTAAACAAAAAATCTTTGCTTTGTGTTGCTGATAATCTGCTTGGGCCACTTGGTCATTTTCCTACTAATTTTTCATTGTACAAATGGAAAGACTGCCTCATTGAATCCTAACAATGTAATTTAAACATAATGCTTCACTTAACAGCATCTCTCTCTCTCTCTCTCTCTCTCTCATCTATGGAATTAATAATGACATTCCACAACTGTGTAATCTGTGATAAAAGTAATCAACATTATCATCATTGTCAGCTTTTCTAATTTCCATGGAAATTCAACCAACATTTCATTCTAATTGCTTATCCTCTGGATAAACCTGAAAAAACACAATATAAAGCAGTGATCAGTATCTAGTGTTCATGCACAAGGTTGCATACACAATCAAGTACCTAAAACATGATTTACAATAAATTCTTATTGGCCAGTTTGGATGGAGGGGGACGGAGGGGAGTAGCGTAAAGCTGGCCGGAAATTAGCCTTAAGTGAAAGTGCATCAATGTGTATGACCCAATATTTGCACTGTTTTGCTTTATTGGACCTTGTCGTTAATTATAATAAGAGAGAGAAAGCAAAGCAATTCATATTTACCTGGCCGTGTCTCTCCTCACTGAAGCTAACGGTTCTAACCTTCAACTCCCCTCTGTTTGTTGTCAGTTCATCTAATATCTCAGCATCACACATTTCCACTCCCCTATCCCCATTTCCAATATGTGGTGCATCCCTTTCCTGGTATAATATATTATGAGTTTTGCAGGTTAATGAAAAATAATATTGTCAACAGACATTGGATGAAACCTACATTGAAAGATAGGCTGATAGAAACTCTTGGGGCACCAGTGACTTCCTCATACTCAGCTGCATCCAGTTCCTGCAAATGATGCTTCGCAAAAAGCTTGGGGAGAATATGCTGCCTTATACTGATGAGAAGGAAGAATGGCAAAGGGAACAAGATTCCAGCTATAGGAATCCACGTTATACCGAAACAGACCAGGAAGTATACGAATTGGAAGATTGTAAACGTGGCTATGTATTTAAATGGTACTGACTCCACAAAGGAAGCATGAACTGCTTCCAAGACCCTGCAATGATCGGCACGATAGGTATTAGAAAAATTGTTGGCAGCCAATACTTGTATTACAAAATAAAGTGAAATCTCCAGCAAGGGGATGTCAGGAATTTAATGTTTCTTTTTTTAATATTAGGCATTCAATACTTCACGGCCATACAAGAATCAGTAAAATCATTGGCAGCTGTGTCATACATATATGCCAATAGGATGAAGAAATAATTTCTACTAAGGTTCTTTTGAAAACACTTGACTATCAGCATGTTCATTTCGTCCAATCAGGGGGCAGCTGGGAATAAATAATCATCAACAAGTCTCTGCCCTTTTTTAGACCCAATAATTTCTACATGTCATTCAACAACTTCATACCCTTCTTGAGAAATGAATCCACTAACATTTGTGTGTATGAATATGTGTACATTCTCAAATGATTATAAAAAAAAAAAAATTACATTAGTTTGAATTTTACTTTGGTAAGGGACATAGATAAAGCAAACTTGGCTAAAATGTGAGCAGAAATGTAATGGATAAAAAGAACAACATACTTGTACCGCCGTCCAGGTGATATGAAAAGAAGGAGCATCCTTTCCCAAAACTGGTTCCCAGGAAGACTGTCTATGGCCATGAAAGCAAAGTATCCCCAAAGTACTGATGTAGGTATCTTCTTTATTGCAGGCATAGCAAAAACTGATGCTGCCACCATGAGTGACTGTAAGAGATTACTCACTCTCTGCTCATTAACTCGGACAGGCAGATGAGCATCAATGTGCTTCTCGGGATCAAATGTATCCTTTGCATTTTCACCTTTCATTACCACTTCCTTCAAGTCTTCCAGCTCGTTAACCACTGAAGTAATCTGCAAAACAAGCATTTTAGGATGCAGGAACCACTTGCATATAGAATTTTGTATGCGGATGAAGTTTTTTGGGGTGGGGGTATTGAGCCTATACAATCATTATAAACTCAAGAGAGTGTAATCAACTTTCTTGATAAAATAGTAATGACCATCTCAGAGAGGAAAAAATGTTGTTGAGGGAGGGATTCAAAGAAAACATGTTTCTTTCACAAGTTAGTACTAAGTGGAGGAAGTATAACTTGACTGCTGTCCATTTCTATGAACACAGCTTGCATCTTGCCATAGACTTCAGAGTTGCTAGCATTCTGCCTTATGCTTTCCTTGGCGCTCTCCACCATCTTCCTTCGCATCAACTGCAACTCATGCATTAGTTAAATTACTTGTCTAATCCAGCTCAATTACCAACTATCCCAAGTAAATTCCTATGACTTTCTATAAACCCACCTGCCTTTTGAGAACAGCAAGGCTTTTAGTGTGCATGGGGGACTGTGGAAGGACACCATTCGAAGGAGGTAATCCAAGCAATCCACAAAGCAAAGTCTGCAATCATGTTTTACAAATATAGAGCATAAGTCTTCATAAATTGTACAAATAAAAATAAATGCCAACACAAATTACTAGTGATGCATACCATGAAAGCTAGCAATAAGATATCATAATGATATGCAGAAGGGTTCTTAAGATTGAACTCCTTTTGTTGTGTCATCTGTGAAGCAACACTGTGGTCAAAAAAGTAAAGCCCCGCAATCATCACAGCAGGAATAAAGGCTGCAAAGATGTATGCTGGAGAAACGTTGCCCATGTCCTACAGAAGATATGAATCAATATATTTTGGTGCATACACAGAAAAACACACTCCTATCTTATACTTTCATGGAGGTTATGAGACACACTACAAGAAGAGAGCCTATTAGCGAACGCAAAAAGGGGGGAAAATTACAGGACATAGTTTACCTTTACTACAGTCCAATGGTGTAAAGATGTGGATTCCCAAGCAAGAGGGCTGTAGAGCCTTCTGGGAACACCAGAGGGAACTTTTCCAGGTACACCGAATGACAGAGCTGTCCACACTAGAACCATCAAAGGAACCCCATAGTCTGCAATGAAGCTTCTAAACCACCCTGCATAACATAGTAATAACTTTCAGATTCAACATGTAACCTATTCAATGACTAGGCATAACTTTTGCTTGACAAACCTGTGCCATACCACCATGACCTTGCTTTTCTGCTCTTTAAAGCAGTGTAGAGAAGGCCAAAAGTAAATATGATTCCCAGTAATCCATTTGTGTAAAGCCACTGAAATTGATACTTCACTGACTTCGGGTCCTCAGCTTTGGGAACTTCAAACTCACTTGCCATTCCCTGTGATTCAGAATTTGTCAAGTGTTAAGCAGCATGCTTCTCAAGTAGATGTTGTATACTCCCTAAGTTGATTCATTTCAAGACTGAAGTTACCTTGATAGCCTCTTGTATAAAGAGAACAGCAATCAGCATGCCAAACAGTTCACCTGCAATCCTCGTAAATTTATTGATGACTGTGCAAGCATTGAATATTGCAAGAATAAACAGCAAGAGAGCTGTCCAAACACAAACCCTGCATAATATGTATCAATAATATCAAATTACATAAAATTCATTTAGAGCACATACTTAAACAAATGATGGTTGATTCCTATTACCATCCAGCCCAAGCCAAGAAGAGTTCGCGTCCCAAATCTTCCCTTCCTTTAGCAAAGTTGTACAAATATGTGTACATAATAACAGTTGGTTCTGCAACTCCCAATATTAAAAGAGGTTGTCCTCCAAGAATCGCATGTATGATACCACAAATAGCAGTAGAAGCTAAAGTTTCAACGGTGCTCAAGCTATCATCTGAACAGAATAAAATTTCCATTGCTTTCAAACTTATCAAAGAAAATAGGATAGAAAAGATTTTTCATTTAGTCCCGATTTGGTCACCAAGAAAGTGAGGCATAAGAAACAAAAATCAAAATAACAAAAAGCCTTAACATCTCAGTTCATCTTTGCCTTTCTACTAATTAATCAGCATTTGAACAAATCACTGAAGAAAAAGACTAGATGACTAACCTGTATCTCTGCTTAGTTGCTCACCAAAGGCAATGACAGGAAGAGCAGAAGCAAAGAATATGTAGGTGGTTGGGGCTAATATCCTAAAATGAGAAATTGATGGAATTAAAAATACAAATCCATGTGACAAATTATAAAGTAGGTGTATAAGAGACAATACAAATCACTCTATTCCAGCCATAAACCTTGTAGCTTAAGTATCACTTTCTAGTGTTTACATCGAAGACATGCAGGGTTTAATCCCCCCCCCCCCCCCCCCCCCCCCCCAATTGCCCCCCCAATTGTAACTAATGAATTATCAAAAAAATAATATACCCAATTCCAGAACGAAGACCGCTTGTTCAATCTTGTTTGTAACACTGTAATCTTCCTCTGACGTCATTTCCAATACCCCTGAAGGGAGCTCTCAAGTTCTCCATTTTTCTGATTAGGAAAAAAAAAATCCCATAATTTAATATAGAAAAGTCAGAACGCAGAAGTTCAAAATCTTATAATTTTAATGAGAAAATCCTTTTTTTTTATTGACTTAACAGAAACAAAAACATATATGCATTAAAAAAAAATTCAAAAAAAATAAAAATAAAAGCAAACATCAAATGGCAAATAAATAAAAACCAGCAAACCAAAACAGAACAGAGTTAAAAACTAAAAAATCAAGAAGAATAACTTCCATAAAAGAGAAAATAATTCCATGCAATGATTATATCAAGCAACAAAATTTTTCTTTGTTGTGAATGAAAAAATCACTCTTGCACTCCTGCAAGTCATTTGACTGGACAACAAGATTTATGAATAGTCTGTTTGGCAGAAGAGAAGACAGGAAAAATGGCAAGACATAAATAAAAGCCTCTTGTTTTCCATCATTCTGCTTTCCAAAACAATCAAAAACTCAACAAAACAGAGAAAGATAACTACTTGTATTAGTCTCGGTTGGGTCAATTTCTTTTCTTTACTTGCTTGCCTCTCTCATCACAATCAACAAATTGGAAGAAGAAGTAAAAAAAAAAAAAAAGAAAGACTAAAGAACTCCAATTGTTATTTCCTTCATTTCCCAGTATTCTCCTGGCAAGCAAACATGTAAATCATTAAACAAAATCTTTTGCATTTATTTTGACATTCATAAATTAAAGAAAAACCCAGATACCGTATAAAGCCACCATGCACAAAAAATGGTTTATACCAAAAAAAAAAAAAAAAAATGTAAAGAGATATTACATAAGAAAAAAAAAAACATTAAATGAGACAAAATAAATAAGCAGCAGCATTCATTCTCAGAAGACTGAAGAAACATAATAGTGATATTTACGTTGCTGTAGAACTCACCGGAAAACTTGTCAAAGATGAAGAAAGTGTGCTCTCGTGTTCTTGACTTCCTTCCGTTTCCCTTAAGTCGTTGCTGCTTTGTTGTTTGTAAGGAAGGGATGAAGAAAGGAGGCAAAGTCCAATACCTTTTAAACTGAACCCAAGAGTCCTATGTTTATGTGGGGTCCCACTTACTTTCTCTAAGGAAATGAATGACAATAACTATTAGGTACTTTTGGAATATCATAGATGTGTATTCTTTTCTCTCATATGAATGATAGATCTTATCATAAATTTAATTAGTGGGATCTATCATTCATATAAGAGAAAGGAATACACATTTATGATACTCTAAGAGTACACAATAATTTCCCTTCCCAAAATATCACCATAATTTTTTTTTTAATTTATTTCATGGATGAAGTTTTTGTTTTGTTCATTCCTAATAATGAGTCTAATAGGACTGAATTAGTGGAGACATACTTAGATTTGTTGATGTTAATGAGTCCAAATCTTCTGTCCCAACTTTCATGCTTCACTCCATACTCTACAAATTAAAACTTGCCACATGCCTACTTATTTCATTAATGCTAATTTCTTGCCTTTTTCCTATTTTATTTTGCAAAAAAAAATTATAAAAACAAAAAACGCTACAAATCAGATCTCCCCCGGCCACCACGACTCGCCCACTGCGACCACCACCTACGCCAGCGCCGCTACAAAGTGTCAACTGTCATCCTCCATCCCGTCGACACTATGCTAGCGAGTAACCACCGCCTATCCACACTATGCCAACCAGTAAAAACCCAATAAGTCAGATCTCCACCGGCCATCACCACTAGCCCACCACCACCACCTTTGCTAGTGCCACTACAAAGGCCATCCACCACCGCCTGTCACACTACGCTGGCCAGTAACCAAAAATAAATATTTTATAAAAAAAAAAAAAAAAAAACCATCAATGCTACATTATGATTTCGATTCTTTATTGGGTTGCAAGCGATGCACTTACACGAAATGATAGGGAAAAAATATATCACCCAGTGCCCATTATCTACATGGTAGATTTATGAAAAATAAAAAATAATGGGCACTCTGTTTATTGGCTCATCGTTTAGTCTTTGATGTCTTTAAAATCAAACTTGGAACAATCACAATGAAATCGCAATGTGGCGTTCATGGTGTGCTAGTGGTGATGGCTAAGCGAGATCTGACCGGCGGTGGAGAATGTTCGTTGACACTTTGTAGCGGTGCCGGCGTAGGTGGTGGTCGTAGTGGGCTAGTGAAACATGAAAGTTGGAACAGAAGATTTGGTTAATAGGATCAAATGATAAAGACTCCATCTTGTTAATGAGTATCTTTGTGCCGAGTAATTACATGGCAAAAGTTCAGAAACAACCCCATAGTTTTACCATTGGGAGATATTAAATTCCAAACTTTTAAGGACTTTTACAGTTGTACATTTCATGTGTAATGGGTGGGATTTGCTTGGATACATTTATGAAAGATTGGAGTTTTAAGAGTCCCATTTGATGTGTCCCAATAATAAAATTATGGTTTTCTTTTTTTTTTTGGGGGGGGGGGGGGGGAGTGGCTACTTTCCCCCTTAATTATTTAGAACTCCATTAGGATAATAACATGATTAATATTCATTTTTCTTGCATAATTGTGGATTTTTATTAATTAAATTCGTTGTACAAGTTAAAGAATGATTAATATTCAATTATGAGTTGTAATATACTTGCCAATAATTTATCGATTTGCGCCATAAGTCTTGAGAATGTATTTAATAAGTAATGGGAAGGTAATGATAAGAAAAGAATGGATGATATTAAGTAATCTTATTTGAATGTTTTAAAATAAAAGAACTGGAAAGAATAAAATGTAATAAATTGACAATATTGTTATTATACCCTTATTTTAAAATAAAATGATGAACGTATAGGAGTATTTTGAGAATTTTAGTGAAAATTTATTAAATCTAATTTCATTTTCTCTTATTCTTCCCGATTTTGGGAATAAAAATTTGAGGGTTTAAGAGAAAATGGAAAAATGGGGTATTCCTTTCTTTCCTTTCAATTCCATTTCCTCCCACTTAAATTCCTAAATATGAGAATGGTTTTTCTTCATTAGAACTCCCAAACAAGGGAATTAATTGAAGAAATATTTCCAAATAATTCTTTTCATTCCATTTCTTTCTCTCTTCCAAAAAGGAGTGTTAGAAAATGTAAGAAAATATCATTTATTGGAGTTTTTTTTAAATAATTTGATAGTTAAAAGTGGGAGAATTTAAAACTTAAAAACATTAAAATTAGTCAATTGATCTACAATGGTTTTTTTTACTCATTTACTGGAATATTAATGCACCTTAACCAATGCTCTTAATACATTCAATAACGAAAAAAGAAAAGAAAAAGTACCCTCTTTTTGTAATATCTTATAGCACCCAAACAAATATCAATACAAGTGAGAAGTAGGTGTAGGTTGCATACAACTATTCCTTTAAGCTAGCTAAACTACTGATTAATATCAAATCACAAAATTAGATGAAGAATAGGGTTTTTCTTTTTAATAGAAAACAAAACCAAACCAAACCAAACTGAAAACATGTGATATATTAGCAGTACTGAAGAAAGTACATGTGCGTTTGGCTTCAAATTAAAAAAACTAGTTTATTTTACTATTTAGCTTATTTTTGTTACTATTCATGAGTCCCTCTATACTTTTTGGTAGTATTCATGGGTCTCACTGTACTATTTTAGCTAACCTTTACCTTTATCTACAGTAATTTCAGCAAAAAGTTTTCAGTTTCAGCAAAATAAGCGGATCCCAAACAAACCCTACATGTGATAATTTAGGTCGATAAACCCAAAGGAGAACTATATTCTTTGGCAATTTGGATAGTCTCACATTTAAAAGAAGCCAATTAATTATTTGATGACAATCAAGTATTAATGCACAACACTTAAGGTATTACTCTTTTGAAATTGGGTAGAAAATCTTCTCATTTTCTTTACTGTCACAACATATTTCACAAAAAAAATTTATTATTGTCAATATGATAAGAAGTTTAACAACAAATAATAAGTCAAGAACCTTGTCACTCTATTAATTGACACTTTCTAGTGTTCTAACCGAAATATTTATTCGGAAATCCCCCTTACCCCTAATTATCAAATAATAATAACAACAACAACAACAACAACAACAATAATAATAAATGATAAAGTGGTGTCAATTTATTGTAAGTATCATGTGAAAATCAATAATAGCATGTCAATTTAAACAATTGTAAAACTTATTGTGAAAATTAAAAAAAAATTGTGTCTATACATTACTCTTCCTAATATATATATTGAAAACACTCTTCCTAATAAATTGATGAAAGTATAAAGTGACTAAGTGAGTGTGGTATACTGGTAATTTTGGTAGAAAATTTGTAGTATGCTATGCTCTGAAATTTCTATGGAAGTGATTTTTTTCCCCATAATTTGATAATTGAAGTGATTTTTGATGTTTGATTTTTTTTTTTTTTTTTTTTTTTTATGGGAAGTGATGTTTGATAATTGATTAGGGAATGGACCATTATTATTCTAGCTGGATTTTGGCTTTTCTTAACTTGATTCAAGGTATATATGCATGAAGACAGAAGTCGTATCGGTTGGATCAACCTTTGGCAATTAAGTTCATCCTTAATTTAAGTTAGACTAGCTCTTAATCTTAGGTTTCTTTTCCCCCTACCAAACTAGTATTTTTTACATTAAATAAATAAATTATATATTTGAAGAAATTTCCCAAAAAAATATTTGCCAATGTCAATATTTCGTATACTTGCATAGTTATGTTTGGATTAATATATATCACATTCTCAAAAAAAAAAAATTTTGATATATATATATATATCCATTCATTTTTTTTATTATTTATCTTGTTTCTGTTATTTTTTGCTTTATCTATATTTATTAAAAATAATTAATGATTAATTCAATGGAGTCAATGTTTGAATTAGTGAACCACACTACTGCACACCCTTGGTGCGGTGGTCACTCTACTAGTATAAATACTTGTGGGGTGTGGAGGGCAAAGGCCGGGGTTCAAGTCTCTAGGAGGGAGTTTCACGCACATATACACTTAGATTATGTTATAGTAGAAATTCTATCTTATATAAAAATTAAAAAAAAAAATTAGTGAACCACGATATTAGTATATCACTCCCTCAGGATACGTTTGGCAAGAGAATTTTTGTTTTTGTTTTTAAAACAGTGTGAAAATAATTTTCAAAAAATTGAATGTGAAACTAGTTTTCAAAGAATAATTTTTACATTATATGTGTTTGGCTCACACTTTTAAGAGAAAATTTCAAAATATTGAAAAAATAATGATGTTTGGATGAAAAGTTTCAAATTTGAAATATGAAATTTTTTTTGTGATAAAGATAAGTTTCTTAATTTAAGAGATAGAAAAGTTTGGACAAATTTATGGGCTATACTATTTTCAATTTATTTATAATTATGCCATTAAAATTATTTTATGTATCTTGAAAACATCCACTCAACTATTTTTCAAAATCCTTTTTTTTTTTTTTTTGAAACTAAAGAAAGAAAATTTTATTGATGTAAAAGAAAAAGTGTACAAATAGAAAATTTTATTGATGTAAAAGAAAAAGTGTACAAATAAAAGACATACAGCAACTTTGCATGTCACAGTAAAACAAACCAAATAAAGAAACAACTTCAAAAAATTAAATTCATCAAAAAAAAAAAAAAAAAAAAAAAACTTCAAAAAATTAAAAAAACACAACTTAAAAGTTCTCTTGAGTAGCTGAAACCCGCCAGTATGTCTCCAGAACTGCTAAGGTCCCCTCCAGAATCACCTTTGGCTGTGTTTCAATTTTCTCAAAATAGAACTTGTTTCTTGCACTTCAAATTGTCCAATACAAAATTGCCTATAGGAAATAATTTTCTGAAAACTGTATTTTAAAAGCATCAACCAAACAGTAGATTCAAATGTGGGACTCATTTTATGGTTTCCAAAACAAAAAAATTTTATTTAAATCTTCTTACCAAATAGGCCCTTCACAATTCGATACTCAACAAAATTTTGATGTCTATTAGTCTATAGGAGGAATATAAACTTTTCAAAGAAAACAGAAGCTTACATGCAGATATCTGAATCTTTACTACAAAAACCTAGACCTATAGTGACATTCAGCTTTTTTTTTTTTTTTTTAAGGAATATTGTAAAATATGCCATAGAATTTGTATAAGACTGAACCAATTCGTTTTTTTTTTTTTTTTTGGTGCTGGGCTATAGTGGTGTTTCACAAATGCCACTATAGGTCAAATGCCACTATAGGTCTTTTTCCTTCTCTAGTCCTTATTTAAAAAAAAAAAAAAAAAAAAAAAAAAAAAAAAAAAAAAAAAAAAAAACCTAACGAAATTTTTTTAAAAAAAAAACTAAAATAAAAAGTGTCTATAGTGATGTTTACAAAAAATGGGTCTATAGCAGCGTTTCCAAGGGTCTATAGTTGTTATTAATTAGTTGTTATTAGTTCAAATTTGAACTTAACACTAATATTACTTTTTTGCCTCAACAATAACAACCAGTAACAACCTGCCACTTAAGATTTATTGTAAAAATGTTATGAACGTAACATTTATATATATATATATATATATATATCTTGTTAATAAATTGCTTCCTCCAAAATGGTTTACAAAAGTTAAAATTGTTGTTTCTCATGATTATCATTTCACTATTATTGCTATGATTGATTCTGGTGTAGATATGAATTGTATCGAAGAAGGATTAATTCCCTCAAAATATTTTGAAAAGTCCACTGAAAGATTAGTTTATGCTAATGGTTCCCAAATGGAGATCAAATATGTATTGAATAATGTTCATGTTTGTCATGATAATGTTTGTTTCAAGATTCCTTTTTATATATATATTAGAAGATTTAGAACTAAATAAAAAAAAAAAAAATTCAAAACCCACCTACCCCCACTCACCTTATTAGTACCTTGTCTCCACGTAGCTTCTTCTTCAGGCTTCTTCTTTTTTTACGTGAACAAAATGTTGTGAACATATCATTTATATATATATATATATATATATATATATATTTATATATATCAAAAGCCCACCTACCCCCACTCACCTTATCAATACCTTGTCTCCACATAGCTTCTTCTTCAGACTTCTTCTTTTTTTGCTTCAACAATAACAACCAGTAACAACTTGCCACTTAAAATTTGTTGTAAAAATCATGGATATTTTAAAAACCGAAAAATAATAAAAAACCGGAATGAACTGGAAACCAGATGGTTAACCGTAAAACTGGAACCAGTATGGTTGAACCGGTTATTGGCCACTCTATCTTTAAGCCATTGACGAGAGCCTAACACTGGGACATCGTTGGTAGGTGGTAGGCATGGTGGCACCATTGATTCATTGACATTTGCAAACTGGGGTTGAAGGCATGAACAGAGAGAGGAAGATGTTGAAACTTGAGAAAGCTTGAATAGAGAGTAAGTGTATTTAGACTTTAGAGATCTGAAAAGTGAAGAGTTAAACTTGAAGTGGGTACTAGTAAGACGTGATATAGAAAAAATAAATAAATAAAATTTTGGAAGACATGGGAAACGTAAAAATGACTGGCAGTGGCTGACTTTTTTAAAAGTTCCAATGGCAATGGCTGGTTTTTGAGTTTTGGGGTTTCTAAATTCTCAAGTTTCTAATTTTTTTAATCATTTTTTACTCCCCCAACGTGACCATCATTACCATTTCTTACTTAATGTTTTCTTGTCTTGTCTCGTGTTCTTTTCTTTCCCTTTTTTTATTTATTTATAATTATATATAGGATCCAGTTAATGTGTGCTATTAGGACACATATTAAGTAATCTATTTTTAGAAACATTTTCTCAAGAATTAAAAAAGCTATCAATATTTTTTCAATTCCCGAAAAAATATTTCTAAAAATGATTAATTATTGTGTGCCCTGCACACATTAGTAAAATCCTTATATATATATATAACTTATAAGTTCATTGAGTTAGGTATAAATTAATTAGTTACTTTTTTTTGCTAAATATAAACTAGCTAGTTACTATTATCATTTATAAAGATGCACAACATAGTACATGGACTTTCACTAAAAATTAAATTTTATAAACATTCAAATATATATATTTTATTAGATTCAATCCACTATTCCACGGGTAACTTTTATATTCAATTATTCTTTCAATTATTAGTAGTTAATGAATTATAGAGCATTATAGTTTACAAAGCATTTTAGTTTACATGTGCATTCATAAATTATTAATTAGTTTTAGTATAAAAAATTATTATTTATTTATATAATTTAAAAAATTATTAATTAAATTATTTATGACATCATCGGTTCGACCATCGATTAGACCCTAATCCGCCCAGAAAACCGATAACTAGTCTCTTTTTCGGTTCTTTCACTATACTGGTTTTTAAAACCATATATATATATATATATATATATATATATCAGAAGATTCAAAACTAAACAAAAAGAATTCAAAATTCAAAATTCAAAACCCACCTACCCCCACTCACCTTATCAATAACTTGTCTCAAAGTAGCTTCTTCTTCAGATTTCTTCTTTCTTTTCTTTCTTTTTCTCCCTTATCTCCACTTCATCAAACTTCTTCTTTCTTTTCTTTTTTTTTTCTTTCTTTTTCTCCCTTATCTCCACTTCTTCAGACTTCTTTCTTTCTTTCTCTTCTTTTCTGTTTCTTTTTTTACCTTCTTTCACTACACACCTGGATTTATTCTTTTCTCTTTCTCTCTTATTTGATTTTATTTCCCCTATTTTATTTGTGGTGGTGTTAATGTTAGTGGGTTTTGGATTTGAAGATGGTGTTGCAACTAGTTAATTTTGTTCAAATTTGTAAATGGTGCTACTATTATTGGATTTATGATTGAAGAAAGAATGCTAATGTGTTTGATGCCATTGGTTGTATAGTTGCAAGTAAGTATTTTTTTTTTAAAAAAAAAATTTAATGATTGTTTTGGTCTGTTCCTTTTTTTATTATAGTTTTGGTCTATTCCTTGTCTGCTGTCAACTTTGCTTTGTGGGTCTTTGAGATTTTTGATTAATTTTTGTGAATTCTTTGGCTTTTTATTATTGATAGGTTTAGAGACCTCAAGTGTTGTGATAATATCTTTGTTAATAGAACCAAGAAAGTAGTGAAAAATTCAAAATCTATTTGATGATTTCTTTTTGCAGGATGGTCTATGGCGGTTGAATGTGTTCGTTGGAATTGCTATTTATTTATTTATTTTAATTTTTGGATGTGAGCAAGTTGTGTTTGATTTTAAAATTTTTTAGGTGGGTTTGTGTTTCATTTTGAATTTGCTGGGCTAACTATGGTGTTTGTATTCTGTTTTATTTATGTTTTTTTGTTTTATATCTTTTAATTTAATAACAATTTTAATTCATTTAAAAAAAACTTCTAATTACCAAAAATTAATTTTTGGTAATTAAATTTTTTTTTTTTTTTGGTTATGGGTGAGTCGTTTTCCCTATAGTGGCGTTTGTGAAACGCCACTATAGGTATAGACCTATAGTGGCATTCTAAATGCTGCTATAGCCTTTTTAAAAAATAAAAAAATTGGTCTATAGTGACTGTACAATAGTGGCGTTCCCTATAATGGCATCCTAAAATGCTGCTCTAGCCTTTTTTAAAAATTTAAAAAAAAAAATGGTCTATAGTAGCATTTGTAAACGCCACTATAGGTCTATAGTTGCGGTACAATAGTGGCGCTTACAAACGCCACTATAGCAAATGTTGCTATAGCCAAAATGGGCCTATAGTGGCGTTCACCCAGATGATGCAATTTAATTAAGAAAATGTTATTGACATTATCTAAGAGATTAATTATTATTATCTAATTAATTATCAATTTCTTGACCATTTTTTCCAACTTCATGCCTCCACCGTCCACTCTCATCTTTACAAGTTGACAACAATTCCTTATGGTTGTTGTCCTCCTATTGATATTCGACCAATTTGTCCTTTATATCATGGGTGTTTTTATGACAATTATTGTCGGTGAATAATTTATAAGGTGACATTTACATAACTACATTCCATGACAGTCTTATATGATGCATGACTTGTATCATGAGAGAAAATTACTTTTCAAGTATGACAGTTAAAAGTTACAACACTAATAATCAATAATTTGTAATAAATTGCAATCATATTAGTTGTCAGAAGCAAACACAAAATATACTTATTTATTTCTCAAATGATTATTGGGTTTTTTTTTAATACAAAATATAAATTTTATTCTAGCTTAATCTAAGTGTATATGTGTGTGAAACTCTCTTATACAAACTTAACCCCGACTCTTGTCCTCCATACCCCCACAAGTATTTATACTTGTAAAGTGATCATCGCGCTAAAGGTACACAATGGTGATTATTGGGTTTATTAATTTCACATGCTGATTACATTTCTTTATGTTTTTTTTCTCCAAAAATAAGAGAATTTTGTTTTATGCTAATATGGGGATGTCTTTAAAATTTATCCTATCTTTTGTTGGTTTTTGAGACTAATAGACTAAAAATTAATTTTATTAATATGATAAGTAATAATGCTACAATTAATGATATCATATTATTGACCAAGTTGCTTACCTTTCACTCTCATCATTAATGGCTGTATTTTAAGAAATGACCTAACTTTCGTACACATGAGTAGGGTGGCAAAATCTAACACGACCCGTGAACCCGACACGACTAACCCGTTTATAAACAGATCATAGGTCGAGGCTAAATGGGTTCGGGTCATATTCGGGTCGACACGGCTGACCCGTTTAATAAATGGGTCGTGTTCGGGTTCACACATGTGAACCTGTTTGACATATTTAAATAATAAAGGCATTAAATTTTGTTATTATTGCTTAATTTTTTTTTTGTAATTATATGTTTATTACTGTATTTATGGCCGTAATTGTATTTTAATTTTAGATATATAAAAATTGATAATAGATTATTTAGGTCATATATGACCTATTAATCAAACAGGTTATTAACAAGGTTATTTGTATTAACTTTTATATGACTTATTAATTAAACAGGTTAAACGTGTCGGGTTGGGTCAACCTATTTAATAATCGTTTCGGGTTAGGGTTGAGGATTCTTGACACGTTTACTAAACAGGTCGGGTTCGGATCAACTCATATAGCAGAGTACTTATGGCTCGACACGACACGAACCCGACCCACGAACACAAATTGACACCCCTACATGAGAGGAGGAGTGAGGATCTAATATATATATATATATATATATATATATAGATATAACAACAAACTTCACCAAAAGAAAAACAAAAAAGCCATTGAAACTTTCCAAAAAGTATGGCAAATTATACTTCATGGTACATACAAATACTCTTTTAAACAAGACGAGATAATCACTTCTTTTTTCTTTTCTTTTTTATACCCCATTAATTGCTACGTACTGTCAACGAAAGTTGATGCCACTATGACGGAGTTTATATTTGTCATGGAAGCACTAGGTTGTCACAGAACTTTAGCCGTATCCAAACATAATATTCCAAATCAGGCTATTAGGCTAATGTGTTTAGAACTTTAGATCCTAATGGAAAGATACACATGTACCTAATATTCTGCTTAGTTCACAGCACACCTCGTTCATGAAAGCTTTGCCACATTAATTAAGAGGTTCACCTAGCTAACTAATATATTTCAAAAGTATATGTTCAATTTTCTTTTAAATGGAATCCACAAACTAATATTCAGGAACAGCCAATCTGTCAAAGTTTAGGTTTTCATATCCTTTTCATTTTCTCTAGTTGTAAATTACTAAATTTCACCAATATGATCCACTAATATTAGCTTAGACCTAGATAGATAGGTAAGTCAAAATTGAAATTTACCATAGTTAGAGTTCAAAACTTTAAATGCAACATTGCAAAACTCTTTTGATAAACCTGTCTATCTTTTCCAAGGGGGAATACTATTTTTTTTAAATAAAAATAAATAAATAAAACTCTACAATTCCTATTCTTGCCCAATGCAAAACCCATCTTTCTTTCTTTTTTTCTTTTTCTTTTTTAAAAAAAAAAAAAAAAACAACAAAACTAATACCATTAACTACTAGAGGCTAAATCAGTTGTAGCACAAAAAAAATGTATAGCGATACATTTTCCATCCAAACGAATAAATCAGAGGTTAAAAGTACAGCTAACTATATAGTCTAGATCCCTAAAAGAAATGAGGGTTTGAGATTATAAAAAGTTTTATATAAGCTTAAATAAAAAGACCCTATGACTATTGGTATAAATATATAGGAGAGTAGTTTTGTACTCAAGTCGATGTCATATATGCATGCATCATGTGAAACTGAAAGTAGATGAAGATTGCTATGATCTCTTAATCTTATAAGGAGTAGGAGAGTCAGAGACACTCCTCGATCGTATCTTTGAAGTATATTTCTTCGTATAACAGCATCCATTGAAGAAAAAAAAGTATTGAGATCGATCATGATATATAGATGACAGCCACAGGTAGGTATTCTCAATCTCATGCATGCATGCGTGCAAAATATGTGACAAAATTTCGTGTGCAAATTGGTTTCCTGTTTGTCCAATAAAGAAACGCGGCATGTCCAGTGTGAAAAAGATCAATTTGATCACTTCTTTTAGATTTCTCGACACTGTTTCCAACATGCATGCCCAGAGAAAAAGAAAGACATGTGATCTTAAAATATATAGTGCATATATATATATATATATATATATATTATTTGAATTTTTAGTTGTCACTAATCACTACCTTTTTTTTGCATTCATTAGCTATTGATGATGCCGAAAAATCAACAGTAAGTCACACGGTTCTCATGTGCTCGAAACAATACCTGCATAACAAAAAGAAAAGATCTAACAAAGAGCATCGGTGTGATGCTGGCCAAATACCCTCCGAAGGTCAAGTTAGAACTTCTCACAACTCTAGAATGTCAGAACTAGAGTGAATTATGTGTACCTTAGTTAGTATGGGTTTTGGGGTTTTTATAGTAGCAGAGAATTGACATCTCTTCCTTGGTTTAGAAGTCTTTTCCTTATAGGAGCCCTCATGAGTGTATTTTGCGGAATCCTTTCCTTGTAGGATTCTTTTTTGATTAACACTAAGCGTGGGGCACAAGATATTTCCTTATACATGCATGCATGGAGACCAAGTTAAGGTCAAGACAGAACCATCAGTCTTGTGCGTCCCCTTCAGTTTAGTGGTGTCAGCTTTTCATCTTCGCCCCAAGTTGACCGTTTCAGCTTGGAGCTATAGACTCCCTACTGTTGTCATGTGTCAATATATACAGGACTAACGAGTTTGTTTGGAACGTCACTCTACGCCTTTCCATCAGTGAGTGTTCATATTTACAATGTTATCCTTATCAGCTGTCCCCTACTCAATAGCTTCGTCAGCTTAAGCTGACGAAGCTATGGAGTTGAACTTTATTTATTAATATTCTTTTGCTCAGGAGAGAGGGAAAATCATTTATGGGCGATTCCTCGAGTAGCCTTTATTTAAGGCTTGGACACGTGGTGCAACTCAATTGGCTCCACGTCTAGACGAGGGCACCGCTTTGTCTTTTGTGCATGTCCTCCTTTATATATACCTCACCTCCCCCGTCATTTTCATCTATTTTACTGCTATTGATTATCAGAGCGAACCCGTCTCTTTGAGAACTTTGCCCACATCATCTTGCTTTGGCTAAGACCGTTATCTTTCAAGAGTCTGTTAGTTTTACTCGGTAAGTCGCCCTTGCTCTTATTACCTCCTGTATTTTACTTTTATCCTTTTCTTTTGATTGCAAAAATATATATTTTTTAGAAAGACCGTCAACTTAGGTTCTTAGAATACCTCCATCACTTGTAGGTAGTCAGATGTCTAGAGAAGTGATAAGTGAACAGTCGTTAGTCCGTGATGGAGCGGCCTACGACAAGGTCTTCCTATCAAGTCACGAGCCTGAGGAAGGCTTCTCCTGGTTGTCAGAGAGGGAAACATCAGCCCAATCTTCTAACGAGAAAGTGGAAAGTTATAAAGGAGAAGATGAGGGAGTGATGAGTGATATGAAGATAAGGGGGAAGAGAGAGAGAGAGAAAAAGAGAGAGAGAGAGAGTCACGAGGATAATAATGACTATGACGAGGAGGCTTTAGATAGTACCTCGGGAGCCCCCAGAGATGACTGTCCTTTCATCCTCCTCAAGATATGGACTGTCAATGACTTTTTGCCAACGATGTCGGACAAAGTCTTCAAAACATTACAAGACTGTTACCAAACTCTGGACAACATCCCAATCCATCTCTCTGGGAAGTTTGAGAAATGCTACTTGGGGAAAACTGCGAATGTTAGCATGTACGATGCCATGTTCGCAGCAAAATTGAGGCTACCGCTGACGGTGCTTCACCATTAGCTGGCCAATTTTTTGGGTTTGTTCGTCAGCCAAATTACCCCTAACGCTTAGAGGATATTCATCGAGGATGAGATTTTGTGGGGTCATCTAAGTGGCGAGAACCGTCAGTTAACCATTGACGAGTTCTTTTGGTGCTATTGACCCCAACATATAGTCTCGTCTTAGGCGATATACCACTTTGCGAGGCTGAAGTTGGTACTTGATATGCCTGAATTTAATAGGAATTGGAATTTAATAGGAATTGGAAGGGCAAGTATTTCTTTGTAAAAGGGACAAACTAGGTGTGTCGTCAGGAAGAATGGGAGACGATGCCCTATGGTTATTTTAACAACACTTGGGCTTTTGTCAAGGATTCAGGTTAATCCTGTCTTTTCTTTTCCTTTGTTTGTTTGTTTCAAACTTCTAACACCATCTACTTCCCTTATTTTCAACTAGCATTTTGTCCATGTGTCACAGAGGAGCAAGAAGCCTTCATCTGTCAGGTAATAGAGATCCCATTGGAGGAGCGAAAGTGTCTGGATCTTATTACACTCGACACTCTACACCTTTACTACGGAGGTCCAGAGCCGACGCCAGTAGCTCGTAAGCTAAACGCCTATTCCCATTGACACAAGTATCCCTTAATTTCTCCCATCGTCTTTGTACTCGTTTTCTTTTTGGTCGTCACTTGTGCAAATACTCGTCATTTGTCTTTGTAGAAATGGAGGTAGCCAGATAAAGGGTGAAGGCAACTGTTGCTCATAAGAAAGAGGAAGAGAAGAAAACTAAGGTGAGGGAGTTCTTTTCAGCCCCTAAGGTCGTCAGTAAGGGGGTGACTAAGAGGAAAGGTGACGGGAAGGACGACCGTCCGTCGAAAAAGGCGTTTGTCACTCCTAGAGAGAAGCTTCCTAAGAAGCTGTCACCTCCAAAGCATGGGGCTAGCAAGGGGTTGATGATGACGCCCGGCCCTGTCACTCAAGATTCTGACCATCGTCTCCTTAACCCCAAGGATTGTACTGTCGAGATGCTTGAGTCCATTATCAAAGATAAAGACGTGAATCCTTATGTTGGCCAGGTAATGGGGGAGCTGGGGGATTCAGGCCTTTTTGACCTTGCTCGAGTAAGTTTCTTTCATTCTTTCTTTTATTTATTCATTTTCATGCTAACCAGCTAACGATTGCTCTGTCTTGTAGGCACTAGTTTGTATGAAGGCTTTACAAGGGTGATTGCTCGTCAGTAAAAGCATATTAAGAACCTGACTGACGAGCATGAACAATACAAGAGCGCCCTCCACACCCTCAACCAAGAGGTAAAGGAGTTGAAAGAAAAGCTAAAGGAGGAGGGTTGTCAGCAGAAAAAAGATCTAGAAGCCAAGGAGACGTCGGAGAAGGAGTTGGCGACTTTGTTAGGCTAGATGGAGATGGCCAAGGCTGATGCTATAAAAGAGTTTAAGGAGTCAAAGGCATTCATTGATTCTTGTGCCAAATATTATGGTGTGGGGTTTGAGGATTGCCTTAAACAGGTTAAATCCAATTACCCTTACCTGGACTTGGTGAAGGTCTCAATGGATGACCCCTTGCCAACAACACCTGCGAGCGATGCTATTCCTGAAGAGACCGACAACTCCACCTAAGTCGGAGCAAGATGCTTAAGATGACAGCGTCGTCCTTACTCAGCATGCTTTGAATCCTCCTGTTGTTCCTCTAACTCCATTGGCCAATCCTCCAGTTGCTGACGACCCTTTAGCTCGGGATGCCCCAGACCTTCCTCCCCAGGGTGACGAGGCCTCACAAGACCCCCCCTGCTTCATGAACTTAGCATTTTTCTTTCCTTTTTATTGTAAATGTAGTCTAATTTATGGACAATGCCCTTTTTGTTTTTTCTTGGGCTCTATTTGTAAAATCTTCATTTTATTTATGGTATTTCATATTCGTCTCTTTCAGTATGTTTATTGTTGTGTGTATGTTCATCTTCTTGCTCTTATGAATCCGTCTACTCTATTGATCACGTCAACTTTAATAAGATGAATTTGTAAACTGTGGGATTACCTTATCAGCTTTGTTGACTAAGTTATGAACCCTTCTTAGTGGGCCTGTGCACCTTAATTATGGATTAAGCCATCTTTGTGGAATGAATTTGTCTTCCTTTTGGACTTTATAAGTCCATTTACATCAATTATGGATTCGTCAACTTTGTGGATCAACTTATGAACCCATCTACAAGTGGAATGAACCCGTCCACTTACGAGTTCTTATATTAGTGGACTTCATGATAATAACTTATAATTATGGGATGAGCTTGTCCATTCTATGGACTTACTGGTGAACTCGTCCTCTTCACGGACTAATAATAATTCATCCTTTTGGAATGAACTCGTTTATTTTATAAACTCGTCCACTTTATGGACCACCAAGCTCGTCCACTTTATGGATTTGATAAACTTATCCATTTTATGGACTTAATAATAAACTTGTCCACCTAATGGACTGATGAACTCGTCCACTTTATCGACTTGGTAATAAACTCGTCCACTTTATGGACTAATAAACTCGTCCACTTTATGGACTAATAAACTCGTCCACTTTATGGACTTGGTAATAAACTCGTCCACTTTATGGACTAATAAACTCGTCCACTTTAGGGACTTAGCAATAAACTCGTCCACTTTGTGGACTTGATAATAAACTTGTCCACCTTATGGATTGATGAACTCATCCACTTTATGGACTTGGTAATAAACTCGTCCACCTTATGGACTAATGAACTCGTCCACTTTATGGACTAATGAACTCGTCCATTTTATGGACTTGATACTAATCCAATTTATGGACTAATGAACCACTTTATGGACTTAGTAATAAACTCGTCCACTTTATGGACTAATGAACTCGTCCACTTTAGGGGCTTAGTAATAAACTTGTCCATTTTATAGACTAATGAATTCGTCCACTTTATGGACTAACGAATTTGTCCACTTTTTGGACTTTATAACATTTTGTAAAAAAAACACATTAGTCATATCTGAATAAAACTCCTTTTATTATGATAAACCATGCATTCGTAAAAAAGTAGTTCTCTAAAAAAAAACCCACCCTTTGGGCTTAAAAAGTATTTGTAGCAAAAATTAACTAAGGTAAACTGGAAAACTAAAGAGTGTAGCTAAAATTAACTAAAGTAAATTGAAAATGAAAAGTGTTGCTCTCTATGTTATCAACTCTACTAGTAGTACTTCCATAAGTGCTCAGTGTTCCACAGATGGTGTAACTTTTGTCCGTCTAGTGTCTCTAGGTGGTAGGTGTCTTTCCTCTGCCATGACATGATTCTATAAGATCCCTCCCAATTAAGACCGAGCTTTCCTTGGGCGGAGTCTCCCACCTTGAAGTCTCTGTGTTTGACCCTACAGTTGTAATGCTTGGCCATGAGGTCCTAGTATTGTGCGAGTCTCTACTCTATCGTCGCCTTGATTTCATCTAGTAGGTCAAGCTATAGATGCATTGCTTCGTCGTTTTTCTTTTTATTGTGATTGTCCATCATGTAGCTTGTGAGCCCGACTCCTGCTAGAATAACCGCTTCGCTCTCACATGCTAGCCGAAATGGTGTTTCCCCTGTAGGTGTTCTGGCCATTGTCCTATATGCCTATAATACACTTGGAAGCTCTTTAGGCCATATACCCTTTGCCCCCTTAAGCCGAGTCTTGAGAATTTTAAGCAAGGATTGGTTTGTGACTTCAACTTGTCCATTGGCTTGAGGGTGGGCTGGGGAGGAGTAGTGGTTCTTAATTCCTAACTGCGAGCAAAAGTCCCTGAAGGAATCGTTGTCAAATTGCTTCCCGTTATCTGAGACCAGGACTCTAGGGATCTCGTATCTACAGATGATGTACCTCCAGACAAAGCTCCACACGTTTTTCTCTATTATGGTGGCCAAGGCTTCAACCTCTACCCTATTTGTGAAGTAGTCTATACCTACTATAAGGAATTTTAGCTGCCGTGCTATTACCAAGAATGGGCCCATAATGACTGTTGAGGCTTATTTTTTGACGAAGCCCAGTAAGAGAAAAGGCCCAGCAACACAGACAGACCAAAGTTAGCAAGTAAGAAAAAGCCATTGAGCCCAAGTGGTAGGAATGAATGGCTCATGGGCTCATAAAGTGGGTCCTGAGGGAGCAAATGGGCTTTAATAGGCCTGAAAAGAGAGAAGAAGCAAACCCATGGGCAGTACGTAGAAAAGCAAGAATGGGCCACAATAGGCCCAAAGTAATGCAAGGAAAGAAAGTAAAGGGCTAATGGAAGACCCATCAGCGTCAGGGATAAGGTATAAAGTAATTGGGCCAGGGAAGCCCAAGAGAGTTAGTAAAGGCCCATGGAAAAGCAAGATTGGAAAAGGATCAAGGAAGCCTAAGGAAAGCAAATGGGCCAAAGATGCCAAAGAGGGAATGGGACATAGGAGCTCGCAAACAATGCAAGAAAAGGCCCAATGAACACACTGAGTCATTGGAGGGAAATAAATGGCAGGCCCAAAGAGGTCTAGCAGGATTAAGTCAAACAACATTACAGCAGGAGCAGTAGAGTGGTACGATAGGAAAATGCTAACAAGGCCACGGAGTGAACACAAAATAGGCCGGGGGAAGGAAGGCCCATGATCCAACAAGGCCTAATCTCTAAAAGAAGCGAGTCATAAAGAATGGTAGATCGGAAAACAACCCACGCCATAAAAAGCCAAAAGTGCATGGCAAAACGTACAGAATAATCTCCAAAACATGGCAAGTGCATGAGCAACAGGTGAAGAAGGCGAAGCATGCGCGAGACCCAGGCACCACCAGCCTGTACCCAGCCAATATAGGAAGTGGTGGGTCATGGGTCAGAGGGTATGGTCTGGCAGTGGGGAGAGGGAAAAAACTTATTTTGGGGTTCTTGCTCAGGGCCTTTTGGGAGAAATGTCCTACTGGGATGATATGCCACCCAAAAGAAGCAAAGATGAGTTAGAACCACCAAGTGTATACCATGAAGGATAAAGAGAGAGAGCACACACACTATAACGGGAAGAAAAAGCCACAGTAAGCAAACGAACAAAATAGCCTTCTTTGTCTGGCAGAGGAGAGTAGCACGACCAGCACAGGTATGTGGTGGTGGCTAAACCACTGACGACCAATAAGTGGTCGGCAAGGACACCCACACCAAATAAATGTAGTTAAGGGGTAAAACAGTAAATACCAGTCACGGTAGGCTCTATAAAGGACCCCTTGTTGTGCACTGAGAAAAGAGGAGGAAAATCACAATAATAGGAATTTCTAGAGAAAAACATAACCCAGAAGTAAGCATTGAGAAGGAAAGGAAGTAAAACAAAAGAAAAAGAAAACTAGGAAGTAGGAATGAGAGGAAAAGAAAAACAGAGAGTTTAAAATAGCAGGTATGCACCAATAGGTTGATTTCCTCTCTCCAGCCTTACTCTCTATAAAAGGCAAAAGATCTGTATTTGGGCATGGACCATTTAGGCATGTTCTCTCAAAACATTTAATTTCTTCTCTGAGATTACTTGCGTTGAGGGAACAGTTTTTCCCTTCTTGGTTTCAACCTTATGTATTTCTTAGCGTGGCAAACTAACTGTCACACCCCAAACCTGATACCCAGATTTGTGACCATGACTGACATGCTAATATCAAGCTTAAACCTGATATTAACAAGAACTAACTTAACTTTTACAAAACTTTTACCAAAAGCTTCCCTCTTACTTTTCATCCTTATTTTCTTACTTAAATGTTATAATTTTTCACTTGATATTCAGAGCATCTATATTGTACTCAAAGATTGACATAATCTACCAGTTGTTCAAATTCGGAATTTCACATAATACATCTCTTAATACTTTAAGGTATACACTTTTATTAGATCCTAAAATATACAATGCTACAAATCTAAACATCAAATTGCTAGTTTAGGATCTATACATATAAAACTAAAACTAGCTCCTTCCAAACTCAACTAAGGCTCCCTTTACTCCAAAATAAAACCTGCTAACTGAAAGAGTGGAAGGGGTAAGCTACACAACTCGGTAAAGGTAAGATATATGAGAATTTAATAAGGATGCATGTAAATCAGATTATTCCATTCTATGAATATTTGAATAGGAGAACAACTTTTCATGCATAGTATTTTATACTATTCATAATAATAACTTATATGCTTTTCATAGGAAAATAACTGTTCTCCCTTTTCTTATCAAAATAATATTACCAAAATTTTTTGGATTTTATTTCTTTCATTTCTTACAAAGTCACCAAATGTAATATTGATTGTTTAAAATCAATATATATGCATTATCATTACAAAATAATCATTTTAACTTAAATCAAATAATTGGTAACGTTGTCTTAAACTATATACATCTTGACGAATAAGAAAACTTTTCTTTATAATCTTCTTCTCATAAAATATTATAACTTTCATAGTCATAAAACTTAACATTTTATAAAGAACATATATCTGATGACTTTTCAACATAAACTTGTACTTTCATCAAAAACTTTATTTTTATAGAACACTAAAACTTTTTCATCAGATTCTTTATCTTTAAAGCACAACTGAACTTCAAAAACTCTTATCCTTAAAGAACAACTTTCCTTTTCATCAGAAACTTCTTCTTTTCAAGAGAGCTTTTAATTTTTCATCATGCATTTAAACAAAATAATTCTCTCATGATTAATAACATAACATAGTTGTTCATAACATATTGGTTAGTCCATATCCGATAAGTCTGTACAGAGAAGGCCTCATCACATTTGGGTGACCTCGTATGCATGATATTATCCTCTTTGAGAAGCCTGATGGCACGTCTCCTCAAGGTTTTATTCCTCCCCTTTGTCCATACACATTGGGGAGAAGGCTTTGTTCAAATTAGAGTTATAGGCAACCCCATTTCCTCTACTTTAAATGGCCTAGAGTTACGGGCAGCCCCATTTCCTCTACTTTAAATAGCTAGACAGATAATATTTTTTCATGGAAAGCCAGTAATTAACCCCTACTAGCCGAGTTCAGATCACCAGAAGACATAACTCGAAAACATTTCATACTTTACATTATACTGAAATTTCATATTTGTATGTGTACCCACGGAAAATGAGAGCAAGAGAGTTTATGAGATGTCCTAGAGCTTGAGAAAAGTAAAGAAAAATTGATATGGAGCTTGGTGATTGCATGGCCAAGTCTTTGTTTTTGGGGCTTATCAACATGCATAGTTCTTTGGCTTTACATGTGTTGGATTTCAATTGGTTGTATGTAGGTGAAATTTCCACTATAAAATCTCATGCATCATATGCCCAATTAAAATACCAACTATGTATCTAATAACTTAAACCACTTAATATAGTTTTGTACATACTAAGTATATATTTATAATACAAATAGCCATTCAATTATTTAAAATTTTTACCATTCTTATTCAATGACATTATGAAATAATATGTTTATTAAATACTCTTCTATTAATTATAAAAAGAAAGTGGTTTAAAATAGTAATTAACAACTTAAACACTTGGTTTAATTATAAAGTTGGGTCGGGGTGTTACACTAACGCTTTGATTTTGCTAATTCTTTTTATTCTTCACTTAGCTTATTCTGTGTACAAAGAGTCTTTTGTTGCTCACTTTTATTTATTATGGCTAAAAATAGCGATTGTGTTTCTTATATCATCTTTATTACATCTATCTGCCATAACTTACTCATAGTGGTTCTGCTTGTCATGGGTCTGTGATTAAACTCTGGTGAATGGGGCATAGTTTGTGCACAATCCGGATCAAAGTGAGTTACAATTGGACCGGCCCCAACTCCCTTACTCAAAACATTTGAGCCAAATACCGTAGGAGGCAACCTAACCCGACATTGCAAAAAAGGCCTACTACAATGTCTAATCCCCACTGAGCAAATGGCCATGGAGTCATCATTGGAGTTAATTCTTCCAATGGCTGTCTGATGGCGTTGCTAAACCTCTGGCATTTTTCACAGGCTTTGATATAAGCCTGGGCATCCTTCTGCATGATGGGCCAGAAGTATCCAGCCCAAATCAGTTTGTGTACTAATGACCGTGATCCTGAGTGGTTCCTACAGATTCCTTTGTGGACTTCTCTCATGACATAATCTACTTCCTCGAGACTTAAGCACCTTAGGTATAGGTGGGAGAAGCCTCTCTTGTACAATACATCCTTTATCAGAACGAATCGTGCTGCTTGAACCTTCAGCATCCTTGCGGCTTCCTTACTGTCGGGTAACGTGCCTTCTTTTAAATAAGAGACTACAGGGTGGTCCAATCATTCTTGGAACCTATTTCCTGCACCTTGATGACATCTATCAATGGCGTAAGCTGAATAAAGGAGAGTACCTTTTCAAGAATGACCACGTGCTCTGCTGATGCAGCCCTGGCAAGACAATCGGCTCTTTCGTTCTCTTCTCTAGGGATTTGAAAAATCTTGGCCCGTAGGTCGTCTATCCTTTTCTTTGCTTGGTCAAAGTATTTCTTCATCCTCTCGTTCTTGCACTCATAATCATCGTTTACTTGGTTTGTGACAACCTGAAAGTCGCAATAAGGAACCACACTCGCAGCTCTTGTTGCTTTAGTGAGATCTAGACCTATTACTAGTACTTCATATTCCACCTCATTATTGGTCGTAGGGAAGTCAAGGCGAACCATGCATTCAATCTTGTCACCTTCTAGAAAGCGAAGTATGATGCTTGACCCGCTAGCTCATCTATTGGACAATCCGTCCGTGTGTACGCTCCACTGAGGATACTCTTCTGCCCCCTGGTATTCTACGTTAGTGAATTCCATGATGAAGTCAGCAACCACCTAGCCTTTGATGGCAGTACGTGAGCCGTACTATATGTCGAATTCACTCAACTTTATCACCCATAATGTCATCTGTCTAGCAGCTTCGAGATTGCTCATCACTCGCCGTAGAGGTTTGTTAGTCAAGACGATAACCATGTGGACTTGGAAGTATGGCTTGAGCTTATAGGCTGCTGTAACTAAAGCGAATGTGAGCTTCTCCATTGGTGGGTATCTTTCTTCTACACCTCGGAGTGCTCGGCTTACGAAGTACACGGGCTTCTGCACCTTCTCTTCTTCCCTGACTAAAGCTGTGCTAACGGCCGTCGAAGATACCGCTTAGCAACAGGGGAGACGAGAGGTAGGTCTTAAGGTCCTCGAACACCTGCTGACACTCAGTTGTCCATTCAAAAGATTTTTTCAGCATGCAGAAGAAAGATAGACACTTGTCTATTGCCCTTGACACAAACCTGTTTAGGGCTACTATTTTGAGGCTTTGTACTTCTTTCACGTTCCTCGAGGGTGTCATCTCCATTATGACCCAGATCTTGTTTAGGTTGGCCTCGATTCCCCTCTAAGACACCATGAATCCCAGGAACTTTCCTACTGTCTAAGATTAAGCTTCATGTTATAGGAATATAGGGTGTCAATTGTTTCCTTGAGATCTTCCATGTGACCTTCCTCCCTTCAGCTTTTTACCAACATGTCATCAACATAGACCTGGACATTTCTAACAATCTGCTATGCGAACATCTTATTCATGAGCCTCTGATATGTTGCCAAATGGCATCACTTTATAGTAGAAGAGGCCCTGGCTAGTTACGAACGAAGTCTTCTCCTGATCAGCTTCGTGCATTCTAATTTGGTTTTAACTCAAAAAAGCATCCATGAAGCTTAATAACTAGTGTTGAGCTGTAGAGTCAACCAGGACATCAACTCACAGAAAGGGGTAACTATCCTTTGGGCATGCTTTGTTCAGGTTGGTGAAGTCTATGCACATCCTCCATTTCCCACTAGCTTTCTTGATAATCACCACGTTTGCTTCTTGTAGCTTGTGAACTTCTTCTGCTATTGCTTGATCTCATTCTGGGGCAAATACCCGCTTCTTCTGATGGATGGGTGGAAAGGAGAGTGACACATTCAGTCTATGCACCATAACTGAAGGGTCTATTCCCAACATGTCTTCATGGTTCCAGGTAAATACATCCTAGTTATCTCTAAGAAAAGTTGTAAGTGCTTGACGGACCGTCGGGCTAGCGAAGGAACTAATCTTTGTCATTTGGTCAGGCTTGGAGTCGTCAAGAACTATCTCTTCAAGCCTTTCAACGGGCTCTATCACTATCCGGTGTTTTTCTATATTCATGACCTGGAGGTGGTCATCCATCTCCATCGTAGCTATGTAGCATTCACGTGCAACCACCTGATTTCTGCATAGCTCCCTTACTCCATAATCTGTAGGGAATTTGATTATTAGGTGGCAGGTTGAGATTATCACCTTTAATGAATTGAGGGTAGGTCGTCCTAGGATGGCATTGTAAGCGGACGAACAGTCGACCACCAGGAATTTTATGTCTTTAGTGATCTACTAGGGGTAGTCGCCAACCGTGACGGACAACGTGACCGCTTCTAAGGGGAATACCCTTGTTCCTCCAAAGCCAACGAGCGGAGCATTCATCGGAACCAGTTACTCTCTGTCAATCTTTATCTACTGGAATACTGGATAGTAAAGGACGTTGGCTAAACTACCATTGTCAACCAGAACCCGGTGCGTATTGTAATCCTCTACCCATATGCTAATGACAAGTGCGTCATCATACGGGTGGTGAAGACGTCGAGCATCTTCTCCCGAGAACTCAATAATGGGGTTGTCAATCCGCGCCATCTTTGGTACGGAACCCATCAATTGGACTCTCTAAACCATCCTAAGGTAAGTCTTACGGGCTTTTTTGGACGACCCAATAGTCGTGCCCCCTACAATCATTCTTATATCTCCTATGGGTGTTCCATGGCACTCATTATCCCGTCAAGGGGCATGCTCTTAAGGTGGGTCTGCTCTCTCCTTACTGACGAACCTTTACAAATTCCCTTGCCTTATAAGAGCTTCAATTTGCTGCTTCAAGTCATAGCAGTCGGCAGTGTCATAGCCATGGTCATCGTGAAAGCGGTAGTACTTGTCCCTAGATCTCTTATTGGGATCTCCCTTCAACTTGTTGGGGAATGTCAGGATTCTTTTGTCTTTGATATGCATCAAGACTTGATCGATCGGGGTGGTTAACGGGGTGAAACTCGTGAACTTCCCTGCGGGGGGTTTAGAGCGTCTGTCCTCCCACTGTTCTCCAGTCCTAGCTATCTTACACCCCCTATTCGTCCGTATGTCTTCCTGTCTTTTCCTCTTCTTAAGCCTCTCTTCTAAGGCCAACAATGCATCTTTCGTGTTCATGTATTTTATTGCCCTATACAACACATCTGACATAGTTTTCAGGTCATTCTTGTATAAGGAAAACAGGAACTTACCCTTCCGTAGTTCGTTCGTGAAAGCAGCCACGAGTGTCTTATCGTCAGCTTTATTGATCAAGAAAGCCTCTTTGTTAAAGCGGGTGATGTAGGATCTCAGCGTCTCATCCTCCCACTACTTAATATTCATCCGGCATGCAATAAAATTTTTATACCTGTGTCCCCTGATGAATGTGAGGCAAACTGGGAACTTAACTCTTTGAAGGTACCAATGGAGTTAGGCGTCAGCCTGCTGAACCAGATCCTTGCGGATCCCTTCAACGTGATGGGGAAGGCTCTGCACATGATCTCATCTGGTATCCCCTGTAGGTGCATCAGGGTCTTGAAAGACTCCAGGTGATTTAAGGGGTCCTTGGATTTGTCGTAATTTTCCACTTGCGGCATACAAAGCTTCGGTGGAAGGGGGAATGAAGTGATGAAGGCTATGAATGGCGAATCAGTTTGGTGGACTAAGTCATCGAGTCACTAGACACCTACCCTTTAAGGGCGTTCATCATAAAGTTCATTCGTTCCTTTATCATCTGCATCTCGACGACTATGTGAGGTGGAATCGTATCGATGACGAATGGCCGGCTCGTGTCTTGTCGTTCTGGCCTGCTTAAGGTGTTGCTCCCTTCCAGACTTCTTGGTTCCTTCTCTCAGCGTTAGTGCCTTCTTGGTCTTCCTCTTTGGTATACATTGCTGCGTTCTTCTGGCACAACTGTTCCTCTAAGTCATGATTCTATTTGGTGAGATGTTCCACAGTTGCTGTGAAGGTTTGGACTTGCCTCTCTAGGGCAGTGGGGTCGTGATTTGTCGCCTTGATTGTTGGTGGTGGTTGCCAGTAAGTAAGTAAGTACCATGCAACTTTGTTGTATAGGAGGCGATAATATGGCTTACAAATCGACTTTCCTACAGACGGTGCCAATTGATGATGCTAAAAAATCAACAGTAAGTCACACAGTCCTCACATGCTTAAAACAATACCTGCACAACAAAAAAAAAAAGACCTAACAGAGAGCACTAGTGTGGTGCTGGCCAAATACCCTCCGAAGGTCAAGTTAGAACTTCTCACAACTCTAGAGTACCAGAGCTGGGGTGAATTGTGCGTGCCTTGGTTAGTGAGGGTTTTGGGGTTTTGATAGTAGTAGAGGGTTGACATCTCTTCCTTGGTTTAGAAGTCTTTTCCTTATAGAAGCCCTAATGAGCGTATTTTGCGGAATCCTTTCTTTGTAGGATTATTTTTTTATTAACATTGAGTGTAGGGGTACAAAATATTTCCTTATACACGCATGCGTGGAGACCAAGTTAAGGTTAAGCTAGAATAGTTAGTCTTGTGCATCCCCTTCAGCTTAATGGCGTCAACTTTTCATCTTCACCCCAAGTTGACCCCATCTTGGAGCTGTAGACTCCCTACTGTTGTCATGTATCAATGGATACAGGACTGACGGGTTTGTCTGGAACATCACTCTACACCTTTCCATCAGTGAGTGTTCATATTTACAATTTTATCCTTATCAGCTACGAAATTAACTTAGGCTCTAACAAACCAAAACCTATGAGCATTTGAGAATGTGAGTTGGTTTTTTTCGTAAATGCGATTCTGAGTCATTCGACATAGAATTTTGCAAACTCCACTATTTACATATGCACGTTTAGGGGTGTTCACCAAACCGCACAAACCGTAAAAATCGCACCAAAACCGCCTGCAAAATGGCATAACCGCACCATACCACATAGCATGGTGCAGTGCAGTTTGCGGTTTTATAATAAGAAAACCGCACCACACCGCACCGCACCCTGTCTATATATTAATATATTTACTTATTTTTAATATTAAATATATTATTAATAGTTTAACAACCCTAGTTTTCAAAAAAAAAAATTTAATAACCCTAACAAGTGTTGACTAGAAAAGACAACCCAAAATAAAGAAAAACTAGCTCAATAATTTAAAACTTGGCCCAAAAAAAGGGAAAAAATAGTTTTGGGCTGAGTACAAAAAGCCCAAAATTTGAAAGATATACCAATTTCAAACCGCATCTTATACATAGTATCACACATGTGATAGCAAAAATGAGATGTGGTACGGTTATAGTTTTGGCTAAATTCTAAAACACACCACACCGCACCGCACCGCACATGTGACCGCAAAAACAAGGTGCGGTACATATATGATTTTAGTTAAACCGCACTGTAAAGTGCGGTGCTAAAAATGGCCCAAAACCGCACCGCGAACACCCCTATGCACACTAATGAGCTTTACTTGGAAACAATTAATTTAATACTTCACACTTGACATAGTAGCCTTATAGGTAATTATGCAGCCATTTTTTAAAGAGCAAATTTTATATAGATATATAAATATATATATATATATATATATTTTTTTTTTTTTATATAAATTATTTTTCACATTCTATGAAAATTCATCTCTATCATCAAGTTACAATACCAATTTTTCTTCTTAAAAAAAAAAAAGTCAAGATAAAAAATTTTACTAGTTAAAGTAATTAGAACTCATTAGTTTTAGAAATATTTAAATCATATCTTCATAAAAATATATAAGTATTAATGCTTGACCCACTTCATACTATTAAAAAAAAAAATTGTACTCACACTCAATTAATGTCTTTTTCTCTTCTCCAAAAAAAAAAATATATATATATATATATATATATTGTCTTTTTCTACTTCATACTATAATGTCTTTTCCTTTTCCTTTTTTAATTCAATATTCTTCACTCTTCTCTTGTCTTGTACTCATGTATAACACATTTATTTTAGAAGTAGTTAGACTTAGAGCATCTGTTCAAGAAAATATATAATTAAGTAAAAAAATTTAGTGAGTTAATTTTTAGTATTTTTCAAAAATAATCTCTTTGTATTTATTGCTTGCCTATCTTTTTCTTTTTACATTTTGAGTTAGGATATATGAATGCATACTCCCCCTCCTAAGAGGATAAATTTATTTTTGACTCTGTCACTGTCAGTACAAAAAGTATTACTCTTTACACTAATGTGAATGTTGAATCCTCTCATTCAGTGTCATCTTGATCAGACTTGCATTTTATATGAATGCAAATGGTATTGCTCTCTGTAGTCTCTACAGTCAAGTAAATGATGGATTTCATCATTGAGTATCAACCTAGGATTCGTTTTTTATTTTTAATAATTAGGAATCGGATTTATGTGAGTATAAAAAGAACCGTCTTATTTTCTCTAAAATTAGGGATATAGGAAGATTCTAGGGATCATTCCAAAGTTCGGTAAAACACCAAAAAAAATAGTTAAAATTTTTAGATGACAGCCTCTATATATATATATATATACAAAGCTTTTTCTTTAGAAAAGAATGTGAGGACCTTAACTTTTTCTACGCAATAACGTGGCTAGCTCCCTCCCTATGTGGTACGCAACTGCATGTGTATCGCATGAAAGAAAATTCAACGAAAATGAAATGTAGAAGAGTTTCCAAAAAGTTGGGCTTTGGAAATTGCAAAGAGCTTTGAAGAATAACCATTCACAAATAAGGTGAGGATATCCAATGCTAATTTCCATGCGGTGGAAATTAATTTTCTTTAGATAAACGCGTGTTCTAGCTCCTCAACCAATAGACAACATGGGCAAGTTATTGAGACATTGAATTTTCAAATAAGCAGACGAAATCGACAGTAACTATCACAGTTATTACTGGCTGTTTCAAAGTGGCAATTTGGCAAACGAGAATATATGGGATAATGTGGATTCTAATTAATTCAATAAAGAAAGTCTTTTATCGTTTAATTTATAAATTGTTTACATCAAAAATCAATTAATATCTTAGATCAATGATAAAAAATTTATAAAATATAAAAAATATAAAAAAAAAAAAAACAATAATTTTGAAACAAACTGTATAAGTTGGAAATATTATCGTATTTATAATGAAAAAAAGATGGGATAGTAGTTAGAGATGACTAAGCTCTGGTTGGATCATGTAATAAATAAATAAATAAATAAAGATAATGGAAAGGATATTGAGCAATTTTTTATGGGTCAGCATGATTGGAATTTTAGCTTCTTTTTTTTTTTTTTTGGGTGGAAAGGAATTTTAAGTTTTAGAATTGAGGAATGGGGATTGTCCATAGAGACAAAAGAAGATGTACGTGATTGAAGCTCAAGTTTGAGTGAAAATGACTGAAGTTTTGGTTTCTTTGCGGTGGCGGCTCTACCTGCAAGCTAAGGTGGTCACATGACCACCTTAGCTTGAAAAAAAAAATGTATATATACACTTACCAAAAAAATGTTATATGCTAAATTAACCTATTGTGACTATCTTAATAAAAATTTTGAACACCTTGACTTGAAAATTACAAAAATTTGAGTTCAACAAAAATAAAAGTAGTGTTATTACATTCACAACATTTTTACAATAATTTTACAACAAATCTAATGTAGTAAGCTACTACTGATTCTAACTTTAGGCCAAATACTAATATTATTTTTTTAACCACCAATAACAGCTTTTTGTATAAGATTTATTGTAAAAATATCGTGAACGTAGCATTACTCCAAAATTAATTTTACCTCCAAATATAATTCTTAATCCCCTTTTTTAAAAAACTTAAATAACAACAATAAATATTAGCCCAAATAATAACAGCCATAAGCCAAACAAAAACAAGACAAAACCAAACAACAACAAATGAAAAAATTATTCAACAAAAAACCTAGTATAAAACAAAAAGATAAAATTTGTAATTCGTTCAATATATTCAATAAAAATAATTTCTATTTTCATTTTTCCTTAAAAAATTATACCAATAAAAATATTGTGATAATTTAAATTTTTTAGTGATCACCCAAAAAAATTTCTAAAGCCGCGGCTGTTTCTTTGGTCAATGGTTGGTCTGATTTGGGCAAAAAAATTAATTTGGCAGGTCGACATTGGATTTGGACCTTTGCGATATCGTTCTCTGGCAAAACTATTGACCCTTATTTATTTTTTAATGGGCGTTCATTTAAGTATCTGGCATATTACAAAACACAACACAAGGTTTCATAGAAACACAACACGTGATGGACCAACCAATAGCCAGACGAAAAATAGATACAGCTAGCAAGAAGTGTTTTTTTTCTTTGGTGAAATACAGCTACGCAAACCTACAAATCCACACGCACATGCCAAAAAAAAAAAAAAAAAGTTTTAAAATTGGTGTAAAAAAAAAAAAAAACATAAAATTATACTCACAACTTCACTTTCTAACTTTATGAAATGTATCTCTGTTGGATAATCTTAAAATCACTTAGTAAAAAAGAATAAAAAAATTTACATGACATTGGTCCGAACTACAATCTAAAAAGGCAAAAAATTTGGTACTAGATGCGATCTATGAAAAGAAAGAATGCAATGCTTCATTTACTAGTTACACTAGAAGGAAAGCAAACTTACAATGCTTCATTTACTAGTTACAATCTAGAAAGAAAGCAAACTTATATTAACATGGAATCCGTTTATAAACCCAAGATTTAAGTTCAAAAACTAGGTTATAGAATGGATCTAGGCCTTTAAAACCAAACTATGTTAATTCTCTCTCTCTCTCTCTCTCTCTCTCTCTCTCTCTCTCTCTCTCTCTCTCTCTCTCTCTCTCTCTCTCTCTCTCTCGTTTCACATCGTTCATATGGATAATTAGACCTCCTTTTGTTTCTAATGAAAACGTTCAAGGTTCAAATCTCCTTTCCTATATTGTAATTATTATTATTATATAATCTCTTTTTATGTTTCTTTACTTTAGGTCAAAAGCCTTATCAATTGTGTAACCTAGCTAATCGATATGTAAAGTAATATTGCATAAGCACTACGCAACAATGAACTTTGTGTATGAAACATTATAATTTTTTTATAAATATTTTAACATTTTTCTACGTTTTTGGCTGATACTTATTCTTTTTAACGTTCTCATTGACAACTAAAGGTCTAAATCGTTGGGGGTACAAAATAAGGTGTCTATATATAGTTAGCCATGTGGGCCAAATCACATTAAAACTTTGATTTGTGTCTCTCTTTGTGTCTACTTTCTCACAAAATTGACCTCAAAATTTCATCTTAAATTGGAGGGGTTTGTTAGAAATATTTGTATAGGTTTATTGTGCAAACCTAACTAGTGGTACACTTTAAGATTAGTATCTGAATATTTCAGAGCCAAGCTAATTGGCGCATTGGATAATATAGATCTCAATAGTAAAGATGTAGCATTTCAACCTATACTTGGATGTAAGCCTTCAAGGCCAAACCATGCTAATGAGTATCTGAATATTTCAGAGCCAAGCTAATTGGCGCATTGGATAATATAGATCTCAATAGTAAAGATGTAGCATTTCAACCTATACTTGGATGTAAGCCTTCAAGGCCAAACCATGCTAATGATCTCTCTCTCTCTCTCTCTCTCTCTCTCTCTCTCTCTCTCTCTCTCTCTCTCTCTCTCTCTCTCTCTCTCTCTCTCTCTCTCTCTCAAAGAGATAATTAGGCAAACAAATTGCACTGTACAGGTGAGATTATTATAGTGAGAATTGTTACTTTCGAAGTCCATATCATTGAATAATTGTAGCCTGTACATTTAAGTGGCCAAACTCTCACTTTCTCAAAAAAAAAAAAAAAGTGGCCAAACTCTCTATTAGAAGTAAAGCCCAAGTTGTGGGGCTAAGTTAATTCTAGTAAGGTGTTGCTAATTTTTATCCTTCCCAACTTCCAAGCAAGCTTGCTGTGATGCCCCAATTTGATTAATTGTGTAATGTGTGTGGGTGTGTGATGAGTCCCACATCGGGTATTTACTAGGTTGAACTGGGCTTTATTAACAACTACAAGGAGCCTCAATTATGACTAGTACTTTTGAGGTATAACGCAGATGTGGCTAGCGCTTTTCCTTGGGTTGTTACACTTGCAGTCAAATTGGTGATAGTCATTTGCCTTGAGCATCTCTTGAAAGCAAAGTTCACAAAAAATGGCAGGTTTATAAGAAATCAGGCTTGAAAATTGTTGAACCCTATTAAGGAAAAAATGTAATGACTAATAATGAGCACAATCACGTGCAACAAGGATATGGAAAATGTGGTGTGATGATTTCTAAGCGATAGAAAATAGCTTAGAATAACAATATTACGTTTGTTCTCCTCAACCAATAGAGCCAATTAGGGCACCAAGTGTGAGAGTTTCTTAGCCACATCAAATTTAGGAACAAACAAGAAACCAAGATTTTAAACATCACACACTATTGATGGCTTAGTGTTATCGCAACTTGGCAAGAAGAGGAACATATTCATGGAGCCATCAAAATTTATAATCGTGACTTGTGCAAGGCTCCAAACGAACACTAGCTAAAGTATGTTATATATACTGTCAAGAAAACTGGTAAAAAAAGACTGACATGGGGCTTTCAATATCTTTTTCTTTGGACTTGGACTGCTTTGTGTGAAGAGATATTCGGATCACATTGCTGAAGTCTCCAAGTACACACATGAATCGCCCTATTCTTATTGCCATAGAGTTGGATTTGGGCCCCCACATACCTTTCTATGGTGTGCGAGTGAACACATATGTTGCAATTCAGGTGGCAAAGTGCCTGGCTTGGTAACCAACTAAACAAAATATGATAAGATTTAAACCACAACCCACAATTAACATGGTTGTTGAGTTGTCACTTGTCATTATGATATCATATATATAAATCAATCTATGAATTGGAATGTATAGTGTGACCTTCTCGCACATTACACCCTATATATAACTATAATTTTCTAAATACAAATCATCTTGCTCACATTTGTGCTCCACTAAGATTTGTATTATAATCTTTTTATCTGCACTCTTTCGTAATAGGAAATACTTATTGAAAACAACTGAATTCAATAATTAAGTAACATCATTTAAAGCAAATACTTAAGCTACAAGAAATAAATTACTGATTTTTTGTGTGGAGAATCATTGCCCTTTAAATTAATTGGGGTCTTTGAAAAACTTAATACTAAGAAGAAAAAAAAAATTATATATATATATATATATATATATTGAAGCACACCTATGACCTATTTGAATTGAGGAGGGAGAAGAGAAAGTGGAGTAGAATTGACTAAAAATTAGGCTAATTTTCAATCAATTCTACTCTGCTCCTCTCTACTTTCTTTCCTTCTTTCTCAATCCAAGCGGATCACTAATTTCCTATTGTTTCATTCATTAAGTCTCTAAGACTGATAAACATGTTCTCAACGCTAATTTTTTACCAAGTTCGTGTTTTGCTGTACAACTCTTTTAATAGACGTAAAATGCAAAGATAAATGGCTCATGTCTTTTCCTTTCAGAATGGTGGATTCCATATTTCCAAGGATCAGCAAGCAAACATTGACGATAAAATCAAGCACAAAGTCCAAAATTTAGAAAAAAAAAAGTCTTAATGGGCTAAAATAAGAGGATTCGTTGAAGAAAAAAAAAAATTTATTTAATAAAAGTGTACAAAAGACCGGGGAACTTTGCCCATCTACACACTGGGCCTAATGCTTCCCACCTTCTCATACAAAAGGGCCCAGCGGGCCCAATAATGGGATAATCCATGAGCCTCTCTGAAAACATGATTTACAAACAAAAGGGGAAGGACACGACAATCTCTCCGATAATAATGCTCTTAATTGGATCAGTTAGAAATAAACTTTTTTTTTTTTTTTTTTTTTTTGAGGAAGAGTTAGAAATAAACTAGAGTGGAACACTTCAATTTTTAAACCAGTTGAACTAGACCTATCTAGATGATAACACATGTCCAACAATGGACACATGACATTATTCGGATGGGTCCAGTATAACTAGATTCTAGACTCAATTTTTATCATTAATAATATACTAGATTGAATAAAGCTTAATGCTTAAGCCAATTGTTAAATAAAAGCAAATTAACGAGTTTTGATTTAGTTTCATCAATAAAAACATAAAATTAAAACAACTAAAGAAGCAACCTCTTTACTTTGGTCACTAAAATCTCAATATCTTCCTGCATTGCTTCTGTGCACATTGCCTCCAAAGCCCCTTACAACTTCAAGACACAGTTTTCTAACAACAAATTTCTTTTTATTTTTTGTTTGGTCTCACACTTGTAGACAAAATCAAATAAAGAACAAAAGCAGCATTACACCAAAGGAAGCATGTAAACAAGAAGTTCCTGCCAATTTGGATTAGAATCTAGAAAACTTAAAAATTTTCAGATTTATTTAGCATTTTAAAGTAAAGTACCATGGATTTGGAATACTATAAATGGTGCCCCTTGCACTCTTTACCTTTGAGCAGTGATTTGAGTGAAACTGAATGAAACCAACCAATGAATCTTTGTTCTCCTCCCCCAGATGGCTCTTGCTTACCAAGTTTTTACATTTTCATTGACACTCTTTCCACATTCTTCTTGAGAGATTTGTAAGTAACACAATAAAATATTAGCTTTACTAAAATAATTCCCTAAAGAGCCAAGGGGCTTGATAGCTAATAAAAGAGCTGGTATTTATTTATCTTTTCTTCAATCATATTTTTCAATATATGCCACATTTTATCTTAGGTTCAATGTCAGATTAGATTTTCAGTTCAAATTCTTTTCGTGTGACTTATGGTAGTATGGTACTGACAATTTGATAAACTTTCTTCTTGCAACGAAAAATTTACAATGTACTAAGATAATTCTGTTTTGATAATTCACCCATCAATTCATTGATATTACTTTTAGGCTAAATTGCAAACAGAACCCTTAAAATTTGGAAGTGTTTAGATTTTACATTTTGAAGTTTTAGAATTTAAGGGTATAAAATCCAAACAACTTCAAATTTTAAGGGTTAAAATCTAAATTCTGAAATATCAAGGTGTAAAATCAAAATATCCTATGTGGGTCCTTTTTGGACGATGCCCAAGCCCAAGTAGAAACAAGGACCCCAGGCCTTTTACTTGTTGTTTTAAGGGACTGAGCTTGGTTCACTGCAGCTAAATGGGCTGATTACGAACCAGATGGTGCATAGAACATGAATCCTACAACACATACATGCTAGCAAACAAAAAAAATATGTATTGAACAGCAAGAAATACTAAAGGGGCAATGTGGTAGAGAAAAACAAAATAAAACGTTTGGGGGGACCTTAAGACAATGTGAAATATTTCATTACTTTCTTAATTGTGTAATACATTATGCTCACTAGGACGTGTTACAAGGTCCAAATAAGTTCAAAAATCATAGACTTAGATGGCTCTTCAGGCCTCTAAGGCTTACAAAGTTTGAATTCCTTTGAATCTGATTGTGTTCTCTAATGGCTATTTGAGGATACCGGGTGATAGTACCCTCTTTTTCTTTCTTTTTTTGAATTCTAACAGAGTTTTCTCAATGATTCTATTCTAATTCACTGTTGCTGAATGCCCTTCACTACTGGCTGCTTCCCCTTTTTATAGTGTCATCCTAAGGTTCCCGGGGTACCATTGATTCCCTCCATTTGCTCCCCTAGATACCAGAACCAATGTTGTGTCAGCAACATTGGTGGCTAGCCCCTTCCTCATTCCTCATTATTTTCTTCTTTTGGAGTTTCTTCCTTAAAAGCCTTCTGCGGTCTTTCCGTTCTGGTATGTCTTAAAGAGCTGACCTTAGGTCTTTTTCCTTTCAAGGTTCTAGTTCCCACTAGGAATGGCAATGGGTCGGGTTTAGACCGGGTTTTTTATACCCGTACCCGACCCGCGGGCCAAGATCCATAGCCCAAACCCGGCCCGTTTATTAAACGGATTTTTTTTCCGGGACCCAGACCTGCCCCGCCCAACCAGACACTTCAAGGCCCAATCTTCAGCCCCTAACAGTGGCCCAATCAATTAAAAAAATATATTTGTTTTCCAGAGAAAAAACGAAACACAGTAGTAGTGTAGCACAAACAACAAATCCAAATAAATCTCAAATCAAATCCACCATACCCATTCAAATTTCCTATTCACAAAAATCAAATACATTTGAAATCAAAATCTAAAACAAGTACATGCAAGGAACATCAAATCTTAACAACAAAATCTAAATCCCTAAACCCACAGGTTAAACAAAGAGAATCTAATCCCCAAGCCCACTAATCAAATAAAGAAAAAATGGAAGAAGAACATCAAAAACCATTGCCGTAAATCACTGTGGTTGTGGTCGTTGGCTTTAGTTATCACTAAACTCGGTGCATAGTAAATATAGCGAGCAAAATTGAACGAAACTTGGTGAGATCGGAGAGGCTTTGCAGCGAGAATCTTAGATTTTCGTCTTCGTCTTCTTCAGCAAAGAGAGGCTGAGAGCATGAGAGAAGGGCGGCTGACAAAGCTTGGGATGGCGACGAGAGTTGGACCGGCAGTGAGAGGTTAAGTAGTTGGCCGAAGGTGAGATTGAGAGTGAGTGAGATTGTGATTTGTGAGTGAGTGAGTGAGTGAGATTGTGATTTATGAGTGAGATTGTGTAAGTGAGAATGGCGGGCTGTGTGAGCTGAAATGAAATGAGGAATAGAAATTTTAGGGTTTATAACAATATATATATATATATATATATATGTGCGTGCGTGTGTGTGTGTGTGTGTGTGTGTGTGTGTGTGTGTGAGGGTATTTTAGTAATTATATATAACCGGGTCGGGTCGGGTCTGGGTTTGGGCCAAGTTTTCATAAAAACCCGAACCCGACTTGAACTTGGTTCGAGTTTTTTTATTTTATTTTTTTTAACCCAAACCCGACCTTATTCCTTATCGAGCCGGGTAAAACCCGGCCCATTAAGGTCGAGCCAGGCCGAATACCTACGGGTCGAGTAGAAATTGCCATCCCTAGTTCCCACCTTTTCAAACTTAACTTTTGGCTGTCTTTCCCTTTGTCATTTTTCCCAAGTGAGCTAATTCTTTCTTGCTAGGTTGAAAGTTTCTCAGTCATTTCCCTTCATGGTTCTTTTTTCTGGGTTCCCTGAGGTACCAGCCCCTTATTCATGAATTGTTGGTTCCTAAGCCTTCTGATTCCTTTTTGCATCATTGGGTGGCTAATAGGAACATATTTGTTCTCGTTCCTTGTGTTTTTTGGCATCCCCTTTGAACTGTCTTAGTCTAACCCTGGTTTTGCTGCACATCCCGAGGATCTTGAGCTCCTAGCAGTCCCCAGGTACCCCGGCCTAGTTCTTACCACTGGGCTCCCTAGCAATTTTCTAACCTTGGCAGGTTGGGCTTTTCTTCTTCCCTTCATTTAATGAGTTCTAAGGCTTACCCATTCGTGGGTTTGGGTTCCTCCTCAAAACCCTTAATGAATTTGGGCCTACCATCTTTTTTTTTATTGCAGACTCAAGTATTTTATTTTTATGGAGTTCAATTCTATTTAGGCTGTGTTTGGTTCGCGTAAAATCATTTCTGGAAAATATTCTATTTTCCGGAAATGCTATTTTCTGGAAAGGAAAACGTTTTCATGTGTTTGGCTGTCACAAAATTCATTTTACGGAAAATTATTTTTGGTGTTTGGTTCATTTAATCATTTTACCAGAAAATACATCAAATCCGGCGAAACGCTCGTCCGACGAGCGTCCGACGAGCGCGATCGTCAATCGACGATCGCGATCGACGAGAGACGAGCGCGCTCGTCGATCGCGCTCGTCTGTGCTCGTCGATCGCGCCGCTCGATCGACGATCGCGATCGTGCACCGCGCCGCTCGTCGGCGCGGTGCGATCGTCGGACGAGCGGCGCGATCGTCCCTCTCTCTCTCTGATCTGGGCTCTCTCTTCTCTCTCTCTCTCTCTCTCTCTCTATCTCTCTCTCTCTTTTTCCGGAAGTCAATTGAAGTGAAAATGAAGGCAGAAATCATTTTCCGTGGTCAAGGCTGAAAATTTCGGTCAACAGGAAATCAATTTCCGGAAAATAATATTTTCCGTGACAGCCAAACGCAGAATTTTCTGGAAATTGATTTCCGAAATTGGTTTGAAGTCGATTCAAACGCACCCTTAATAAATGAATTTGGGCCTACCATCTTTTTATTTTTATGGAGTTCACTAAATTAATTACTATTTGGAAAATCGAAAATAAATGGAATGTTCTACTATCTGAATTAAATTAAACTATTTAATAAAAATAAATCTACGAATACAAAATGTAAAAATCTAAAAGCGTAAAAAAAAATGATAAGAATGTATCTAGAGCGGTTGATTTCACCTAATAAATCCCACACAATTTATTCTTCCTAATTATTAAATTCTAATAATCTCCCGTTGATGATTAAAAATTCCTTAAGTATTCAATATCTTCTCTCGAATAATATCAAAAATATCTTCAACTAACAATTCCATATCTCTATGTGAATTTAATTAATTGGAGACTCATTATGTACTTTGAATTTTCTGAAAAATCACACTAATCGCGGTAAAGCATCTCTACTTTAGCTCAACTAATGGTGTTTAATTCTAGAACTAAAATAACAAATCACCTCTCAGTTTCATTGTAATTCAATTGATCAAACAATAATTCGTAAAAAAATAGTAAGCATTAAGAATAAGGATTAAACACTCAATCATGGAAATATTAAAAATAAAATAACTCAGAATATAAATTGTGTGTTCATTGCTAAACTACATCACTGCTCTAGAAAATAAAATTTAGTTCATAATCAAATTGAAAAGAAAACAAATAAAACTTATGTCTTTCATCTGAACTGGTTGATCAACATGAAGCTCTCGCCTTTGTCCTCAGATCCTCCTCTTCAGAAAGACTCCCAAAAAAAATACTTCAATGCGGCCCACTGAATTTTTGCCCTAAAGAGCCTTTAAATAGGTAAAGGAATCCTATTACAAGTTGAATTCCCATTTTGGAGAAAATCCCAGATTTTTAGGCTTCACTTAACCGACTATTTTGGCCCATTTAACTTCAGAATTCGGGCTTTTGGTAAACTACAAAGTTGTAGCCCTTTAAATTCTTTCCAGCCCAACTTGAATCATCTCGATTGGACATCTAAGCCCAAAGTTATGCTGAAAATACTAACTGATGTGCAGGCTGGAATCCTATTCCGAATTGGACTTGGATTTGGTGCAAATTTCCTTTGATTCCTTGCTCCAGTTGGACTTAAATTTAATTGGGTTGGTCTTCTCTTGAATTCATGCCTGGCTGCATGTAAGTTGACTTGATTCAATTGACCTAGCCCCACTTTGCATGTAAAGCTCTTGTAGATTAATCTGAAATCTTCTCATTCCTTCAAAGCACAAATGAATAGATAAATATAAATAAAAATCAAATCAAATCAAAAGAAATAAAGGAAAACTAACAATTTTAATAAATAAGAGGATAATAAAAATCATGTAAAAATTACACTTATCATCTTCCAATTCAGATTCGGAGGATAGCTGTGATGAAGAAGGGAACTTCTCAACATCTATGACTATTGCTCATGTTGAATCTTCAGAGGACTTGAATTTGCTTGTGCAAGAACTTGGGGAGCATAGTGATGAGGGATCCGTGGGAATTGTAGAAGAATCGGATGCTGAAGTAGATGAAGATACAACCGGTCTTCAAGAGAAGTACAACTCTCTCCTTGAGAAGTCGGGAGAGTATGCAAGGGTGGCCAAGGCGGCTGTGAAGAAGATGAAGAAAGCAGAGGAGGACTATAGAAGTCTTCTAGTAAGATATAAGGAGGCCAAGTGTGAGATTGAGACATTGAATGGTGAGCTAACCGAGGCTTACACAAAGGTGAAATTTCTTGAGCTTGAGGTGGCTCAAGCAAATGCCAAAGTAGACCGAGTCTCTACCAAGAAGCTTGATGATGTCATCTCTTCTCAAAAATCTTTCTCCGACAAAACCAGGTTGGGATATACTGGAGAAAGTAGTTCGGGTGTCAAAGTAACCAAGGAAGTAAAGTTTGTGAAGGCCAAAGAACCAAAAGGATTTGTCCCTACTGTTGAGAAAGCAAATGTGGAAAAGAAGAAACATATGGCTGACCAACGAGTGTTGAATAAGCCTCATAACCAATCAACGGTCAAGTCTGAAGCCAAAGGGAGATCACCTCCAAAATCTCAAAGAGGTCCGAGAACGAACCATGTATGCCATCATTGTGGACTTTAAGGACACACCAGACCTAATTGTCATAAGCTTAGAGCATTGAATAATGCTAGGGATCAAAGGTCAAGAGGACCAAGAGATAACAAGAGGAATTGGGCTGTTGGGCATCCAAGAAGTCAAAATGGAGATTCTGGTGTAATGGACGTAATGAAGATGATTGAGGCATTCACCACATGTTTGGAAAACTTCAACAGCAGGTTTAAAGGTCACAATTCACATACCCAATCCTATAGGGATATCATCCCAAACGCACGTGACGTGTGGGTGAAGAGGGGTACTCATGCATGATTATCTCCTATGTCCTTGCAAAAATACTTCCAATGCTTTGGATCATAGGTTCATGCATCATATCATGCATTGTTTTCTGTTTATAGCATGTTTCTTATACAAGTTTTGCTCTTTCTTGTTCTTATTGATCTTACTTTTCTTGTTCTGTTTTTGAGTGTGTTCAAAAAATTCAAAAACTATAAAAATCGAAAAATCTTCAAAAAGTTTGATTACTTGTTTTGTGTGTATCACATGTGAGTTTGGCCTAGTACCTTCGTACTAATGGCGTAGTGCATTTACGAGCCTAACTTGTTCTGTATGCACATATATCTTTATGGGAGAAATCTTGAAATCTATGTGTGACTATTGTAAATAGATCTTCAAGCTTGTCATGAATGATTGGTCAATAGTCTTGATGGTCTTGATATTTGCATAGACTTGTGCCTATATCTCTTCCCACTATATTTTTATGTTTTTGCTATAGAGCTCACCAAATGTAAATCTCACAATGAAAAATGGATTATGAGCAACAAAAACCTGTCGCACATACTAGTATTTTACTAGGAAAAAGGGGAAAGCGACTTTTGAATTGAAAAGTATGGTGCTCAAAAAGCCAAAGGCTAACTCTACATGTTGAAATATCAAAAATTTCAAGCACCAATCTCAAAAAGAGATGTATTATCCAAAAAGGATCAATTGTTATGATTTTTGCAGAAGCCAAATGAAAAGTTTCTAAGTTTTGTAATAATTATCTTGTGGGAGGTCATATATGCTCATTTCTATAATTGAGATAGTCCACTTGATTTCGTACCAGTTGTGTATGACTTGATTGAATTGATCATTGAAGCTTCACTTTGGTCTATGGACTATTCCACATTTGATACTCACACACAACACACAAGACTTTGTTCAGATAATGCCTATCTCATTTGTGTGATTGTACATGTTCAAATGTGATGTGTATACTCAAATACTTGTTGATCAAAACCCAAAAAGATTTTTGAGTATTTTATATGTTTTTGAAAGTGATTTTATACTTTCGTGCTTTTAGTTTTTATTCAAATTCAAAATGCATTTTTGTGTTTCTCTTCAAAAACTGGTTCAAAGGTCTTTTCACGAGAATCTCGCGACTTAGAGCTTCCCGTGAAATGTGCTTGAGGGAAATTAAAAAGTCACATTTTCATACAGAAACTCTCGTTACTGCATCACGAGTATTTTGGGACTAAACACGTCTCTCGAAATGGTTTTTAGGCAAAAACTGGCGATTTTCAATTTCACACAGAAGCTCGCGACTGTCTCGCGATTGGTTCGCAACTAAAAGCTTCTCGCGAAAGCTTTTGAGATTCAGTGGCCCATTTCGCGACTGTTTCACTACTTTCTAACCTGCGAAAAACGCGTGTTTTCAGTTTTTATGTAGCAGATGTGACAGGTTTTCAAAAATTCTTCACTTCCCTCGCTTAGACTCTCTCGAACCCCCTTCAACCCAAAACTTATTTTTCTTCAAAACTCCATCAATTTCAAGTTTATATTTGCAAAATCTCTTCAAGGTATGAGTTTCTGATACTCTCTCTTATCATTTTACTGAGATTATGAAGATTTTAGCTTACGAATTTTGTATATTGGGGATTTTTCGAAAGTGGGTTGGGGTTCTTAGTTTTTGTGGAAAATTTTCAAAATCTTTGATTGGGCTGAGTCCCATTTGCTGTGATTGTTCTTGTGTTGGCCCCTTGTGGCAGATTAAGCTTGTATTAAGGCATTTTTCACTATGTTCATGCATTCTACATAACTGTTGTGCATTGTTGCATGTCAAGTGCTTGACAAAATGTCCTAGTGACATTTTTGTGCTAAATTGGATTCAAGTGAATTCTAATTTCTGGGTTTACACTTGTTTGACCTTGTTTAACTTTTTTTGGTCATTGATTATGTGTTTCACACACTTTGCCCATGTTGCACACACTAGGCACTCCTTATGCATCACATGCTGCACACATATGCAGCAGCACGTGCTCAGCACAGACACACATGCACAGTGATTCACTTCATGTATTTTGCTACTGTTTACACGGTTAAACACTTATAGCATGCTGTTTGAGTTTATTTACTCTGTTTTGAGTTGGTTTTACTATGTTTTAAGTTTTTTTTTTACTTATACTTTGAACTAACATGTTTCTAATCATATTTTGTGTTCTGCTTTGTGTTTGCACACTTGTTTCTTTTTTGTTTTGTATTCCTTTCCACAAATGGCTCCTACTAAGCGTGCAACCACAAAGAAACCAACTTCCAAACGTGCACGCACTGATTCTGATCATTTCAAGTCTGCTGAAGCTGATATGAAGTATAATGACTACTATAAGGATAAAACGATCATCATGGAAAGGGTCGTGCAACTGGAATCACTTGAGGGCACTTTCATACCTGAGGTGTTCAAAGAAAGAACTTGGACCAAGTTGTTGAACCCAGTTGGGGTTGTTTATTCAGAGGTAATCAAGGAATTTTTCTCCAATGCTACTGTAGAAGGGGATCATATCGAGTGTTGGGTAAGGCACAAAGAATTTGTGATTACAAGGGAGATCATACAAGACTTTTTGGAGATTTGTCCTCCATCTCAGCCAATCTCAGTCCAATATGAAGATAGATTGGGGTCCACTAAGGAGATGGTGACAATACTTGGTGGTACACCGAAGAAGTCATCCATGAACACAATACCATTTTCACCAGAGATGAGGACTTTGGCCTATGTGATGATTCACAACCTGTACCCGGTCACCAACCTCACTACATTGTCAGCTCCAAGGACAATGTTTTTCTAAGATCTTTTCACCCACAAGGAAATTGATATTTGTGAACACATCCTCTATTTGTTGAAAAAGAGCATTATGAAGCAGAATTCAAGGACTATAATGCCCTTTCCCTCTCTCATTATGGGCCTCATTGCAAAGGAGCGCCTTAAAATTTCAAGTGGCCTCAAAGTAGTTCAGAGGGACTATCCCATTGGTGCACATACATTCACTAGGAGCACAACTCACATCAAGGGCTCCAAAACAAGTGTACATACGATACCACAGGATCGTGTTGAGGACGAGGGTGGAGATACAGAGAAGGAGATTGATAGATTCAATTCTACTCCAGAGACTTCAGCACAGCCATCCTCTTCTGCACCAGCACGAGGACCAGACAGACTTAATTGCCTCCTAGATAGAGTGGACCAGATGTTCACCACTCCCATGTACAGCACACCGCAACCCAGTTTGCTTATATCCAGGGTCAGATCATGGCTTTATCCTCACAAATCGATGATTTATCCATGGACCAGGGATCAGATTCAGCATCCGATCAGTTCTAGCCTCTTTGGCCATTCTGGTCAAAAAGGGGGAGAAAATTTTGAGAGGGAGCCTGCATAGTGTTAGGGGGAGCATAGGTTTAGGCTTAGAAACATTGGTTATTGGTTCACAGGCGGTTTACTTTTGTTTATTTTTAGCTTTTATAACTGCTGGTTTATGTTTATGCTTTTATTGCTTTTGTTTAAAACTTCAGTACACTTTGTCTTTATTAATTCAGTCTTATATTTAGTACTTGAGTTTGTGTTTACCTTATTGCTTTGTAGCATTTTTTTAGTGCTTTTAGATATTGATATTTTGTCTTGAGTACTTCACACTTGTGTCCTAGTAGGATCTTGTTTCTAGATGCATATACTTCATGTATTTTGCATTGGTCATGTGTTGGACATACAAGTGATCATAAGTGATTGCTCTTTATTTGCATGTCCGGATGACTAAACTTGTTTGATCAAGTTTTTTTTGTTTACATGATATCTAATGTTTACAAACTTGATCGCACTATGCTTGCTCGTGTACATACCTTGTATTCAACTTGTCATAAGCTTAATGAAAGTTTTGTTTGTGTGCGAGTGTTTCAGGTTACAGGTATAAACATGCAAGTGCTTCACAATTTCTAGATTAGATGTGAGTGAGTTTTGCCACTGTTCCCAAACTCACGTTAAGTCTAGAGTCTGTTTTAGGGATTTTGTCATGGAATAGCCAAAGGGGGAGATTGTAAAGTTACAAATATGTATTTTGTTGGCTTTTATTCCATGCCAAAATTTATTGTAATTATATTCAATCTTTTGTACCCTGTATTTATTGTGGGATTTAATTGTAAGGGTTGTGTGTTAGAGAGAGAGTGTGTGAAGACTCAAGCAATTGAAGCCAGAAGTTCTTGCGGGTATCTCATGACTAAGCATCCCGCGAAGTGAAGCATGTGTCTTGCACATGACTGGAATGCGAAGAGTCGGTACAGATGGAGACAGCTATGTTTCGCGAGTATCTCATAGGTAAGGCCTTCCCGCAAGACACCTGCGAAACATTCTGTTTTGCTAAACTGTACTATCTGATACACACTATCTGTACCCACACTATATATACCCACAAATGATAAGGAGTACTTCTAAGAGAAAACCCTAATCTCAAACCTTGAGAGTCAGAGATTATCATACCCATATATCTCTACATATATGCTTGTGGATTTCCTCAACTCCTACCTCTCCATTTCCATACCATTGAGAAGTTGATAGCCCAAACACTTACCACACCCTTTCAGAGTGTCAAGTGATAGTTTGGTGCTGCTGGGAAGCATTAGAAGAAGCCAAAAAATGGCAGATGCAACATGGAGCTTGTTGCGGGATCCGAAGAGCTAGACAAGACATGATTCCGAGAAGCCTTGTTGGAGGGCTTAGGTAAAGCGGGTAGATTAGGCTTGGAGAGTCTCTTGCTAATCCATGTATTCCAACTGATTGTCTAGTGGATCGATTACCGCTTGGACGGCGGCAGAGAGGTTTTTCGCCGAGTTCTTCAGTTTCCTCTTCAATAACACATGCATGTTATCTTGTATTTGCATCTTTCTTCCCTACTCTTTTACATTCCATTTTACTGCTGTGTTGTCTTGATTATGGATTAGAGTAGCCTGTTTGTTTATCTACTCGCATTTATACTATTCTGCACTTAGAACTAAGTTAGTATAAAATCTATCGAGCCGTAACTTTAATTTGGGGGTCTAAACAGCTCTTGTATTTTTAACACATTTTCGAGCTTTCATAAGAAAAGCAGGAAACCATTTAAACCGCGATTGAACCACCTAGGTTTGAAAACCATGGACGATTTTCATGGTTCAGGTTAGAACTATTTTTATTAAAAAAAAATAAAAGCATTTACAGACTCACAGCACCAAATCACCATTGTTGAAGCTTCAATCATAAGATTTCGTCAAATGCTGAACTCGCATCAAAGTTCCAGTAAGTTTTGGGTGAAAAATGCTTTTAGCCACTAAGTGCTTTTGCCTTCTAAGAGATTTTTTTGACCAAAAAAAAAAAAAAAAGAAAGAAAGAAAGAAAGGAGCAGCCACTGCACGATGACGATGTATTGCTCTTCAATATTTTTTGACCAAAAAAAGAACTATAACTGTTTCCGTGAGTGAGACTGAGAAGGAGGTAGAGAAAGAGTTTTGTGAGGAGATTTGCGAAGAAGAAAGAGAGAATGGGGAACACCTGAAGAAATGTGTAGGCATTGGGAAAGTAAAAAAGAGGCATTGGGAAGGTAAACAATTTAAATGGGTGGATGAGAAAAATTTAAGATAATAGTAAAAAATAAATAAAAAGAAAGAGATAAAGATGTAGAATTAAAAACGGTGGAGGAGATAAATCAATCAATCAATCAAATGGTGGAGAAGAAGGAAAAAAAGGGGGGGGGGGGGGGGGAAGGAAAAACGGATTGGACTAGCTTAGGCAATTGGAAAAGTTCCCTTCTCACATCACTTCCTCTTCAGTAGTGATCATTGATTGATTTTTTTATTAATTATAAAATGGGCTGACTTCGGATTATGTATAACTTATAATTGAGTATTAAAAAAAGGTATGAAATTCTTAATAATTTATAAGAATCTTTACCAAATAATTAAATTTATATACATGAAAATAATATATATTCTCAATTTTTTTACTAATTTAATTATTTATTTATATTTTAAATAATTATTAAATTAATTATGACATCATCAAGGTTCAACCTCGATTCGACCTCGGTCTGATCTCAAAAATCTTGAACCTCTCTCTTGTTCAGCTCTTTAAACCGTCCGGGTTTCAAAACCATGCTCATCTATGTGTAATTTGTGGATAAAAGTAATTATCATTACCGTCATTTTCAGCTTTTCTAATTTCCATGACAATGCAACTCTCATTTCACTCTAATTGCTTGTCCTCTAAATAAACCTGCAAAAACAAAATATACAACAGTGATCAGTATCTAGTGTCCAATGTACACGGTTGCATACACAATTAAGTGCTTAAAATATGCTTTACAAACGATGCATTGGTGTATGACACGATATTTGCACGGTTTTGTTATATATTGTATCTTCTCTTTCTTGTTAATTATAATACATTGAGATATTAGGAAACATATCAAATTGGTCCTGTTCAGTCAAATTCGGTCCATTCGATCTATTTCAGTCCACTGCGGTCCAATTCAGACCACTTTGATCTATTTAGTCCATTTGGTCCACATCTATCCAATTCGATTTATTTATTTATTTTGATACAAGATAGAAATTCTACTCTAGCCTAATCTAAGTGTATATATGTGTGAAACTCCCGTCTGGAAACTTAAACTCCGGCCCTTACCCCCCACACCCAATACTTGTAGAGTAACCATCGCGCCAAAGGTGCGCAATGGTCAATTCGATTTATTGGTAGAGATAGAAAGATAAAAAATAATTTTTTTTTTAAATTTTAAGGAAGAACAAAATTATCTTCAACAAATTTTAGAGTACAAATTATACATTATATTACAATTATAAAATGATTATCTATTTTCGCGCATCAAATGGGTATGCGACTAGTTTATATAATTCTCAGTGTCAACTTGTGAACATACCAACTATCTTCTAGGTGGGGTGTACACTCTACATAATCGTTATTTAAAAAATAAAAAAAAATTAAAAAAATAAAAAATAAAAAATAAAAAAAGAAGAAGAAGAAAGAAAAGAGGGTCTACGTATGTTCATATATTGCACCTAGCCTCCACTCTTTTTCTCTCTTTTTTCTTTTTTTTTTAGCCTCAAACTTTGTGTTTTTCTATGATCCAAATTTTAACATCTTAAAAGAATAGAGAAAAAAATGTTAAATTCAACACAAATTTTTAAGAGCATTCAAGGTGGGGAGAATACAATCTTGTAGATACATTTTTTATATTCTTAACACTTTTACAATAATTTATTTTAAGAAATCAAATTATTTTTTTAAACTCTATGTATTTAGATTAATCTCTTAATTACATTGATATATAATTGTTTATTTAGTTTGTTATTAATATCAATTAATTATTTTTAAATTAGTTTTGCTTTTAATCTTGCCCTTGGAACTAAAATTCTGGCTCTGCCACTACCGCCTCATCCCGCATGGTAGGGCAAACTTCCTTACCCCATTCCTGCCCTACCTCACAAAACTTTATTTCGTATTAATATATCACACCCTGCTGCATATCTATTACAATTATTAAAATATATATAAATAAATATATATCTCATTAATATAAATATACTTTAAATTACAATTAAATTTATTAAATCATACCAAACTAAGGATTGAATAATATTATCTAAAGTGTTTAACAAGATAATATCACAATAAAACAAAATGTATTAATATTTATGCATTTAAATACTTATTAATACATACTAAGTTTTTAATACTAATAGAGCAGGGTGGGGTGAGTTAAGGCGGGACAGGGAGAAATTGTCATCCCCAGTACATATATCTAACAAAGTAATGACATAACTTACTTTTTTTACTAATTACATGTCTATATCTTTATTGTTACACATCAATATTTTATTGACCCAATATGCTTCCCTAGGATGTGACCACGAAACACAACCACCGATAAGGGAGAATCCATAAATCAACGTGATGAACTCCGTTGAGTGCATCTCAAAATAGGGTCATGTCAAATACAGAACTCAAAATTATTTTTAAAAAAAATGTTTTAAATGATTGTTTAATTGTGTACATGGGGAAAAAAAAAAGAGTTTTAAATGATTGTTTAATTGTGTATGTGGAAATAGAGGTTATTAGAAAATTTTACAATCAATTATAAGTAATTTATTACAATAAATAAATAAAATAGTTGTTTTGGATCATGATTAATTTTTAAAATTTAAAATTTTAATTTGTTATATTACTCATACCTAGCTCGAACATGTACTTTGATGTTCTACGGCCCCAAACCAACTAAATCTATCCAAAACCATGAGCCATTCATCATTATCTGGGGTTTATGATTGGTCTTTATTGCTTCATTTCAGCTAGGAGAAAAGCTTGGTGTTGAACCGTGTGTAACCTTTTTATTGTCCTTTAACAAAAAAGAATATAACATGTTTTTCTTTACTTATTTCATCTTCCTATTTGGTACAACATGGAGGCAAATGTGTTACAGATGTGACAATCAATGGCAAAACTGTTTTTTTTTTTTTTTAAGAAAATCAATGGCAAAACTAGAGCAGCATAAGTTGCATTGATTCACGGTGTAATTTGAATGGGTGTCATGTATGAAGAGAAATCTCTGAACGTATTCGATACTTCTTTGACTATTTTTTTTTTTTTGGCTAAATGACTCTTTGACTAGTCATATGTAATATTACATTAAACCAAATTCTCCACGTAACCATCTTCCACGAATGCATTTAAATTAGATACTATTTTCTTCAAAAATGAAATGAACCTTATCTTTATAGGTTCCTTTTCTTCACTTTTTCTCCTTCCAATTTATTTCCCGTTTCTTTGTTGTCTTTTACTATATCCCAAGTCCAAAAGAATAGTCTTTCTTTTTTCCTATTGGGGTGAACAAGTTCTCCTGTACTTCCTAATTACAATACAATGTACAATAGTGATTCAACATTGACTTTTGTGCATTCTTTGTGTGATTTAGAAGTTATAAAACAAAAAGATGGACCATAGCATGAATTGTGGACTAAAAAGGAGAGTAGTAGAACATGGAAAACAACATTGCTAAACATAAATACATGTTTATCAGATATCACAATATTCTAAGAACCCGAAACTGCTATATTATCATATACGGTTATAAAGAGGTCAATGATATCTACATATGAGGGGGCCATGATTTGCCCTTTCTAAATGTTGCCAAGGATCATACATTTGCAGTCCATGTTCACATTTTTATTGTAAGTGCTGGAATAATACTAGTATCTTGGCTGCATTCTTCAAAAGACAAACATTGCCAAGAACATTTAGAGTATGCCAAAATCAAGAAAAATAGACGAAAAAAAAATATATATATATTAGAGCATCACATTTGAAATTTGTTGTACGTGTTTTTATGTCCTCGGATATTTCTATACTCCGAAAAAAAGTTGAACAGAAAATCTTTGCTTTGTGTTGCTGATAATCTGCTTGGGCCACTTGGTCATTTTCCTACTATTTTTTCATTGTACAAATGGAAAGACTGCCTCATTGAATCCTAACAATGTAATTTCAACATAATGCTTCACTTAGCAGCACCTCTCTCTCTCTCTCTCTCTCTCTCTCTCTCATCTATGGAATTAATAATGACATTCTACAACTGTGAAATCTGTGATAAAAGTAATCATTATCGTCATTGTCAGCTTTTCTAATTTCCATGGAAATCCAACCAACATTTCACTCTAATTGCTTATCCTCTGGATAAACCTGAAAAAACACAATATAAAGCAGTGATCAGTATCTAGTGTTCATGCACAAGGTTGCATACGCAATTAAGTACTTAAAACATGATTTACAATAAATTCTTATTGGCCAGTTTGGATGGAGGGGGAGTAGGGTAAAGCTGTTCGGATATTAGCCTTAAGTGAAAGTGCATCAATGTGTATGACCCAATATTTGCACTGTTTTGCTTTATTGGACCTTGTCGTTAATTATAATAAGAGAGAGAAAGCAAAGCAATTCGTATTTACCTGGCCGTGTTTCTCCTCACTGAAGCTAACGGTTCTAACCTTCAACTCCCCTCTGCTTGTTGTCAGTTCATCTAATATCTCAGCATCACACATTTCCACTCCCCTATCCCCATTTCCAGTATGTGGTGCATCCCTTTCCTGGTATAATATATTATGAGTTTTGCAGGTTAATGAAAAATAATATTGTCAACAATGAGACATTGGATGAAACCTACATTGAAAGATAGGCTGATAGAAACTCTTGGGGCACCAGTGACTTCCTCATACTCAGCTGCATCCATTTCCTGCAAATGATGCTTCGCAAAAAGCTTGGGGAGAATATGCTGCCTTATACTGATGAGAAGGAAGAATGGCAAAGGGAACAAGATTCCAGCTATAGGAATCCATGTTATACCGAAACAGACCAGGAAGTATACGAATTGGAAGATTGTAAACGTGGCTATGTATTTGAATGGTACTGACTCCACAAAGGAAGCATGAACTCCTTCCAAGACCCTGCAATGATCAGCACGATAGGTATTAGAAAAATTGTTGGCAGCCAAGACTTATATTACAAAATAAAGTGAAATCTCCAGCAAGGGGATGTCAGGAATTTAATGTTTCTTTTTTTAATATCAGGAATTCAATACTTCACAGCCATACAAGGATCAGTAAAATCATTGGCAGCTATGTCTCATACATATATGCCAATAGGAAGAAGAAATAATTTCTACTAAGGTTCTTTTGAAAACACTTGACTATCAGCATGTTCATTTCATCCAATCAGGGGGCAGCTGGGAAAAAATAATCATCATTAAGTCTCTTCCCTTTTTTAGACCCAAAAATTTCTACATGTCATTCAACAACTTCATACCCTTCTTGAGAAATGAATCCACTAACGTTTGTGTGTATGCATATGTGTACATTCTCAAATGATTATAAAAAAAATTACATTTGTTTGAATTTCACTTTGTTAAGGGACATAGATAAAGCAAATTTGGCTAAAATGTGAGCAGAAATGTAATGGATAAAAAGAACTACAACATACTTGTACCGCCGTCCAGGTGATATGAAAAGAAAGAGCATCCTTTCCCAAAACTGGTTCCCAGGAAGACTGTCTATGGCCATGAAAGCAAAGTATCCCCAAAGTACTGATGTAGGTATCTTCTTTATTGCAGGCATAGCAAAAACTGATGCTGCCACCATGACTGACTGTAAGAGATTACTCACTCTCTGCTCATTAACTCGGACAGGCAGGTGAGCATCAATGTGCTTCTCAGGATCAAATGTATCCTTTGCATTTTCACCTTTCATTACCGCTTCCTTCAAGTCTTCCAGCTCTTTAACCACTGAAGTAGTCTGCAAAACAAGCATTTTAGGGTGCAGGAAACAATTGCATATAGAATTTTGTATGTGGATGAAGTTTTTTGGGGGTGGGGGTATTGAGCCTATACAATCATTATAAACTCAAGAGAGTGTAAACAACTTTCTTGATAAAATAGTAATGACCATCTCAGAGAGGAAAAAATGCTGTTGAAGGAGGGATTCAAAGAAAACATGTTTCTTTCACAAGTTAGTACTAACCGGAGGAAGTATAACTTGACTGTTGTCCATTTCTATGAACACAGCTTGCATCTTGCCATAGACTTCAGAGTTGCTAGCATTCTGCCTTATGCTTTCCATGGCGCTCTCCACCATCTTCCTTCGCATCAACTGCAACTCATGCATTAGTTAAATTACTTGTCTAATCCAGCTCAATTACCAACTATCCCAAGTAAATTCCTATGACTTTCTACAAACCCACCTGCCTTTTGAGAACAGCAAGGCTTTTAGTGTGCATGGGGGACTGTGGAAGGACACCATTCGAAGGAGGTAACCCAAGCAATCCACAAAGCAAAGTCTGCAACCATGTTTTACAAATATAGAGCATAAATCTTCATAAATTGTACAAATAAAAATAAATGCCAACACAAATTACTAGTGATACATACCATGAAAGCTAGCAATAAGATATCATAATGATATGAAGAAGGGTTCTTAAGATTGAACTCCTTTTGTTGTGCCATCTGTGAAGCAACACTGTGGTCAAAAAAGTAAAGCCCCGCAATCATCACAGCAGGAATAAAGGCTGCAAAGATGTATGCTGGAGAAACCTTGCCCATGTCCTACAGAAGATATGAATCAATATATTTTGGTGCATACACAGAAAAACACACTCCTATCTTATACTTTCATGGAGGTTATGAGACACTATACAAGAAGAGAGCCTATTAGCGAATGCAAAAAGGGGGGGGGGGGGGGGGGGTGTGTGTGGGTGGTGGAAATTACAGGACATAGTTTACCTTTACTACAGTCCAATGGTGTAAAGATGTGGATTCCCATGCAAGAGGGCTGTAGAGCCTTCTGGGAACACCAGAGGGAACTTTTCCGGGTACACCGAATGACAGAGCTGTCCACACTAGAACCATCAAAGGAACCCCATAGTCTGCAATGAAGCTTCTAAACCACCCTGCATAACATAGTAATAACTTTCAGATTCAACATGTAACCTATTCAATGACTAGGCACAACTTTTGCTTGACAAACCTGTGCCATACCACCATGACCTTGCTTTTCTGCTCTTTAAAGCAGTGTAGAGAAGGCCAAAAGTAAATATGATTCCCAGTAATCCATTTGTGTAAAGCCACTGAAATTGATACTTCACTGACTTTGGGTCCTCAGCTTTGGGAACTTCAAACTCACTTGCCATTCCCTGTGATTCAGAATTTGTCAAGTGTTAAGCAGCATGCTTCTCAAGTAGATGTTGTATACTACCTAAGTTGATTCATTTCAAGACTGGAGTTACCTTGATAGCCTCTTGTATAAAGAGAACAGCAATCAGCATGCCAAACAGTTCGCCTGCAATCCTTGTAAATTTATTGATGACTGTGCAAGCATTGAATATTGCAAGAAGAAACAGCAAGAGAGCTGTCCAAACACAAACCCTGCATAATTTGCATCAATAATATCAAATTACATAAAATTCATTAAGAGCACATACTTAAACAAATGATGGTTGATTCCTATTACCATCCAGCCCAAGCCAAGAAGAGTCCACGTCCCAAATCTTCCCTTCCTTTAGCAAAGTTGTACAAATATGTGTACATAATTACAGTTGGCTCTGCAACTCCCAATATTAAAAGAGGTTGTCCTCCAAGAATCGCATGTATGATACCACAAATAGCAGTAGAAGCTAAAGTTTCAACGGTGCTCAAGCTACCATCTGAACAGAATAAAATTTCCATTGCTTTCAAACTTATCAAAGAAAATAGGATAGAAAAGATTTTTCATTTAGTCCCCATTTGGTCACCAAGAAAGTGAGGCATAAGAAACAAAAATCAAAAGAACAAAAAGCCTTAACATCTCAGTTCATCTTTGGCTTTCTACTAATTTATCAGGAATTGAACAAATCACTGAAGAAAAAGACTAGATGACTAACCTGTATCTCTGCTTAGTTGCTCACCAAAGGCAATGACAGGAAGAGCAGAAGCAAAGAAGATGTAGGTGGTTGGGGCCAATATCCTAAAATGTGAAATTGATGGAATTAAAAATACAAATCCATTTGACAAATTATAAAGTAGGTGTATAAAAGACAATACAAATCACTCTATTCCAGCCATAAACCTTGTAGCTCAAGTATCACTTTCTAGTGTTTACAATGAAGACATGCAGGGTTTAAACCCTCCCTCCCCCCCACCCCCCATTGTAACTAATGAATTATCAAAAAAATAATATACCCAATTCCAGAACGAAGACCGTTTGTCCAATCTTGTTTGTAACACTGTAATCTTCCTCTGACGTCATTTCCAATACCCCTGAAGGGAGCTCTCAAGTTCTCCATTTTTCTGATTAAGAAAAAAAAAATCCCACAATTTAATATAAAAAAGTCAGAACGCAGAAGTTCAAAATCTTATAATTTTAATGAGAAAATCCCTTTATTTTAATTGACTTAACAGAAACAAAAACATATATGCATTAAAAAAAATATTTCAAAAAAAATAAAAATAAAAGCAAACATCAAATGGCAAATAAATAAAAACCAGCAAACCAAAACAGAACAGAGTTAAAACTAAAAAATCATGAAGAATAACTTCCGTATAAAAGAAAATGATTCCATGCAATGATTATATCAAGCAACAAAATTTTTCTTTGTTGTGAATGAAAAAATCACTCTTGCACTCCTCCAAGTCATTTGACTGGACAACAAGATTTTTGAATAGTCTGTTTGGTAGAAGAGAGAACAGGAAAAGTGGCAAGACATAAATAAAAGCCTCTTCTTTCCCATCATTCTGCTTTCCAAAACAATCAAAAACTCAACAAAACAGAGAAAGATAACTACTTGTATTAGTCTCGGTTGGGTCAATTTCTTTTCTTTACTTGCTTGCCTTTCTCATCACAATCAACAAATTCAAAGAAGAAGAAGAATAAAAAAGAAAGCCAAAAGAACTCAAATTGTTATGACCTTCATTTCCCAGCATTTTCTTGGCAAGCAAACATGTAAATCATTAAACAAAATCTTTTGCATTTATTTTGACATTCATAAATTAAGGAAAAACCCAGATACCATATAAAACCACCATGCACAAAACATGGTTTATACCACCAAAAAAAAAAAGAAAAAAGGTCTATTACATAAGAAAAAAAAAAATTTTAATGAGAAAATAAATAAGCAGCAGCATTCATTCTCAGAAGACAGAACAAATATAATAGTGATATTTACATTGCTGTAGAACTCACCGGAAAACTTGTCAAAGATGAAGAAAGTGTGTCCTCGTGTTCTTGACTTCCTTCCCTTTCCCTTGAGTCGCTGCTGCTTTGTTGTTTGTAAGTAAGGAAGGGATGAAGAAAGGAGGCAAAGTCCAATGCCTTTTAAACGTACCCCAAGAGTCCTATGTTTATGTGGGGTCCCACTTACTTCCTCTAAGGGAATGTATGACTGCAACTTATGCATTTCCCCAAGTGTCACCATTAAGTTTTATTTATTTATTTTATGGAGGAAGTTTTTGTTTTGTTCATTCCTAATAATGAGTCTAATAGGACCGAATTAGTGGAGGCCAACTTAGACTTGTTGATGTTAATAGGATCAAATGATAAAGACTCCATCTTGTTAATGATTGTCTTAGTGCCGAGTAATTACATGGGAAAAGTTCAGAAACAACCCCATAGTTTTACCATTGGAAGATATTAAATTCCAAACTTTTAAGGACTTTTACAGCTGTACATTTCATGTGCAATGGGTGGGATTTGCTTGGATACATTTATGAAAGTTTTGAGTTTTAAGAGTCCCATTTGATGTGTCCCAATAATAAAATTATGGTTTTTTTTTCGGGTGCTTGCCCCCTTAATTATTTAGAACTCCGTTAGGATAATAACATAATTAATATTCATTTTTCTTGCATAATTGTGGATCTTTATTAATTAAATTCATGATACAAGTTAAAGAATGATTAATATTCAATTATGAGTTGTAATATGCTTGCCAATAATTTATCGATTTGCACCATAAGTTTTTTGGAATGTATTTAATAAATAATGGGAAGGTAATGATAAGAAAAGAATGGATGATATTAAGTAATCTTATTTGAATGTTTTAAAATAAAAGAATTGGAAAGAATAAAATGTAATAAATTAACAAATTTGTTATTATACCCTTATTTTAAAATAAAATGATGAACGTATAGGGGTATTTTAAGAGTTTTAGTGAAAATTTATTAAATCTAATTTCATTCTCTCCTATTCTTATCGATTTTGGGAATAAAAATTTGAGGGTTTGAGAGAAAACGGAAAAATGGGGTGTTCCCTTCTTTCCTTTCAATTCCATTTCCTCCCACTTAAATTCCTAAATATGAGAATGGTTTTTCTTCATTAGAACTCCCAAACAAGGGAATTAATTGAAGAAATACTTCCAAATAATTCTTTTCATTCCATTTCTTTCTCTCTTCCCAAAAGGAGTGTGTAGAACATGTATGAAAATATCATTTATTGGAGTTTTTTTTTTTTTTTTTTAATAATTTGATAGTTAAAAGTGGGAGAATTTAAAACTTAAAAACATTAAAATGAGTCAGTTGATCTACGGTGGTCTTTTTTACTCATTTATTGGAATATTATATGCACCTTAACCAATACTCTTTGATGTGCAACCAAAAATTCCAAGTCTTTTCTCGTCCATGTGCGTCATCTAAAGGAAAAACAAGAAGAGGGGAAAGCCTTGCCAAGCTCACCGTCCGTCTGTCCTCAAAAGACAAACGAGCCTTACTACCGTCCGTCCATCCTTAATGGACGGACGAGTTCACCACTGTCTGTCCGTCCTTAAAAGACGAACGAGGCTACTACTACTACATGTCTCCACTGAGTGAAAGAACGTACCATCGTTAGTCAAGTCCAACCGTTGTAGAATGCAGACTTCTCAAACAAACTAACTTCTACGTCAATTATGGAAGTTACTTCCGAGCCTTTTGGATTCCCCAATAGTAGGAACGGTTACCAAACAAGTAACCGCTCCCCGCATACTATATAAAGGCTCGCCAATGAAAGTGTAAGGGATTCTGATTTTCTGAGACTTGAGTTTACGAATTCATCAGTAAAAAGGCTAACTTTACCATCAGCGGGTTCTTGGCCGGCCTCCACCGGTCTCCTCTGAGTTTTCTGTTTGTTTTCTCAGGATTCAGTCACAAATACATCAAGGCCCGAGACTTTTAGTCCACTGATATCACAGGATTCATCACTCTTAATGCATTCGATAACAATAAAAAATTTATTTAAAAAAAAAAAGTACCCTCTTTTTGTAATATCTTATAGCACCCAAACAAATATCAATACAAGTGAGAAGTAGGTGTAGGTTGCATACAACTATTCCTTTAATCTAGCTAAACTACTGATTAATATCAAATCACAAAATTAGATGAAGAATAGGGTTTTTCTTTTTAATAGAAAACAAAACAAAACCAAACCAAACCGAAAACAGGTGATATATTAGCAATACTGAAGAAAGTATGTGTGCTATATTAGCAATACTCATGAAAATAGGGTACTATTTATGAGTCTTACTCTACTATTTCAGCTAACTTTTATCTTTATCTACAGTACTTTCAGTAAAAGTTTTCAATTTCAGTAAAATAAGCGAATCTCAAATAAACCCTACATGTGGTAATTTGGGTCGGTAAACCCAAAGGAGAACTGTATTTTATGGAAATTTGGCTAGTCTCTCATTTAAAAGAAGCCAATTAATTATTTGATGACAATCAAGTATTAATGTACAGCACATAAGTTATTACTCTTTTGAAAAATAGGTAGAAAATCTTCTCATTTTCTTTACAGTCATAACATATTTCACAACAATTTTTTATTACTATCAATATGATAAGTAGTTTAATAATGAATAATAAGTCAAAAACCTTGTAACTCAATTAATTGACAGTTTCTAGTGTTCCTAACCGAAATATTTATTTGGAAATCCCCCTTACCGCTAATTATCAAATAATAATAATAATAATAATAATAATAATAATAATAATAACAATAATAACAATAATAATAATAACAAATGATAAAGTGGTGTCAATTTATAGTAAGTATCATGTGAAAATCAATAATAGCATGTCAATTTAAACAATTGTGAAAATTAAAAAAATTATGTCTATACTTTACTCTTCATAATATAAATATATATATATATATATATATATGGGTTGGGTTCAAGTTTCACCTAGTGTAACTCTAAGCAATGTTACACCAATCAATATTTTTTAATTGGATGTGAATTTTGACAAATCGATTGTTGGATTACATTATCTTTGTAAATTCTTCATGTTTGCAAAATTTTAAGGTGATTAAAAATCAATAGTCATGTCATCTATCAATTATATAAATTCAGGTTTTCGTAATTTAAAATAATACATAAAAGATGAGTTTATGGATCGAATAGTAAATAACCTTCGATTGGTATGAAAATTGGCATGCATGTTTAGAACATATAGAACATGTAATCCAACAGTGGAATTTTCAAAATATGAATTCATTAATAAGCTATTGAGTGGTGTAATATTGCTTAGAGTAACACTAAGTATAACTTGAACTCAACCCTATATATATATATATATATATATATTGAAAACACTCTTCCTAATAAATTGATGAAAGTATAAAGTGACTAAGTGAGTGTGGTATATACTGGTAATGTTGGTAGAAAATTTGTAGTATGCTATGCTCTGAAATTTCTATGGAAGTGATTTTTTTCTCCATAATTTGATAATTAAAGTGATGTTTGATGTTTGATTTTTTTTTTTTTTTTTTTTTTTTTTTTTTTTTTTTATGGGCAGTGATATATGTTTGATAATTGATTCGTGAATGGACCATTATTATTCTAGCTGGATTTTGGCTTTTCTTAACTTGATTCAAGGTATATATGCATATAAACAGAAGTCGTATAGGTTGGATCAACCTTTGGCAATTAAGTTCATCCTTAATTTAAGTTAGACTAGCTCTTAATCTTAGGTTTCTTTTCCCCCCTACCAAATTAGTATTTTTTTTTTACATTAAATAAATAAATTATATATTTAAAGAAATTTTCCCAAAAAAAATATTTGCCAATGTCAATATTTCGTATACTTGCATAGTTATGTTTAAATTGGTATATATCACATTCTCAAAAAAAAAATGATATTTATCCTTTCTTTTTTTCTTTTTTTTTAATCTTGTTTTGTTATTCTTTACTTTATCTATATTTATTAAAAAGAATTAATGATTAATTCAATGGAGTCAATGTTTGAATTAGTGAACCATGATATTAGTATATCACTCCTTAGGATACGTTAGGCAAGAGAATTTTTGTTTTTGTTTTTAAATAATTTTCAAAAAATTGAATGTGAAACTAATTTTCAAAGAATAATTTTTACATTATATGTGTTTGGCTCACACTTTTAAGAAAAAATTTCAAAATATTGAAAAAAAATTGATGTTTCGATGATAAGTTTCAAATTTGAAATATGAAAATTTTTTCGTGAAAAAGATAAGTTTCTTAATTTAAGAAATAGAAGAGTTTGGACAAATTCATGGGCTCTAATATTTTCAATTTATTTATAATTATGCCATTAAAATTATTTTATGTATCTTGAAAACATCCTCTCAACTATTTTCAAATTTTTTCTTTTTTTTTTGGAAACTAAAGAAAGAAAATTTTATTGATGTAAAAGAAAACGTGTATAAATAAAAGACATACAGCAACTTTGCATGTCACAGTAAAACAAACCAAATAAAGAAACAACTTCAAAAAATTATTTAAAAAATAAATCAAAAAAAAAAAAAAAAACATACACACACACACAACTTTAAAGTTCTCTTGAGTAGCTGAAACCCGCTGGTATGTCTCCAGGACTGCTAAGGCCCCCTCTAGAATCACCTTTGGCTGTGTTTGAATTTTCTCAACATAGAACTTGTTTCTGGCCTTTTAAATTGTCCAATACAAAATTGTCCATATTTCTGAAAACTGTATTTTAAAAGCATCAACCAAACAGTAGATTCAAATGTGGGACTCATCATTTTATGGTTTCCAAAACAAAAAATTTTATTTAAATCTTCTTACCAAATAGGCCCTTAACAATTTGATACTCAACAAAATTTTGATGTCAATCAGTCTATAAGAGGAATATGCACTTCTCAAAGAAAACACGAGCTCACATGCAGATATCTGAATATTTGAGATCCAAACATGATGCAATTTAATTAAGAAAATGTTATTGACATTATCTAAGAGATTAATTATTATTATCTAAGTAATTATCAATTTCTTGACCATTTTTTCAAACTTCATGCCTCCACCGACGTCCACTCTCATTTTTATAAGTTGACAAGAATTCCTTATGGTTGTTGTCCTCCTATTAATATTCGACCAATTTGTCCTTTATATCATGGGTTTTTTTATGACAATTCTTGTCGGTGAATATAATTTATAATTAAGGTGACGTTTACATAACTACATTCCAAGACAGTCTTATACGACGCATGATTTGTATCATGAGAAAAAATTACTTTTAAGTATGACAGTTAAAAGTTACAACACTTTTTTTTTTTTAGTTATATTAAAAGTTACAACACTGATAATCAATAATTTGTAATAAATTGCAATCATATTAGTTGTCAGAAGCAAACACAAAATATACTTATTTATTTCTCAAATGATTATTGGTTTTTTTTTTTAATACAATATAAAAATTTTACTCTATCTTAATTTAAGTGTATATGTGTATGAAACTCTCCCCCGTAAACTTGAACCTCGGCCCTTACCCCCACACCCCACAAGCACTTATACTTGTGGAGTAACCATCACGCTAATGGTACGCAATGATGATTACTGGGTTTATTAATTTCACATGCTGATTACATTTTTTTATGTTTTTTTCTCCAAAAATAAGAGAATTTTATGCTAATATGGGGATGTCTTTAAAATTTATCCTATCTTTTGTTGGTTTTTGAGACTAATGGACAAAAATTAATTTTATTAATATGATAAGTAATAATGCTACAATTAATGATATCATGTTATTGACCAAGTTGCTTACCTTTCACTCTCATCATTAATGGCTGTATTTTAAGAAATGACCTAACTTTCGTAGACATGAGAGGGGGAGTGAGGATCTAATATATATATATATATATATATATATATATATATATAACAACACACCATAAACTTCACCAAAAGAAAAACAAGAAAGCCATTGAAACTTTTTAAACATTGTGCATACAAATATTCTTTTAAACAAGATGAGATAATCACTTCTTTTTTTAATACCCTATTAATTGCTACTGTCAACGAAAGTTGGTGCCACTATGACGGAATTTATATTTGTCATGGAAGCACTAGGTTGTCACAGAACTTTAGCCGTATCCAAACACAATATTCCAAATCAGGCTATTAGGCTAACGTGTTTAGAACTTTAGATCCTAATGGAAAGATACACTGACCTTAAAAAACACGTACCTAATATTCTGCTTAGTTCACAGCACACCTCGTTCACGAAAGCTTTGCCACATTAATTAAAAGGTTCACCTAGCTAACTAATATACTTCAAAAGTATATACGTTCAATTTCAAAGTTTGTGGATTCCATTTCAAAGAAACCAATATGATCCACTAAAATTAGCTTAGACCTAGATAGGTAGGTAGGTCAAAATTGAAATTTATCATAGGTAGAGTTTAAAACTTTAAATGCAACATTGCAAAACTCTTTTGATAAACCTGTCTATCTTTTCCAAGGGGGAATACTAATTTAAAAAAAAAAAAAAAAAAAAAAAAAAAAAAAAAAAACTCTACACTCCCTAGTCTTGCCCAATGCAAAACCCATCTTTCTTTCTTTCTCTCTTTTTTTTTTTCTTTTTTTTTCTTTTTTTTTTTTAATTTATAAACAACAAAACTAATACCATTAACTACTAGAGGCTAAATCAGTTGGAGTACAAAAAAAAAATGTATAGCGATACATTTTCCATCCAAACGAATAAATCAGAGGATAAAAGCAAAGCTAACTATATAGTCTAGATACCTAAAAGAAATGAGGGTTTGAGATTATAAAAAGTTTTATATAAGCTTAAATAAAAAGACCCTATATATGACGATTGGTATTAATATATAGGAGAGTAGTTTTGTACTCAAGTCGATGTCATATATGCATGCATCATGTGAAACCGAAAGTAGATGAAGATTGCTATGATCTCTTAGTCTTATAAGGAGTAGGAGAGTCAGAGACACTCCTCGATCGTATCTTTGAAGTATATTTCTTCGTATAACATCATCCATTGAAGAAGAAAAAAAGTATTGAGATCGATCATGATATATAGATGACAGTCACAGGTAGGTATTCTCAATCTCATGCATGCATGCATGCAAAATATGTGACAAAATTTCGTGTGCAAATTGGTTTCCTGTTTGTCCAATAAAGTAACGCGGCATGTCCAGTGTGAAAAAGATCAATTTGATCACTTCTTTTAGATTTCTCGACACTTTTTCCAACATGCATGCCCAGAGAAAAAGAAAGACATGTGATCTTAAAATATATAGTGCATATATATATATATATATATATATTATTTGAATTTTTAGTTGTCACTATTCACTACCTTTTTTTTGCGTGCATTAGCTTGCAAGTTTATGCACGTGCGCCAAGGATGGAATAAATTAGCTCACGCCCTCGCCAGAAGAGCAGTTTCATCTACAGATTTTAATGTTTGGGTAGAATAATTACCCTCTAATTTGGAGTGTGTACTTCAAAACAATATTTCTTAATTTTCTTTTTTATATAATCTTACCTTTTTCTCAAAAAAAAAAAAAAAAAAAAAAAAAAAAAAAAAAAAAACCTTAGGCCCTAACAAACCAAAACCTATGAGCATTCGAGAATGTGAGTTGGTTTTTTTCGTAAATGCGAGTCTGAGTCATTCAACATAGAATTTAGCAAACTCCCCTATTTACATATGCACGCTGATGAGCTTTACTTGGAAACAATTAATTTAATACTTCACACTTGACATAGTAGCCTCGTAGGTAATTATGCATCCATTTTTTAAAGAGTAAATTTTATATATATATAATTTAAATTATTTTTCTCGTTCTATGATAATTCATCTTTATCATCAAGTTACAATACCAATTTTTCTTATTAAAAAAAAGTCAAGATAAAAATTTTTACTAATTAAAGTAATTAGAACTCATTATTTTTAGAAATATTTAAATCATATCTTCATAAAAATATATAAGTATTAATGCTTGGCCCACTTCATACTATTAAAAAAAAGAAATTGTACTCACACTCAATTAATGTCTTTTTCTCTTCTCCAAAAAAAAAAAAAAAAGTTAGTGTCTTTTTCTACTTCATACTATAATGTCTTTTCCTTTTCCTTTTTTAATTCAATATTCTTCACTCTTGTTTTGTCTTGTACTCATGTATAACACATTTATTTTAGGAGTAGTTAGACTTAGAGCATCTGTTCAAGAAAATATATAATTAAGTAAAAAAATTTTGTGAGTTAATTTTAGTATTTTTCAAAAATAATCTCTTTCTATTTATTGCTTACCTATCTTTTTCTTTTTACATTTAGAGTTAGGATATATGAATGCATACTCCCCCTCCTAAGAAGATAAATTTATTTTTGACTCTGTCACTGTCAGTACAAAAAGTATTACTCTTTACACTCATGTGAATGTTGAATCCTCTCGTTCGGTGTCATCTTGATCAGACTTGCATTTTATATGAATGCAAATAGTATTGCTCTCTTTAGTCTCTACAGTGATGTAAATGATGGATTTCATCATTGGGTATCAACCTAGGATTCGTTTTTTTTTTTTTTTTTAAATAATTAGGAATCGGATTTATGTGAGTATAAAAGTATTATTTTCTCTAAAATTAGGGATATAGGAAGATTCTAGGGATCATTCCAAAGTTAGGTAAAACACCAAAAAAATTAGTTAAAATTTTTAGATGACAGCCTCTATATATATATATATACAAAGCTTTTTCTTTAGAAAAGAATTAAGGACCTTAACTCTTTCTACGCAATAACGTGGCTAGCTTCTTCCCTATGTGGTATGCAACTGCATATGCATCACTTGAAAGAAAATTCAAAGAAAATGAAATGTAGAAAAGTTTCCAAAAAGTTGGGCTTTGGAAATTGCAAGAGCTTTGAAGTTTGAAGAATAACCATTCACAATTAAGGTGAGGATCAAATGATAATTTCCACGTGGTGGAAATTTATTTTCTTTAGACAAACGCGTGTTCTCCTCAACGGCTCAACCAAGAGACAATATGGGCAAGTTACTGAGACGTTGAATTTTCAAATAAGCAGACAAAATAGACAGTAACCATCACAATCACTGGCTTCTTCAAAGTGGCAATTTGGCAAAGGACAAATGAGAATATACGGGGATAGTGTGAATTCTAGTCGGTAAACTTGGTAAAGTCTTTGAATTATCATTTAAACTTTAAAGGCGAAAAACTCATTTTAGTCCTTACATTTTCACGCGATTCTCCTGGAAAACACGTCTCACGTCTCGTTTTTGTCTCTGACGTTACATCAGAGACAGAAATTACACAGCTGGCAAACGGCATGCACTATTGGCCTAACGTGGCCATTAAAATAATAATAAAAAATGTCACGTCAGCATTTAAATTAAAAAAATTAATTTATTAATTTTAACTAAATAAAAAAATTAAAAACAGAATTAAAAACTAAAAATCATATGAATTGAGATCTAAATGTGTGTCTTGAACAAGAACATAAACCCAGAAATTTATTAAAAAAAAAAAAAACCAAACCCTGAGATCAAGAACACAGTTCGAGATCTAAGAACAAAGAAAGAAAAAAACGCCCACATACACACACTTTCTTTCCTTCACTCAAACTCACTCAAAAAAACAACACCCAGATCTAAAGTAGTGTCGATCCTAGTCCAATTTGTCAGGTCGAGGCGGGGCGTAGTCCGACTCGTCGGCATTGAAGATCCAGAAGGTGTTCCGAGGATTTCAGGTGAGGAAGAGCGTGAAGAAGATTGCGACGATCAGGAGAGAAGTCGATGAGGTGGAGAGGTGGATCTCGAGGGAGGAGGTGCTGGAATTGATGAAGAAGGACCCAAAGGAGAGGTTGAGGGTGAACGAGACGCTGATGAGCTTGCTCTTCAGGTTGGATTCGGTGAGAGGCGTCAATTTGGGGGTTAGGGATTGCCAGAAGAGTGTGATCAAGAGGGCGATCGTGTTGCAGGAGTTTTTGGACTCCATTGTTGCTGATGGACAAACCTTAACCCTAGGAGGTGAGGTTGATGAAGCTTCCGATTCCTCCGAAATCGGGGAAAAGGAAGGTAAAGTCTCTAAGTCTGAGGTTGAAATTTCTGGTGCTAATTGAGCTAAATTTGTATTTGAGCTAAATTTTTTGGGTTTATTTTGTGTTTGTTTCCTAAGAAAATATAGGTTTATGGGTTTGTTGGAGATTGGATTGTTTACTGGGTTTATGGGTTTGATTTGCTGGAGAATTCGGTGTTGTATGGTTGATTAGTTATTCAATTATGGACTTCGTGAAAATCATGTGGATTAGTGATTTGCTAGAGAATTCGGTGTTGAATGGTTGTTTGTTGGTTTTTTTTTTTTTTTTTTAATAAATTTCTGGGTTTGTGTTCTTGGATGTGGGTTTGTGTTCTTGTTATTCTTGTTCAAGACACACACTTAGATCTCAATTCATATGATTTTTAGGTTCTAATTCTGTTTTTAATTTTTTTTTTAGTTAAAATTAATATAAAAAAATTTAATTTAAATGCTGATGTGGCATTTTTTATTATTATTTTAATGGCCATGTCAGGCCAACAGTGCATGTCGTTTGCCAGCTGTGTAATTTCTGTCTCTGATGTAACGTCAGGAACAAAAACGAGATACGTTTTCTAGAAAAGGGACTAAAATCGGTGGAAAAAAAAGTTAAGGATCAAAGTGGGAATCGCGTGAAAATGTACGAAATAAAATGGGTTTTTCGCCAACTTTAAATTATATATACCAAAAACTAATTAATGTCTTAAACTGATGATAAAGAATAATAATTTTGGGACAAACAATATAGGTTGGAAATAATATCATATTTATAATTAAAAAAATTTTAAAAAAAAAAGGTAGTGAGCAATTTTTTTTTTTAATTTTTGAGAAGATTTTTATTTTTAATTTTATTGGTTAGCATGATTGGAATTTAAATTTTTTTTTTTTTTGGGTAAAAAGGAAAATTGAGGAATGGGGATTGTCCATAGAGACAAAAGAAGACGTACGAGATTGAAGCTCAAGTTTGAGTGAAAATGACTGAAGTTTTGGTTTCTTTGGTCAATGGTTGGTCTGATTTGGGCAAAAAATTAATTTGGCAAGTCGACATTGGATTTATATATATATATATGAAATAGGTTCAAGTTACATTTTTTAAACCATTAGATTTAAGTAGATATAATAATAAAAAAAAGACCCTCATTAATGCTAATATTCTAATTGATCTCATTTATTATCCCTTATTTAATACATGTCGTACTTATTTCTAAAAAGAAAAATAAAACCTCATTAATAATTATTACTTTAGTTCTTTCTACATGCATAATGGCACCAAAAAAAAAAAAATTGGGCTTTAGTAATAATCATTTTTGTAGTCGAAAAATAATGAATCTAACTATTAAAGTATAAAAACATGTGTGATGCTCACAAAAAGACACCAACAAAAATGTCTAGAATATTGTTGAAAGAACTATGTTGCCATTATTACTGAGATTTTATTTCATGAGACAAGATCTGGAGTGTTCATGTTGATGAGGCAAGGAGCATGGTGGTGAGATTGGAATTAAGCGATGGAATTGAGTTGGAGAAAAGCAATGGAGGAGAAAGGGAGAGCAGAGAAAAATGTGATTATGCAGGAGAGAGAGACATAGACTCTTTTTTTTGGGTTTAGAGATAAGTATGGAATGTATTAAATAAAGTATAATAAATGAGATTAATTAGAATATTATCGTTAATGAGAGTCCTTTTTTGGAGAGTCTTTTTTTGACCATTGGATTTACTTAAATCCAATGGTTTAAAAAATGTGTAACTCTTGTAACTTGAACACATCTCTCTCTCTCTCTCTCTCTCTCTCTCTCTCTCTCTCTCTCTGTATATATATATATATATATATAATTTAAAATTATTTTTCACGTTCTACGATAATTCATCTTGAGAAATGATATGTCTACAACATTTTTACAACAAATCTTAAGTGGTAGGTTGTTACTGGTTGTTATTGTTGGAGCAAAAAAGTAATCTTGGTGTTAGGTTCAAATTTAAACAAATAACAACTAACCACCTATGATTTGTTATGAAAATGTTGTAAAAATATTATGGACGTAGCACTTCTCATTCATCTTTATCATTTAAAACACCAATTTTTCTCATTAAAAAAAAGTTTAGATGAAAAATTTTACCCGTTAAAGTAATTAGAACTCATTATTTTTAGAAGGGTCATGCTAACGAGTGCTCTTAGGGCACTGGTTAAAAATCCAATTAAAGAAAGTTTTTATGGAAAAAGAAAAAAAACAATAAATGTTTTGACAGTTTTTTTCATTTCTCATAAAAGTGATGTCAAAATTTTCTTTAATTGGATTTTTAAACAGTACCCTTAGGGCACTCTAAGCATTTCCCATTTTAGAAATATTTAAATCATATCTTCATAAAAACATATAAGTATTAATGTCTGGCCCACTTCATACTATTAAAAAAAAAAAAATTGTACTCACACTCAATTAATGTCTTTTTCTCTTCTCAAAAAAAAAAAAAAAAAAAATTGTTCTCACACTCAAATAATGTCTTTTTCTACTTCATACTATTAATGTCTTTTCCTTTTTCTTTTTTAATTCTAATATTCTTCACTTTTTCTTTTTCTTTTTTTTTGAGAAAAATAATATTCTTCGCTCTTATTTTGTCATGTGTACTCATGTATAACACATTTATTTTAGAAGTAGTTAGACTTAAAGCATTTGTTCAAGAAAATATATAATTAAGTAAATTTTTTTTGTAAGTGTCTCTTTTTCTTTTTTACTTACATATCTTTTTCATTTTACATTTAGAGTTTTTTTTTTTTTTTTTTTAAAGAGAATTTCAACCTATAATGTCTGTTCATGATGATAGCTCTTTATTATCAGATCAAAATACCGATCGGTTTTTGGTGTAGATGGGAATTGAACCTCAGATCTCTTATTCAACCATCAAAAATTTTACCAATTAAGTTAATTAGAACTCACATTTTACATTTAGAATTAGGGATATACGAATGCTTCCCCCCCCCCCCCCCCCACAAAAGAAGAAATCGTATGATTTTTTGGTTAAAAATTCGGGACATTTTTCACTTTTGTAGTTCATAAAAAAATATTAAAAAAAATTAATAATCACAGATTTTTGTTAATAATATTTTATATATTACATCCTATATGTTAAGGTATATCAAAGTGACGTAGATGGGCCTCCCATAAATTTATTTTTGGCTCTGTCACTGTCAGTACAAAAAGTATTAGTGTATTATTCTTTACACTCATGTGAATGTTGAATCCTCACATTCGGTGTCATCTTGATCAGACTTGCATTTTATGTGAATACAAATAGTATTGCTCTCTTTAGACTCTACACTCATGTAAATGATGGATCCCATCATTGGGTATCAACTATCAACCTAGCTAGGATTCGTTTTTTATTTTTAATAATTAGGAATCGGATTTATGTGAGTATAAAAGTATTATTTTCTAACCTCAAAAAAAAAAAAAAGTATTATTTTCTTTAAAATTAGGGATATAGGAAGGTTCTAGACTTCTAGGGATCATACCAAAGTTTGGTAAAACACCAAAAAATTAGTTAAAATTTTTTAGATGACGTGGCTACCTCCCTCCCTATGTGGTACGCAACTGCATGTGCATCGCTTGAAAGAAAATTCAATGAAAATGAAATGTAGAAGAGTTTCCAAAAACTTGGGCTTTGGAAATTGCAAAGAGCTTTGAAGAATAACCATTCACAAATAAGGTGAGGATATCCAATGCTAATTTCCATGTGGTGGAAATTAATTTTCCTCGGATAAACGCGTGTTCTATCCCCTCAACCAAGAGAAAATATAAAAAATAAAAAATAAATAAATAAATAAATTAAAAAAAAAGAAAATGCAGACGCAGCACTTAAACGTGCTATCCAAACATACACTATATGAGATAATGTGGATTCTAATTAATTCAATTGATAAAGTCTTTTATCGTTTAATCTATAAATTGTTTACTTCAAAAATTAATTAATATATTAGATCAATGACAAAATAATAATAATAATAATTTTGAAACAAATTGTATAAGTTGGAAATACTATCGTATTTATAATTTAAAAAAAAAAAAAAAAGATGGGACAGTGGTTAGAGATTACTAAGCTCTGGTTGGATCATGTAATTAATAAATAAATAAAGATAATGGAAAGGATATTGAGCAATTTTTTATTTTTAAATTCTTTTGAGAAGATTTTTATTATTAATTTCATTGGTCAGCGTGATTGGAATTTTAACATTTTTTTTTTTTCTTTTGGGGTTTGGAAAGGAATTTTAAGTTTTAACATTGAGGAATGGGGATTGTCCATAGAGACAAAAGAAGACGTACGTGATTGAAGCTCAAGTTTTAATGAAAATGACTGAAGTTTTGGTTTCTTTGCAGTGGCGGCTCTACTTGCAAGCCAAGTGGTCACATGACTACCTTGACTTGAAAAAAAAAAAAAATAGTATATATACACTTGTCAAAAAAATGTTATAAATATTATATGCTAAACTAACCTATTGTGACTATCCTAATAAAAATTTTGAACACCTTGACTTGAAAATTACAAAAATTTGAGTTCAACAAAAATAAGAATAGTGCTATTACATTCACAACATTTTTACAATAATTTTACAACAAATCTAATGTAGTAAGCTACTACTGATTCTAATTTAGGCCAAATACTAATATTATTTTTTTACCCACCAATAACAGCTTTTTGTATAAGATTTATTGTAAAAATGTTGTAAACGTAGCATTACTCCAAAATTAATTCTACCTCCAAACATAATTCTTAATCCCTTTTTTTTTAAAGCTTAAATAACAACAATAAATATTAGCTCAAATAACAACAATAAATATTAGCTCAAATAACAACAAACATAAACCAAACAAAAATAAGACAAGACCAAACAACAACAAATGAAAAAATTATTCAACAAAAAGCCTATTATAAAACAAAAAGATAAAATTTGTAATTCGTTCAACCTATTTAATAAAAATAATTTCTAATTTCATTTTTCATTTTTCTTTAAAAAATTATACCAATAAAAATATTATGATAATTTAAATTTTTTAGTGTTCACCCTAAAAAAATTTCTAATGCCGCGGCTGCTTCTTTGGTCAATGGTTGGTCTGATTTGGGCAAAATAATTAATTTGGCAAGTCGACATTGGATTTGGACCTTTGCGATATCGTTCTCTTGCAAAACTATTGGCCCTTTTTTTTTTTTTTTTTTAATGGGCGTTCATTTAAATATCTGGCATATTACAAAACACAACACAAGGTTTCAAAGAAACACAACACATGATGGACCAACCAATAGCCAGACGAAAAATAGATACAGCTAGCAAGACGCGTTTTTTTTTTTTTTTTTTTGGTGAAATACAGCTACGCAAACCTACAAATCCACACGCACACGCAAATAAAAAAAATAAAGTTTTAAAATTGGTGTAAACAAAAAAACATAGAATCATACTCACAACTTCACTTTTTAACTTTATGAAATGTATCTCTGTTGGATAATCTTAAAATCACTTAGTAAAAAAGAATAAAAAAATTTACATGACATTGGTCCGAACTACAATCTAAAAAAGGGAAAAAATTTGGTACTAGATGCGATCTATGAAAAGAAAGAATGCAATGCTTCATTTACTAGTTACAATCTAGAAAGAAAGCAAACTTATATTAACATGGAATCGGTTTATAAACCCAAGATTTAAGTTCAAAAACTAGGTTATAGAATGGATCTAAGCCTTTAAAATCAAGCCATGTTAATTCTCTCTCTCTCTCTCGTTTCAGATCATTCATATGGATAATTAGACCTCCTTTTGTTTCCAATGAAAACGTTCAAGGTTCAAATCTCATTTCCTTCGTTATTATTATTATTATTATTATTATTATATAATCTCTTTTTATGTTTCTTTGCTTTAGGTCAGAAGCCCTATCAATTGTGTAATCTAGCTGATCAATATGTAACGTAATATTGCATACGCACTATGCAACAATGAACCTTGTGCATGTAACATTATAATTTTTTTATAAATATTTTAACATTTTTCTACCTTTTTGGCTAATACTTACTCTTTTTAACGTTCTCATTGACAACTAGAGGTTTAAGTCGTTAGGGGTACAAAATAAGGTGTTTATATATAGTTAGCCTTGTGGACCAAATCACATTAAAACTTTGATCTGTGTCTCTCTTTGTATCTACTTTCTCACAAAATTGACCTCAAAATTTCATCTTAAATTGGAGGGGTTTGTCAGAAATATTTGTATAGGTTTATTGTGCAAACCTAACTAGTGGTACACCTTAAGATTAGTATCTGAATATTTCAGAGCCAAGCTAATTGGCGCATTGGATAATATAGATCTCAATAGTAAAGATGTAGCATTTCAAGCTATACTTGGATGTAGGCCTTCAAGGCCGAACCATGCTAATGATCTCTCTCTCTCTCTCTCTCTCTCTCTCTCTCTCTCTCTCTCTCTCTCTCTCTCTCTCTCTCTCTCTCTCTCTCTCTCTCTCTCTGTGAGAGATAATTAGGCAAACAAATTGCACTGTACAAGTGAGATTATTATTGTGAGAATTGTTACTTTTGAAGTCCATATCACTGAATAACTGTAGCCTGTACGTGGCCAAACTCTCTATTAGAAGTAAAGCCCAAGTTGTGGGGCTAAGTTAATTCTAGTAAGGTGTTGCTAATTTGTATCCTTCCCAACTTCCAAGCAAGCTTGCAGTCAAATTGGTGATAGTCATTTGCCTTGAGCATCTCTTGAAAGCAAAGTTCATAAAAAAATGACAGGTTTATAAGAAATCAGGCTTGAAAATTGTTGAACCCTATCAAGGAAAAAAATGTAATGACTAATAATGAGCACAATCACGTACGTGCAACAAGGATATGGAAAATGTGGTGTGATGATTTCTAAGTGATAGAAAATAGCTTAGAATAACAATATTACGTTTGTTCTTCTCAACCAATAGAGCCAATTAGGGCACCAAGTGTGAGAGTTTCTTAGCCACACCAAATTTAAGAACAAACAAGAAAGCAAGATTTTAAACATCACACACTATTGATGGCTTAGTGTTATCGCAACTTGGCAAGAAGAGGAACATATTCATGGAGCCATCGAAATTTATAATCTTGACTTGTGCAAGGCTCCAAACAAACACTAGCTAAAGTATGTTATATATACTGTCAAGAAAACTGGCAAAAAAAGACCGACACGGGGCTTTCACTATCTTTTTCCTTGGACTTGGATTGGTTTGTGTGAAGAGATATTCGGATCACATTGCAGAAGTCTCCCAGTACACACATGAATAGCCCTATTCTTCTTGCCATATAATTGGATTTGGCCCCCCACATACCTTTTTATGGTGTGCGAGTGAACACATATGTTGCAATTCAGGTGGCAAAGTGCTTGGCTGGGTAGCTAAATAAACAAAAGGAAAAATGTTTTAAGGTATTGCAAATTAAATTGACATATTTTTTTTTTTTTAAATTAATAAATATGATAAGATTTAAACCACAACCTACAATTAACATGGTTGTTGAGTTGTCACTTCTCATTATGTTATCATATATATAAACCAATCCATAAATTCAGGGACGGATCTACGTTGGGGCAGAGGGGGGCCATTGCCCCCCCCCCCCCCCCCCCCACAACATTAAAAAAAAAAAAAAACTAGTATAAAAAAATTAAGATTTGCCCTTATATATATATATATATATATATATTTGTCTCTCCTCCTCTAAAATATTTAGATATTGATCTACAAGAAAATAAATAAATAAATAAAATTCATGCCTCTTTAACTACAAAAACAAAATAACAAAATAAATATGGACTAAACAAAAATCGCGCACAAAATAAGAAACACTCATTTTGTATGTTATGCTTTGTTGATGTGTTTTATAATATGAAATGTTTAAGAAATACTTATTTTGTATGTAGTATTTTGTTAAATATGAAATAGATGCTAGTTTTTATTTTCATAAATTTTTTTTTGGTTTTAAGCTTTGCCCCCCTCAGGTATGAATCCTGGTTCCGTCCCTGCATAAATTGGAATATATAGTGTGACCTTCTCGCATTTACACCCTATATATAACTGTAATTTCCTAAATACAAATCATCTTGCTCACATTTTGTGCTCCACTAAGATTTGTATTATAATCTTTTTATCTGCACTCCTTTGTAATAGGAAATACTTTGATAACAATTGAATTCAATAAGTAACAGCATTCAAAGCAAACACTTAAGCTAGCTACAAGAAATAAATTACCGAATTTTGTGTGGGGGAACCGTTGCCCTTTAAATTATTTGGGATCTTTGAAAAACTTAATACTAAGAAAAAATATATATATTGAAGCACACCTATGACTTGTTTGGATTGAGGGGGGAGAAAGGAAAGTAGAGTAAAGTTGGCCAAAAATTAGGTTAATTTTCAATCAACTCAACTCAACTCTACTCTTCTCTACTCTCCATCCCTCTCTCTCAATCCAAACGGACCACTAATTTCCTAGTGTTTCATTCATACAGTCTCTAAGACTGTGAAACATGTTCACAAGGCTGATTTTTTACCAAGTTCGTGTTTTGCTGTAAAACTTTTTTAATAGACGTAAAATGCAAATATAAATGGCTCATGATATCTTTTCCTTTCCTAATGGTGGATTCCATATTTCCAAGGATCAGCAAGCAAACATTGAAGATAAAATCAAGCACAAAGTCCACAATTTAGGGAAAAAAAAGTCTTTAGTCATGAAACACTTCCTTTTTTTTTTCTTTTTTTTCTTTTGTGGTGAATAAGAGGATTCATTGAAGAAAAAAAAAATTAAATAAAAGTGTCCAAAAGACCGGGGAACCTTGCCCATACACACTGGGCCTGATGCATCCCACCTTCTCATACAAAAGGGCCCAGTGGGCCAAATAATGGGCCAATCCATGAGTCTCTCTGAAAACATGATTTACAAACAAAAGGGGAAGGACACGACAATCTCTCTTACAAGAGTTAAATCTCTAGAGTAATGCTCTTATTTGGATCGGTTAGAAATAAACTAGAGTGGAACACTTCAATTTTTAAACCAGTTGAATTGGACCTATCTGGATGATAACACATGGCATCAATTCAGATGGGTATCGGATAACTGGACTCTAGATCCAATCCTTACCATTAATAATATACTAGCTTGTAACTTCATGCATATGCATAGATGTAAATTGTCCATATTTTTTTAAAATTATTGTGAAGCACCTTTTTCTTTTTTTTTTACGATTTATTTATTCTAGACTTTTTGTTTTTTGTACTTAATAACTTATTTGGATGAATATTTATGATGCGGTCCCATATTTTATTCTAAAATTAAGTAAATAAAACTCTTTAAGAATAAATAATTTAGGACATACGGTGCAAAATTGGAATTAAAATTTGAGTTTCTCAAAACTTTATCTATTATTATTATTATTATTATATAGACTAGATTGAATAAAGCTTAAAGTATTGTTCAATAAAAGCAAATTAACGAGTTTTGATCTAGTTTCATCAATAAAACATTAAAACAACTAAAGAAGCAACCTCTTTACTTTGGTCACTAAAATCTCAAAATCTTCTTGCATTGCTTCTGTGCACATTGCCTCCAAAGCCCCTTACAACTTCAAGATACAGTTTTCTAATAACAAATTTCTTTTTATTTTTTGTTTGGTCTCACACTTGTAGGCAAAATCAAATAAAGAACAAAAGTAGCATAACACCAAAGGAAGCATGTAAACAAGAAGTTCCTGCTAATTTGGATTAGAATCTAGAAAACTTAACAAATTTCAGATTTATTTAGCATTTTAAAGTAAAGTAGCATGGAATTGGAATACTATAAAATGGTGCCCCTTGCACTCTTTACCTTTGGGCAGTGATTTGAGTGAAACTGAATTAAACCAACAAATGAATCTTTGTTCTCCTCCCCCAAATGGCTCTTGCTTACCAAGTTTTTACGTTTTCATTGACACTCTTTCCACATTCTTCTTCAGAGATTTGTAACACGATACAATATAAGCTTTACTAAAATAATTCCCTAGTAGAGCCAAGGGGCTTGACAGCTGATAAAAGAGCTGGTATTTATTTATCTTTTCTTCAATCATATCCTTCAATATATGCCACATTTCATCTTACGCTCAGTGTCAGATTAGATTTTGAGTTCAAATTCTTTTCGTGTGACTTATGGTAGTATGGTGCTGACAATTTGATAAACTTTCTTGCAACAAAAAATTTACAATTTACTAAGATAATTTTGTTTTGATTATTCACCCCTAAATTCATTGATATTATTTTTAAGCTAAATTGCAAACTACATCCCTAAAATTTGGAAGTGTTTAGATTTTACACTCTAAAATTTCAAAATTTAAAGGTGTAAAATTCAAACACCTTCAAATTTTAAGAAATAAAATCTAAATTCCAAAACTTCAAGATATAAAATCTAAACACTCCTAAATTTCAAGAAGTAAAATCCAAATTAAAAAACTTCAAAACGTAAAAATTGTGAAATATTATCTGTAAGGACACGTTTTGCAACCCAAGCCCAAAAATGTATGGAATTTTGGCCTAATGAGCCCAGTACAATAAATTTGTAGAGAGTGGATCAAAGAACTAGACCCTAATAAATTGGACAATGACTAGTATGGATTTAAATGATGATCAAACAAAAGCAATGAGCATTGATCTGAATTAATGTACTGTCCGAGGAGGTAAGTAAGTCTTCATATAAATCAACTAAACCAAATACAAATATAATTTTGATGGCTACAGTGTTCTCTCTCTATTTTTCCGATTCATTCCTCATGGAGGGTCTCTTACATTATATAGCTCCCTTTTGACCATCTTGATCCCACACTTATTGGTCATCTGAGCCCTTATTTGAGTACCTGTCCCATCAGACACCCTCTTTGGCTTTCTGTGAGTTGTGGTAGCCAAGGCAGCACTGTTCATAAGTCTTCTCCACATAAATACGGCCAGAAAAGTAGCTGCAATGCATTCAATGCGATGGTAGCAGCTTTCCCTTAGATATTTTTGGGTTCCCCTCCTTCTCGTATGTTCATGATGCACGTCCATATCACTGGAGTTTCATAGATGGTCACTCTGATCATTGGAATACATATTTGAACTGTACTTATCGTATCCGAGGAGATATTCCTCTTCGGACAACATTCTCATTTATATCTTGCTCATTAAATCCTGAGCCTGAACCATTCATTATCATTCGTTTCTCCTCGAACCACTCACGCTCTTGGCCAAGGTCCAAGACCCAATATATAATTTGGGCCATTAATCCTACATTATCCGATAAACAAAGGATTGTTAATTCGTTATATATTTATCTAGAAATAAATAAATAATTATAAACAAGGGATGTTATTATTAGAGATATATATTAGACATATTAGCCCAATGTAATAGGCCCAAGCCCATTCCTGCTTGTACTAGTAGTCTAGGGTTTAGTCGCCTATATATACTCATGTTAGGGTTCATTGTAACATATGAGGTTATTGTACTACACTCTCAAATAATAAAGATGTAGCCCTTAAGGGATTCCTCCGTAGATGTAGGCCGTAAGGCTGAACCACGTAACCCTCGTGTTCTCAGTGTTCCTCCTCTATGCTTCCTCTTCCGCATTTACTCTAGCATACACAACATGATATAACACATCAATATACAGACTATTCAGTCTTTCTCATACTTTATATTCTTAACATGGTATCAGAGCCAAACTTCGTTCTTGACATCAAACAAATATCTCTAGCAAACAAAGAAGATTCTTACGTGCACACTGCCAACAGAAGTCACACATGCTTGTCTGCTGGATCTAGACTCCACAGCATCTCGTAGTCGCCATGGCTCACTGTTGGGTCCAGATCCTCAAGCCCATGCAATCCGTGCCTCTCCCTATCAGATCTATGCAAATCCAAGCCTCGCCTAACGAAACCAACCACAGACGTGTTCCAAGATCTCTCGCGACTAAACCCTAGAGACTATTAGTACAAGCAGGAATGGGCTTGGGCCTATTACATTGAGCTAATATGTCTAATATATATCTCTAACGGTTATAACAATAGGAGTCTTTTTTGAGTTTTTCTCTTCTTTTTTATTTTTTATTTTTTTGATGGAGCATTTTTGCACTACTATCACTATGACAGAAAACTGAAATTATATATGTCATTGTACAAACATTTTTACAAGAAGATCCCAAAAGAAGCCAAACGTTTTCTTTCACGCTTATAAAAACCAGGCCTCTTCCGTAATAGCCTCTCTGCTCTTCAGACCAAACACCATACCGACGATACATAGCTCTGACTCTGTCTCTTCCTAATTTCATTTTATTTTAGTTTTCCCTATTTTACTTTCATTTCCCATACACCATTTGATTGATATGCTATAGGAACTAAAATTTCCTTCCCAAAAAAAAAAAAAAAAAAATCACATTTATCAAATCGTTTACTCATATAATTCCTCACTATCACTGTGTAAAAAAAAAAAAACCCAAAAAATTAATAAATAAATAAATAAAAGAAAATAAAGAAAACCCTTTTCTTCAAATTTCAATACAGCTTTTGACAAATTTTTGTGTAGCTAAGCTGTGAATTTGTGATTCTCGTTTTCTTTTGAGTTCTTGAATTGGAACCCATTGTTTTTATTAGCAAGAAGATTGTGTTTTTCTTTTTTCTTTTGTGGGTTAGAATATTCTGTAACGTTTCTGGGATTGTTGAACTTTGTTTCTGAGACACTAAAAGAGATGGAGAAGAAGAAGGTGGCGGTACCGCTTGTGTGCCATGGCCATTCACGACCTGTCGTCGACTTGTTCTACAGTCCGATCACTCCGGATGGGTTCTTTCTCATCAGTGCCAGCAAAGGTTTTTAAGTCTCATTTTGCAATCTCTTGCTGTGATTTTTGGATTCAAACAATTTTTCTCATCTGGGTTTTCTTTGACTTTCTGTTTTGCTGTGTGTAACTGCAAATTTGGATTGAAACCCATTGTTCTGAAATGGGTTTTCTTCGAAAAGGTTGTTCTTTTAGTAATCGCTGGCTTTTTGATGGATTAGGACTGTTAACATTTTCTTAATTTGATTTGTGGTGAACTTGGTTTTGTTTTGTAGCACTTTTTTTTAATTGGGTTGTCTCTTTTGTGTGGTTTTGAATTGTGACTTTAAATTGTAACACATTGTTATGAAAATGGGTTTGCTTTATATTTATTTGTATTTGTATAATTAATTACTTCCTATTGTGTTGGTTTATGACTGTAAACTTTCATGACTGGCTAGTAGTGTACTTAATTTTGGTTAGTTATAGAGCTCATGATTCTTCAACTGAAATTGGTGCTGATTTTGAAATTTAGATGGTAGTCCAATGTTGAGAAATGGGGAGACTGGGGATTGGATTGGGACCTTTGAAGGACATAAAGGTGCAGTGTGGAGCTGCTGCCTGGATACTAATGGTCTACGAGCTGCATCTGGCTCTGCAGATTTTACAGCGTATGTAATTGTGCTTATTCATATTGAAATATGTTATCCTTTTCATTAGCTACATGCCTGCTCAATTTTGGTAGTTCATATATATATGTTAGCAATAGATTCTATTTGAAAAGTTTGTGTAAATTTAGGTTGCGCAGAATAGGTATTGATGTTATGTGGTACTTGATATATAACTCAAGTGTTACTCAATATCATTCTGAATGATAGTGCTACATATCAGTATGCAATATTCATTGTACTGAATGACACATTGCAATATGTACATGAAAAAATGTTTTTTTTTTTTTTATTAAACTTTTTCCTTAGACGATGTAATTCTTTTAATTTAAATTAAAGTATTTGACTTGTCACGCATGGTATTGTATAATAAACAATATAGCAAATACATATAGATACACGGCATTACAATTATGACGTACCATCTGGCAACAACATACCTCTGAATTATATATGTGGACAGAAATCTCATTTTTCAAGTCTGTTGTTTGCCTATGAAGATTGTTGTTTCACAAGTGTGCTTATTTAAATGGCATCACTAGGTAGATTTAATTTCTCCATTAGGAGACATCAAGATGTTTTACAATTAAGATCATTATCATACCCCTTCCACCCCCTCTCTTCTTTGTCTCTCGCTTTTTATCATGCTTCCTTGCAGCAGCAATTGTTAATATGATAGCATTTGTAGCAATATGGAGATTCCTTATGCTTATATTATACATGCAGGAAATTATGGGATGCATTGACTGGGGATATATTGCATTCTTTTGAACACAAGCACATTGTTCGGGCATGTGCATTTTCAGAGGTAGACTTAAATTTTGATTTTTCCCCTCTATAGAATATCTCTGTTTGTATTTGATCTCTGGAGAGTATTCCTTTTTGCTTCTTTAAGATTTTCAGAAGGGGAAATTTTGCACAACTTCTTAAGTGACTATAAAGATGGATTTTTAAAGATCAATTCAATATAAGGCAACAAAGGGATATGAGAAGGGTTATTATTATTCTAAAGGTTTTTCTTTTTTTTGGTGGTGGGTGTTTTGGGGGTGGGGGTGGGGGGGTGTTTCGGGAAGGGAGGGTTTAGGGAAATGGAGCATGATTTTGTAAATGCTTTGATAATGACTAAAATGCGGACATATTGGTAAGGATATTTATACAACTAATAGGAGCAACTGTGCCTTCTCCCTCAATGTTTAGTCTGAACTAGAATTCAACTGAGTTGCGTTTGTACAGGATACACACCTTCTACTCACTGGTGGATTTGAGAAGACACTGCGTATTTTTGATTTGAATCGTCCTGATGCACCACCGAGAGAAGTTGATGATTCTCCTGGTTCAGTTAGAACTGTTGCATGGCTTCATAGTGACCAGACAATATTAAGTTCTTGTACTGATAGTGGTGGTGTCCGGTATGCCCAGTTGTTAATGATTGATCAATGTTAACACATTTCAATTTGTGTCTGTTCTTTATTTCCTAGGTTGCTTAGCGTGAAGTTAAGAGATGCTTATATGTAAAGAAATGGATCTAATACATGTCACATATCAGAAAATTTTTAAGTTCTGAAATTGATGCTTTGTAAATCAAGACAAATAAATGAGATGACATATAATGTTTAAAATGTAAGTCAGTTCTTTATTATATAATGGAATTCTTTAGATTATATACTATTTAGAAGTAAATCTTGGATTATTGAAGAGTTTATGTCAAATAGACTTCTTTTGAAAGTGTTCATAAAATTCACTAACCTCCTTGACACATATTTGACTGTGTATCTATGATACAAAGGAAGCCACTAATGTATGTGTGCATCATAGAGAAGGTCATCAAACAATGCTTAACTGAAACATAAGGAAGGAGCAGTTTAAGCAATTTTCTCTTTGAATTTGAGTTGGCTGTGGAACTCCAGTAAGACTCCCAGCCATGGTTCTTTCAGTTGGGTGTGGAAACCTCAGCTATACTTTTATAAATAATTCTTTATGTAGGCACAATGAGACCTTTAGTTCTAAATTGCAGAACCTGTATTTTGTCATGCTTGGTTTCTAGCTAATGGAATTTTTCCTCGTCTACTGCCTTGATCTTTATTTGTCTCGAACCCTTACCCTTATAATAATGGTAGAAGACAACCACCACATCCTCTTTCAATTGTAGACTAATTTGATTGCAATTGCAGTTTATTTGCAACATTTAGTGTGCGTTTGGATACCGCTTATTTTGCTGAAAACTGAAAACACTGTAGCAAAATAATTTTTAAATGTGTAGAGAGACCCATTTTTAATGAAAGTTTTGTTGAAAGAAGAGGTTTGTGGGTCCCGTGAACAGTGCACGGGACCCACTGCCAGACTTGAAATGCGCTTCTCCCAAAAAAAGAAAAAAGAAAAAGAAGCCAGACGTAGACGCAGACTCGCATGGGAGAAACGCAATCCAAACGTGCCTCTAGTCTTGCAGAGATAACATTAGTTTGAGATTATACTCTTCTTCTGTTGAGTTGGATCTGTGTTTAAATTTTTGTATCACTAACATTATCATCTTTATCTGGCTCTACAGGTTATGGGATGTAAGAAGTGACAAAATAGTTCAATTACTTGAGACCAAGTCACCCGTAACTAGCGTTGAAGTGAGTCGGGATGGCCGCTATATAACTACCGCTGATGGGTCGACTGTTAGGTTTTGGGATGCAAATCAGTAAGTTTTAAATTGGGTATTTAAATTTTTGTAATGCTTGTGATTCTGCATGCTTGCCTGATAACTTATTTGCTTGTTAATCCATCAGTTTTGGATTAGTTAAGAGCTACAACATGCCATTCAATGTGGAATCAGCTTCATTGGAACCAAAGCTTAGCAACAAATTCATTGCTGGAGGAGAAGACATGTGGATTCATATGTTTGATTTTCATACAGGAGAGGAGATTGGTAGGTTATAAATACCTTTATTCAAGTTCTATTGTCTATTGTCTTTGTGTTATTACTAAGAGGGCTATACATCATGCCTTGTCCAAACCTTTTCAACTTGTCAATTTCATTTTGCTTCTGATTTATGGTTTCTATTCCTAATTTCTGCTGCATCCATTTGGGAACATGCATATCTAATTGTTGAGGGTGTTTGGATACTGTGTGAAAGTGCCTAATACGCTTTTTTTCTTTTTTTTTTCATTTTAAAAGTATCATGCTCTTGCAGAACAATATTTCATAAACCACACATATTTTGTTGTCTGTGAAAAATAGATAATTCAGATTTGTAAGTAATAATTTTTTTTTTTCACCAAATAGCCGGGGCTATTGTCAATTTAAGGGTAGTGATATTTGTTAATTTTCCTGTGTTCAAAGTAATGGTCTCCATTTATAATGAGCCTTTTCACTAATTTAGGATTTGCATTGTGGTTGTAGGATGCAACAAGGGTCATCATGGTCCTGTCCATTGTGTTCGCTTCTCACCTGGAGGGGAATCTTATGCTTCTGGATCTGAAGATGGAACCATTAGAATATGGCAAACAGGCCCTGCAAATCATGATGAGAATGATGCACTTCCTGGGAATGGCCCAGCTGGGAAAGTGAAGGTTGGGGATGATGAGGTTACTAGTAAAATTGAAGGCTTTCATATTAACGACAAAGGGAAGAATGAAGAGGAAAAGGCGATTGATATCTGACTTAGCCTCAAGATTGTCTGGAGCATTTACCATGTGTTACAGCATTTTGCCATGATTCTATATGCATTTCAGTTTTTGGTTCTTGATCAATGTACACTGCATGTCATTTCCACTGTAAGCTACATGTGGTTCCCATGTAAAGTATATGTTGTTTTCCTGTTTGGTCAGTTCCATTTCAGTTTTGGTCATTGTGAACCTTAATCAATTTTTGTGTAAAACGTGCATGTTTTCGCCTTTTGAATACGTGATACATGCAGGTCCTTTTTTTTGAACTACTTGTCAATCTTATCTTATCTGGTTGGTGATTATAAACCGCCTATTGGAAGAAGTGTGGCTTATAAAGGAGGGGTGTACTGATTGCTATATATACTGGAATTCAAATTAGCAATTAACAACTGACGTTAAGTTAGTTACTAGTCTTTTAGGCAATTGAGGGTGGACTTCATGTGTACCCGGTAACTGACTGGTCCTAGGGCAAAAAGATACATATACTAGACTGATTCTTCTTTGTTTTGTCACTTGTAATTCACTAGTTTTGGGTTTTGTATTAGGTGTTAATGCAAAGATGTTGATTTCTATCTGTAGTTTTCTTAATTAGAGCTTTAGTTGTTATATTTACTTTTGGGGGAAAAAGAATTTTTCCCCTCTATGTTAGGGGTAGTTTACAACTTCCCTCCTTATTATTGAAACCAATCAATTTCCTCATCTTATGTTTCGAAAATGAGCAAATATCTGAAATCCATAACTTTTTTTCAGTTGAATTCAATGAAATTACAAATGCATTCTAAGAAAACAATAGTGCAATCTTCAACTTTTTCTCTTCTGGTGTATAACTAATAATTTCCTTTAAAAATTTTGTTAAATTTAATTGAGAAAATACCAAATTGGAGGTATTTGCTTATTTCTCAAACATAGAGGAGGAAATAAGTTAGTTTAAAAAATAAATTAGGGAATTGTGAACTACCCAAACATAAAGGGGGGGGGGGGGGGGGGGGGGCGGGGGGGAATGCTTTTTCCCCTTACTTTTTTTATGTATAGAAATGGTATTGATTGCTTTGAATTTTAGCAATTTCATTAATTTTATCCTAGCACAGTTTGATGCTATCAACACTATTGTCAATTTAAGGGCAGTGATATTTGTTAATTTTATCCTAGCACAGTTTGACATAAAGTACTTAACGTAATCACCATCAATAAAAGTCCTATTTGTTGAGGCAAAACAAACTCGAATAGTTTTAGAGATGAAGTCAATCAAGAAATCGAAGGCTTAACAACTAGGAACATGGAAACATAGAAAGCATTGAGCAATGAAGCTCAAAATCGAAGGCTTAGGGCCTGTTTGGTCACCCTTTTCAAAACATAGTGTTCAGTGTTTAAACACTGAACACTAGTGTCCAAAATTTAAAAAAACATGTTTGGTCACCGTTTTCTGTTCAGGGTTGTTTGAAAATTATTGTTCAAAAACCCATGTTTGAACAGCGTTTTTTGGAATCACCTCGGAGCTAATTTTAAACAGCAAACACTAGTTTCTAGTGGCACTTCGGTAATTAAATTGAACACTCTTATGGGGCCCACGTGGTCAGCTTTTTTGAATGTTTGTCTCCTCTCTTTACTCTCATCTCTTCACGCCCCGAATCCTCTCTACCTGGTACGAAGATCACACAGTAGTGAGCAACCCATAACTCTCACCCACCTCCATAACTCCCCTCACCCAGCGCCATTCCACTTCCATAACTCTCCTCACCGACCCAACGCCATTAATCCTAACCGACCCATCATAAACGCGTCTTCTACACACACCGCATCACCAACATAGTGTCAATCACATTAATCCCTTTCTCAGAATTAATTCCTCACCTACGAAGCTCTGTTGCTAATGAAAAGCCAAACTCACACAGTCTGAAGGGCTTGGTCAGGTAAAGATTTTAATTTTCTTAATTGCTTGTTGCAGCTTTCTTTCACATCCCAATCAAATTCAGATCAATTCACATTAATCCAGGTTAGGGCTTATTTTAATCCCACATCTTCTTTCAGATGGAAGCCTCACTCTCATCCTCATCCACCTCTCTCGTGCTATACAGAGCATCTGCTTCCTCCTCTCATCGTGTTCCCTTACTAGTAGGTCTGTCTAATATAGTGAATCATTTTTGCTTGTTCTGTTATAATTTTGTACCTAACTCATGTATTTTCTCTTTATTTTGTAACCTCTGTGTTGTTGCTGATGTGAACTTGAGATCAGTAGGTGTAAATGTAAGTTTCATTTGACAAAATTATAGTGAATCATGTGTGCTTGTTTTGTTATACTCTTGAGCATGGAGACAACTCATATACTCTTGCAAACTAGTAAATTATTCGATGTAATTTTACATCTGTTTAGAATGTTATTCAAAACCAAGGCATTGTACACTCGTACTTTTTCTTTGATTATACTAGAAAAGCGGCTTTGTAATTTCTATTTCTCACTCTAAAATCTGTAATTTGATTTTTTATTTATTATTTTCTGGTTTTTTTTTTTTTATGTCTTAATTAAAAAACAGCAACTCCAATAATGTAAAAATCTCAATTTAGGGGGTAAAATATATATTGCTAGTAACTTACAAGGCTACAATTCTAGTAAATTTAAAAGGAGTTGCTACTGAATTTTAAAATGGCACTGAGTCCTAGTTAAATTTTGTTGAATGCCACCCAAAAAATTGGGTGTAAAATTACCTACCAATCACCTATTTTGAGATAAAAGTTTTGTACATTGGGTACAATCTATTATAGTTTTAAGTTATCATTACATATTCCAGCTTACTTATAATCATACAATAAGAAGGCTTTCATCAAGAAAATTCAAGGATGAGAACAAAATAAGAAAATGCGAACGTGGTATCATTCTATAATTCAATACTTTCATTTCTTTATAACCAATGATTTGATAAGACCTGATGATATGAAAGAGAGTAAATTTACACCAAAAATAGAAGCTCCAATTCATTTTATCCTATGCATGTGAGGGGCTCCTGTATCTGTATGCTGTCCAAAATATATTAGAGCATTATCCTTTTGTGGCTCTCACAATTTACAAATACACAAATTTCCTCAAAAAGATGATTTTGTTCATGTAAGTTCATTGATTTCAGTTGATTTCAGCTGGCTCCTAAGCTCTTGCATCTCCTTCGCTTGAGCCTGCATAAACAGAAGGGAAAATTTTAAAATCTGAAGACAGTCACAACATACAGGGGGAAAATAAAAAAGAAAAGGATAAGTCACATAAAAAAAATGACTCTCTGCAATATATTGTAAGACTTTTCAAATTGGGACTTGCATCCTCAAGGTTTGTTCCATTGCATTTTACTGTAAAAACAGATGAAATGTGCAATCTACCTTTGCAATGCAACAGCATTTCTCAAGAACATTTCTTCTAGATTAACATAAATGACAAAGTTTGGCTATGCAAAATGCTATAAGTCTCACTAAAAACTAAAAAAGTAACATGACTATACATTTTGAAAATCAAACCGTTTGATTGCAAATTCTTTATGTTTTTAATACATATGTCAAATTTCATGTCAATCCGATATTATTTACTATTCGATCCGTAAACTTATTTTTTATGCATAATTTTAAACTACAAAAACTTGAAATTTAAACATTTGATTAATGCAATAGCTATTGATTTCTTATGAAAATTTTGTAAACATGTAGGATATAAGATAAAATGTAATCTAATGATGGATTTGTCAAAATTCACACCTAATAAAAAGATATTAAGTACAGATATAGTTTTAGGCTACAATCAAGTTTGTAGCTAAATTTTGTCCTAACAGAAAAAACGTAAAAGATTAAACCCGAGTAGGACAAGATGATGCTTTCCAAACCACATATTGAAATTAAACTAACCGTACAATATGGCATGATAATATATTTGAAAATTAGATTGAAATAGATTTTATACGTGCATGCACACATTTATATTCTAAATCTTCTCACATTTTAAGAATAAAGACTTTCTTGTATCAAAAAAAAAAAAAGAGTAAAGACTTTAATAGTGTTAGACATACATGAGAATAGATCCTTCAGTATAAAGGCATGGCCTATAAAATTCCTTAACTTTCTTAATTAGTAAAAATGTGTGTGAACTGAAGCAGGTCATCCTTTTCGACTTCCATATATATCTATATCCATACAGTTAGTATGTCAAAATTCCTTGACACAAGCAGTGAATCCTCAATGCCTTAAAAAGAGTAAAACTTCTAGATAAGAATATTCTTGTTATTTAAAAAGAAGGAAAAGAATTGTCATAGTAACTTATCTTATAAAATGAAAAACAGTTTAATATAAATTACCCATTAAAATAATTTAATGTTTTTTTTTTTCCTAAATAAGAATTTAAGAATTTGTAAATAGTCAAGGAGCAACAAGCCCTTGTTTGAATAAAAAATTTAACTTTATTGGGAGTATTATGGGTAAAATGCAATACACCCCTTAACTTTGGGTCAAAATCAAGTTGACCCTTAAGCTTCTAATTTGAGAAATAATTAAATTGATCATTCTGTCTAAATTTTTGTCTCTCTATGTTTCCCTTAAAAATAAAAAATAAAAAAATAAAACTTCATACTAGACTTTATTTTAATAAAAAAAAATCTGTTTAAATTATAATTTAATTAAAGATTTCTTTTTTTTATTTCTTGTGCTTTTTTCTCAATGAAGGGAGCTTAATTCAAACCAAATGATCAATTTGGATATTTATCAAAGTTCAGAATTTTTTATTTTTTTTCATTTTTCATTTTTCCCTTTTATTCTATATATAAACTACCACTATGAAACATAAATTATCAACACACAATGATCCACCAGTGACACACATGCTCTAAAACATGAAGTAGCAAAACACAATAAAAAGAGTTTATGACAATAAAGCACCTCAAATAATAACCTCCAGCAAATATCTGTCCATTCCTGTAGGTGACGCCACTCCATGGCAAAATCATACTCAATTGTATTTGGCTGCGAAGAGTGTGATGTTGCTACTGCATTTCTCTTTGGAAAAGAAAAAAAAAAAATCCACACATAAAAATCATGTACCTAGTGCACTAAACTCCCACACACATATAATGTTTGAATCGAAGAGAAAAAGAAACGCAAAATCAAAAGAAATTGGTCGGCAGGATTAAGTCACCTTCTCATCACGTTGCCTTTGACGCTTGTTTACATCCAGAACCAGATGGCCAAAAAATTTGGCTGGTTCTCCCTGCTGTATTAGAGTTCCTTTGCAACCAACAACAGGCCTGGGGTCAAACAAAGCAACAAGAATATCAGATACATGTAAAATTGATCTTGCATAGAGTTTCATAATATTCTTCATCCATAGCAAGTTATTCATGTTCCTTTGTATTGGTATAAGAATCCTTTTGAGTTAATATAATTCAAGTACTCCAACGGATAAGTTTAAGTTTTAGTTCTTTGAAATACTAGAACTTCCTGACTTTCTTGTCTAGGGAGAAGAGGCTTCATGGCTAGAAAGCACGGACGCGGTTGGGAGGGTGCCGCACCCGAGTCCGACACGGGACGAGGCATCCGACACGGTTGCCTGTGCGTCAGTGCCGCGTCTGAGTTTTTTTTTTTTTTTTTTTTTTGGATTCGCGCCGACTCACGGTTGCCCGTGCGTCTGAACCGGGCTGATTCAGCCAAAATCAGGCCGTATCGGCCATATCAGGTCGTATCAGCCGGCGACCGATACGGCCGAAATATGCCTTGAAACTCGCCGGAACAGTTGAAATTATGACCTCAAAGGCATAGTAATGTGTTTCTTGCCTTCTTCTTTCTTTGTTTTGTGAATTAATGCATGGTAATGTGTTTTTTAAGAATATTTTAATAGTAAAAATATATAGAAAATATAAATAAAAATATTTTTAATAATTTTTTAATTGCCGAGCCCCGCCGCACCTACATCCTACTTTTTCAAAAATTGCCGAGTCCCGCACCCACACCCGCACCCGCACCCGAGTCCCGAAACGCACCCATGCTTCATAGCTTCATGGTGATGGATCATAAATGGTATTTTGAGAACCATGGAAAGCATAGCAATCATTATATATTAAGTTATTAGTATTTTACTTTACTAGTAAAGGTTATTTTTGTAATCCAATAATTAAGAATTTCTCAAGTCATTAGAATTAGGTTTCATAAATCAATTGGAATTAGAGTTTACTATGTCAGTCATAATTAGGATTCAGTAGTCTACATGAGCATAGTATTGTACTCCTATGGAGACATTATTTTTTACGATGAATAAAATTTAACTTAGAATACTCTCAATGGTATGGTACTGACTCCAACCAACCTGAGGTCATCACTCCTAGGTCAACTATCCTTTATTTTTCCATTCTTCAATTTTATTGTTCCATTGATTTGGTCTGTCATGTGCCAAGTATATATTAAAATCTGTAGTGATTTTGATTCCCTTGTAAATCTCCAATTTACAATATTCATGGTATAACTACTCTTATTAGTATACTAAATACCATCTTAAGTTTCAAAATGTAGTTGTACACTTCGCTATAAAGGACTGGAAACTCTAAAGTCTCCAAAAGAAAATTCTAAATGCATCAACACTAGAATAATTAGTACAATGCACAAACATAGAAAATAGAAATATTGATGGTATAAGTACCTTCCATCTTCTAGAATCAAGCATCCACTCTGCAACTTAGATATTGCATCCTCAGCTGCATCGTTTGATTTGAATATGACCAAAGCCTTACCTGTGAGCACATGAAAGTTGAAACAATAAGCATTTAAGCTTATGAGTTTGAGTTTTCACCGCATGCCAATCAAAGATTTAATACTAAATAAAATCAGTGACTATTTGGTGAATGCAAAAGGAAAAAGCCAGAACAAGCTCCCATACCATAATGTGGGTGTGAAAAAGTACCCTGTTGTATCATCTTTGCCTCAACCCTCCTATTAAATGCATGCCAGACTAAATCCTAAGGAGGACAGGTAAAAAATGATAAGGATCAAATAGGATGCTATAGACTAGGCTGCATAGATTCCACGAATGTAGCAAACATATCAAGATTAACTATCACTTTGTTCAGGATTTATTCAAGAAGAAATAAATTGTCACTCCCTTTGTTCAATCAGATGATCAATTGGGTGATCTACTCACAAAGCTGTTATCATTGGGTGATATTCTCACAAAGTTGTTATCTTGTGACTCATTTCAAATGGAATGTAGAGTGGAGATACGGTTCAAACTCAAGACCATCTGCTCTAGTATTAATGACAAATTACCAATTATCCCAAAACCTTCAAGTTCTAGGAAATAGTGAATTTAATCATTTAACCACTATTCTAACAAATTTAACAGGGGAACCTAAGGTATAATACTTAAAAGAACTATACCTGAGTTTTACCCTTTAATTATTTATATTAGGTAACAATGCTAGAAATAATGTTCTATTAGTGAGGAATAGGTCTGTAAGCTTTTCTTTTCTATTAAAGTACATCCTGTAATGTAAAGGATGAGATGTACTAGATTACCACATGTGCATCTATCATTCGATTTTAAGGATTGGTTTAAAGCAATATTATCTTTGAAATACAGTTAGGTATGATATTTCTTCAAGGACATATTATAATGTTAGGTTTAAATTTGAATAGATTCCTCACATAGCTTGTCTGGTATTCTGTATAAAAATGTGACAATTTGCATTTGAATGTAATAATAAAAATATATAAGGTTGGAGTTGGACAAGTTTGCTTCTTTGTAATCGAGTCCCATATCATTAACTCCTATAAAAATCCTAATTTTTGACATATTCGGGAATCTCTTTTCCAAGCATGGACCAATTCTTCTCTAAATCAAGGAAATCATGTGAAATATGAGGGCAATATGCAGCTCATACGCAGATAATTAATTTTGCAAAATCATACAGCAAGGTTTTGTCTTTTTCCCCCTTTTTGAGGGGAGAAGAAAGCAAGAGTTATGAACCTGGAGAACTATTAGATGTACCTCTACTTCTAGTGATGTATATGATGGATCTAGATTATCCAGTAGGACCAAGGTGCCCATTTCTTCAGCTGTCTGCAGTCTTTGATCCCAAGGCTGAGAAAGTCAAAAAGAAAGAAATATGGTTAAGATATGATAGTATCATTTTTGCATATCATAAACTATATTTTCATTTTTCTTCAATTTGTAGATCATTCCTAAGGTATCTATGAATGAAATGATGATAAGCTCTTCTAATGAACTAATAACTAGTTTATCTACTCCCCATAGCTAGATGGGGAGTACAGGAAATATATTAGAGATCCTGTTACTGCACATGGAGGACAGATGCACAGACACCCAAGAATGGAGCAAGGTCCTTTATGTATGTACACAGGATATCATGTTGGACCCAGCACCCAGGTCCCACCCACAAGAAGTTTAGTTTAATAAGCTTGTCCACCAATCAGGTTTCTTGTTTTAGTTAAAACAGGAAAATTTGTTTCCAAAGAAGGAAAAGTGAGGCAGTATATTACTAACTCAGAGAAGAAAATACATTTCTGACTTGGAGAAGAAACTGTAGGCAGCATGGGTTTTTTATATAAACTAGTGCATATGTGGGAATTCAGCAGACAGTCTAGGTTCAAGAGTCGACCAGCCAATCAGTGAAAAGAAATAAGTGTGACAGTCACTGCGTGAGAGCTATCAAAGAGAAAAGAAAAAAAAATCCAGCGTGTGACAAAAGTAAAAGGTTTTTTTGAAAGGTTTTTACACATAAATTTTAGTGTTCTTGTGTGGTTGATTTATTTTCTTATTGGTTTGTGATATTTGCTTGGTAGTTTATTGGCCCAACATCTCACAACATTCCAACAACAAACTCTGTCAAGCATTTTCTTGAGTTAAAAGTTGCCTAAATGAATTACCTGAAAGCAAGGATATATTTAAAAGGTGCAATGTAGGGAAGAGGGAACCAAGTAATATTGGAATAGGTATGTGATTGTCGCTCTTTGCAATATTGATAGAAGGTGGTCTACTAAGACCAATGACAGAAGGCCGATTGAGAAACCATCTTTGCGACATTCTTATGCTACAAAAACAAGGGAAGAATAAGGACGTTTCACGCATTATTGAGATGGATGGCTACCAGAAAAAATAAAACCATTTAAACCAAAGAAGGAAGCTGCAAAAAAAGAAAAGTCTCATTTCAAAATACAGGATAATTATTCTATTCCTATGGAATATCCAGATTCCCCTGACTGACAACTTATTGTAAAGGTTGAATATAGGTTGAAATCATCAAATAGAATATTTGATCTTAAATCAAGTACCAGAATCTTCATTCTTTTATCCACATTAGAAGTTCAAAGCAGCTTCCCAGAAAAAAAAAACTCAATGCAAAATTAATTCGTGTAAGCAAACACACTGTAAACTAGCAATTTCATGGTAAAATAGAAATATGGAAACTCACTAGTTTCTTGAACCAAGTGCTTCTATCCTGCAAGCAAGAAAAGAATAGAAATTAGAATAGTACTTAAACTCAGAATACAAAACTCAATTGAACGTGCTCTTGTTTGTAAACAACTTCCATATTGTGGATTTAGAGACCATCCAACACCAAAACATAAGATTCCAAGTCACACCGTTATATACATCAGACAGTTATCAAATTTCTCTATTGTTTTTTACTCAATGTTAATGAGTCACATATGACCCTTCATCTTCTTACGAATAATTGAAATTGAAAAAAATAAATAAATAAAAATAAAAAATTAAATTATGAAAAGTATATATCTTTATCAACCTTTGTCTATTTAAAAAATACAACATTAACTTAAAACACTCAGGACTTACAGCATCTGGCCTTCTAGTAACCTCCAAGAATTGGGCATGAGTTTTGGCACCCCTATTCCCAGCAAGTTCAGGAACCATTTTATCAGAAGCATTGCCTGCCTTCCCATCAATATCCTCCCCCTTTTTGGGTACCTTTTTCTGGCCATCCAGAAGAAGCTTCCTCTTTTTATTAGGCCTGGTATCTGATTCGTTCATAGGTAATAAACTATCAGAAGATCTCACATTAGCTTCATCCTGATCTTGTCTGAATGATATTTGACCAGGTTCAGTCCCATCTTTGTTGATAGTAGCCTTTGGCCTTAATGTGGAATTCTCATTTGACATACGTCTGTTCTCACCCATGCTAGTCATGGCCCTTTTGGATTCTGCTCAAACCATAAACAAGTTTATTTCATCCAATAAGTTCAATTCAGATGTAACACATACAAAGTAGGCATAGAATAAGGATTAAGCGATCAAATTCACCATTTTCTATTAGGTTAAGCATTTGGGACAAATGTTAATTTATCATGTGATCAATGTATGTGATCCTAAGTTCGAAACCTGTCTCCACCACCCAACCTTCCATTTAAAAGTTAAAACTTTCACATGTTGGGCCCCACTTATTGAGGTCAGAGTTTGGGTCTACACATGAGAGGGAGTGTCAAAATAATTGCAGTGAGGAATCACCTAGCAGCACTGGGCTTACTCCATTGCCAGAATTGTCAGTGTTTACAGCACTGCCCCCCTTCTCAACCAAACCAATCTTTGATGACAAAATTGATCTCCCTGCTTCCGTTTTTATATTCCTTTTAAGATTGGAAGGACTAATGAGCTTTGGATCTTTCCTCTTGTTAAAAAAGTACTCCACTGCAATGCATACAAATATTTGAAGAGAATGAATGAAAATTAATGTCAATTCAGAATTAAAGAGATAAGGAAAATTTAGTTATCAGAACACATGAAATTCTAGTGTATTAGGGATTTGGATCATATTGCCTTCCAGTTTCGAAATCAAAGGAAAATCATTATTAGTGCACATTTTAGAAGAAATGAAATTGAGCCACTCCTAATTATTAATGAATATGTGTAGGAACAAGATATATATTTAGATGAACATATACAGAAGCATTCTACAGCAAGACTCATTGTGCAACTCAAGACTTTTGTCCATTTAAATTCCATAAGAATTGGTCAAAATTTCAAGGGATCAACAGGAAAAATAACTCACAAGAAAGATGAAACATTTCTTAGTCTCAAACGACAAGATCAAGATATTTTCCTAATCATAATCCTATATCTTATAAAAAGCATCATTATCAATATTCGTACCTTTAATTCCAGCTATTTCATCATTAAACTTCTCTGATATTACACACTTTTCAACATCAACAGTACGGTAAAAGAAGTAGTCAGCCCATTTCAACTCTGTTTTAGATGCTTGAGGATTTCTCTCATCCTTCGATGTACAAACAACACTGCACTTTCCCACAATAACTTCCTGAAATAAGGGAGAGAGAAAATGGACAGACAGCTCTGTTCAATGAATTTTGAGATACGAGATGCAGTGATTAAATAAGGACAAAAGATGCCAATTGTTAATCAAAATGATACAAACTCATTTCTATTATTTAAAATCAGAAAAAGGAGAGAGTTTATGTAATAAAATTAGAAGTCACTCCTTCACCAAAAGCATGGAACATAATCTATAAGGTTAGTAACTCTATTTATGCCTCTTTCTGGCCTTCAGCCCCTACCTAGCCAACCCGTCCCACCTTAAATCCATATAAACAAAGAACCCTTCATTCTACATGGCAGGACCCCTTCAACTCCCCTTATTTCACCACCTATTAGGCACTAATCCAAGCAACTCTATTCTGAAATACTGAAAATCTCACCTTTTCCGAGTTACAAAATTTTGGCCCCAAAAAGTTAGACTCTCTTTGAACAATGTATGGTCCACCAACACTAAACTTCAAAATTTTCTATATTATACTTTTCTTTCTTTTTTTAATTCGATAGTAACAACCAGTTGAGATACAAGGCTCTTGGCAACTTCTATATTATACTAGAGCTACCTTTGATATGACAATACATACGGTTGTCAGGTAAAGAGTTGGTCAAATTCCCCTAACCGGAATAACAGTCAAGAAGATAATGTGAATACTACATCTACGTACAAGAGAATTCTCTAACCTGAATCATGATTCATGAAGTCAATATGACATTATATAGTGTAAATGTAATGGGTATTATATATAACAATGAAATACTAAGAATGAAACAACCTTACTGAAAAATTTTCGGATGCCTGATAAAGATGAATTCTTGAATATTTAATAGATGAATAGAAAACTTATTAAACGGTACAAATTCAATTCTAGATGTAAAACTGTTGAAGAACACTTCAACTTATCTTTCCACTCTTTCTCATGCTAATAATATTTAAATTTGGTTCCCTGATTTGACTGGCTGTTGATGTTACTTGCAAAATTATTGCTGTAATCGAGAGTGTTAATATATAACCCTGTTTACAGATTTTTTAACCTAATGATATAGCTTTTTTTTGTTCATTATTAAAGTCCTAAATACTTGCGAGTATTGGTAGCTCCTACCCAGATCTCACCATCAATCACTTCAACTAGCTTCCAAGACTGTTTCTTCTAATCTTTCACAGAACTTTTCCAAGTCTAAAAGAAAGATTTTCTGCAATATGCAGAATGATAGCATAGAACATCTATACAAACCTCTGTGGTAAAAGAAAAACATAAATATAAAATTAATTAAATAGTAGCGAGTAGCTAACTATGCCCATGATACTTTATTGCCAAATCCTTTTACGTTGGGTTGACTGCCAATGGAAAACTTTTGTCACATCTCATGAACATTGATTTGGTCTTAAAAGGATATACCATGTAGCCTAGTTTTAATTCTTAGTTGAAAATGTGATACAATAACAGTGAGACAATAACAGTGAGTGACCAGGTCACCAACTTCAATTGGTTAATTTTAACAGAATGACTCATAATCTAAGTTAGAAAATGGCATATAAGGTAAAACTTGTATTGAACTGCTCTTTCCTAAGATAAGTCTTAACTTATCCTACTTATCCTATTATTCTTGAGAACATTTCTTTAGTAATATAAAATCAGACAAACATCATAATACTACAGTATATGAATAATAATACCCATAGGTGCAATGCACAATTGCCAACTTGGCCTGTGTATGCAATAAAATTGACAGGATGCAGTATTAGAGATATATAACTTTACTCACAATATCTTAGCTCTCTTAAGGTATATTTTAACCATAAGAGCCCTTCTTTTTGTATAAAGCCCAACTAAATGCTTCACTAAAGTTCCAAAGCAAGAAAAAATTAGAGGACATGAAAGAAGTATGACTTACCAGAGGATTGATGTAATCCCGACATCCTACACCCTGACCAGATGCTAAAAATAGCTCATTCCATTGTGGATTATGATTTCCCAAAATATCACGTATATCAATAGGACGAAGAAACCACACAACCTTCACTCTCTTTGCATGAGTTGGAGTCTCAAACATTTTGACAAGCTTACAAATAGAGGTCTCAGTGTCACCTTTGCAGTAAATGTAAGCACAGTCGAAAACAAAGTATTCGACATCCTCGTAAGTAAATGACTCATAGAATTGAATGTGCTCATCTGTCTTGCTAACTCCCTTCTTCCTACCCCATTTAAATTTCATGTTATCTTCAACCTTTTTCACTCGAAGATGTGACATACTGTATCTTCTCCAAATATTAATGATGCTCAGCTCAATCCATCTTTAAAAACCTTGAAACCAAAAGAAAGTAATTATATTGATATAATTTAGATAAAACCAAAACAAACAACCTCAAAGAAATAATCCACTATAAACAATAGTCTATATTTATACACCAAAAAGTCAATTACAGCTTTGGTAGGGAACGACTAAAAAAGTAGTTTTGAAGGATTAACGCAAGATAATATGAAAGGAAACAATGACATGGGACTTCCAGCTGAAATTTACACATCAATAGTAACAAAAAGTGTGATGAATAAAAAAAGGCTAGGTTGAATCCAGGAAAAACCAGTATCATTGTCAAAACAGCAACTAATTACACACCATTTTTAAGTGTACATATTGATGTAAAACTAAATGTTAGACTCGCTATGTTTTATTCTCTTTATAATTTCTACCACCTTGGACCACATAGCTTCCAAAATGTTATGCTATTCAACATAACCCAAAACCTAAAGAGAGAGAGAAATCTAAGATCAAGCTCGTAGTAACTAAATAATTGCAGAAATTATCCACGAATAAATAAAACATACAAAAATAAATAAAAATCTCATTTTTACCAAACATCAAACATAATATACCAATCAAAAAAGTTCAACGAAAACAGTGTTATACAGAGGATTAGTTTAAAACCTTTAACCAAACCCAAATAGTGTGGTGGTGGTGGCAAAAGCCAAAAGGTGACTAACATGGAGGAGGGCTCAAAAATTAGACTCAAAAACCATATTGGCCAAACAAAAACAGAAACCAAAACCTTTAGTTCCAAAATTTTGGGACCAGCTATGGAACTAGTCAGGCACCACTCACTAAGTACTAACCCACCAAAACTAGAGTTAAACAGAAATCCCATGAACCGCATTTGTAAATGGGAACTCAAGAGTCAAGACATAAATGTTACAGTATAAACAATCATAATTCAATGCATTTGGACTCTCAAATACATGCCACATGTCCATATTTATGTTTCTATTCCAACCCCTTTTTTTGCTTTTTCGAATACATAAACAAAGTTGGTATTACAACTAACGATGATTGTAATTTAAAAGTACCATTTTTGATACAGAATCGACCATAGTAGTGTGTGTGTGTGTGTGTGTGTGTGTGTGTGAGAGAGAGAGAGAGAGAGAGAGGGTGGGGCTTATGAACTCACCATTTGTTCTGGGCCGTTGGACTCGCCGAGACAGTGAGGTGCAGAGGTAGAAGTAGAAGAAAGAAGAAGAGCAAAAACAGAGCAGAGTACGTTTTATATGTATATTTGGTTATTACAGAGGAAGAAAAGGAAAAGAAGAGTCAATGTAAAGTGTGGTAGTAGGCATAAGAACAGAGAAATGAATGGAAACAGAGTTTTGTTGCACAAAAATGGAAAAATGCTCAGTATTGCTATATGCATGTGTAGAGAGAGAGAGAGAGAGAGAGAGAGAATATTGACTATTGAGGTGAGGTGAGAGAGACAGGTTTGATTTGGCGGGGCTCAGTAGACGTGTAGTAGCGTAGCTAAAAGAAAGGAAGCTGGGCCTGGCAGTGTAGAGATGATGTGAAGCGCGTGTGGTTTTCTTTTTAAATTTTGGCCACCTCTTGCTTTTCTCTCTCTCTCTCTCTCTCTCTCTCTCTCTCTCTCTCTGTTTTTTTCTTTTTTCTTTCTTTAGTAATGTTACACATATAATCATTTTTATAATATATTAATTAAGAAAAATACTAATGCTTTTACTAATTTTATTATATAAAATTTATAAAGTTACATGTCAGTAAATATGGTTAATGGGTTTTAACTACTTAATAAATATTTTCTAAAGAAATCACTTAGTAAATAAATAAATGTTTTTTTTTTTGGTATTTGGTGATAGATCAATTTTTAAATTTATGTAATAAAACTTGTAATTTTTTTTTTTGAGATAAAATTTGTAATATTTTTTATAAAACTCTTTTACTAGTTCTTATTATATCATATTTTTACCTAACACTAACAATTAGTCACCTCAAAAATATTTAAAAATTTGTGAAATCTTTTTACTCTATATTGTTCTTTTGTTTTAGTAAAATAACATCATGGTTTGAAAAAGAAAAAGAAAAAATAAAGAAAAAATCATGTCTCTTACAATGATTATTGTGAATAATAATGGGAAAAAATCAAATTATTGTTGAGATGGTGTGTTTTGATTGATTTCTTTTTCTTTTATTTTTTTTAATAAAGGTGTCCAGAATTCTCTAAACTAAAGGTTAAGAGTTTTGGACTCATGAAGGCCTTAGAAATTACTTGGCCAACTTTAGGGTTTAATTGAAACTTATTGTTTTTTTCAAGTATATAAACAGGTCAATATATACCGAATTATTTCTTTTTAAAAGTTAAAACTAACCATAAATTACAAATAAAAATAATTTTTCATACTCTAGTAAATTTTTTTCTTTACAAAATTAAATTTCTTTTAATAATTGGCCAAAATTAAAAATGAACATTCACGGTTTTAAACATAGATATAAACTATATATATCTTCTAATTATTATTGTGGGGCCCAACAATATTTTGGGCCAGCTCCATTTATTCGTTGGGGCCCAAAGGCCCAAGCCGAGGAAGGTTATGACCTAGACACTGTAATGCAAGTACAAAATAGCATTGGGATACAGCCGAGAGCGATTCAGTCCTCGGCCAGTCTAAAGTCTCCTCGGAAGAAAGGGTAAAAATGGTATAGAAACAACTTGGAAAAAATCTAAAATATCTGAGCCAATAGAAAAGGGTATGCTGGAAAGTATAAACGACTGGAGAAAGCTGCCTTACTGCCATTCAATACTCTGCACATGACAAAGCCATACTCTCCAGCTTTTTCAACCACCCCCAACCACTCCGGGTATGGGCTGATGGGTCAAGTATCGGTCTTGGAATGTCGGTCCTACACGTGGACGAAAGATAAAGAAACACCGGCTAGTATAAAAGGAAAATAAAGTAATTCATACGAGGGGCTGGGAAAAATGGCCAGAAACCAGAGCCTCTCAGCCCGCCTCCTGGAGAAAGACTCCTAGGGCGAAAATGACCTAATCATGTATGAACACCACGAAAGACTCACCGCCTGATGACTAAGGCCTACCCTTTCAAACCCACGCTCTACAAATGATATTGTTTTGGGCCTTTTTACGTGCGAACCCAACGCTGTTGCGGTTCGTCACGAATCGTGTCCTCATAATTATTATTGTTATTCTTTAAGTGCACCTTAGGGTAAGTAGGAATTAAATGCTAATCCACTAAATAAATAAGGTAGGTTAATGAGTATTCTTAAGGCATTTGTTAATTGACTATTTTAAAAAAGTTTTGATATTGTTTTATGAAAAATAATTTTTTTAAAAAGTTGTTAAAAAAATCAAACATTTTTCTTTTCCTATAAAAATTTTCTAAAAATATTTCCTAAATCAATACCCCTAAGACATTTATTAACTTTTCCCAAATAATTTCTCAAAAAAAAAAAAAAATCCCAAATAAATGTAGCAAACAAAGTGTTAAATACTTGTCCAACATTTTTCTATATACTCAATGTCATTTAATCACATGATCATCAAATAGTTTTGATATATATTTTTAATAATTTATTACCATTTGAAAAGAAGTCATATCCTCTCTAATAAAATATTTGAAATCATGCAAATCTTTCTTCTTCCTCATCATTTATGCATGTTAATTTCATAATTATGAAATTAACAAAAATTGGTTGTTCGCAGTCACAGCCTTTTGTTTATTATGTAACACCTCCCTTAGCTATTATGGAGTTCTTAAACTTTGATGACTCTACTGCTTTAGTAACTCGTTATCATTGGGGAAGTTATATTAATAATAAAGATGATATGACCCATATTTGATTATAAAAAATAAAAATAAAAATTATGAGTTATGACCCATATTTATGCTCAAATGATATTTACATGCAAAGGTGGGTTGTTTTCAGTCAGAATGGGAGAGTGAGTGCACGTCCTTTTGGTGCAAATGGTGGAGGGTTTAGTCTGAGTTCGAATGTACGATAGAGAGATAGTGAATAAGGATGCACCGCCATGTGGTTGTATTCAGTGTTCATTAGAGCGTGGCTTACACAGGTTCATCATTAAAAGATTGTGATTTGAAGATCTGCAAGTGTCTTTTCATTTATTGCGAACGTCTTGTTGTTTCTTCAATAAGATTTTTTTTTTTTCAAGAAATCCTTTTTGTTATCTCACCCCTAGAAAAGAAAAAAGTGATTATTAATACCCTTAAGTCTATAGTCTAGGACCCCAATATTTTGTACAACCTTCTTTCGTAAAAATATCATTTTGTGATTTGAAGATCTGCAAGTGTCTCTTCCACCTGTTTCTTAAAATAAATAAATAAATTGTATTTTCCTTTCTTTCTTTCTTTTTATGATAACCAATTGTATTTTCCATTTATTGCGAACGTTTATGGTTCACTAAGATTTTTTGTTTTGTTTTTTTTTTTTTTTTTTCTAAAAAAATCCTTTTTCTTATCCCACCCCTAGAAAAGGAGAAAGTGATTATTAATACCCAAATGCTAAAAATACAAAGATAGGATTAGGATGCTATCTAGTTCAACGCATTTTCACATTTGGGTTAACTATAACTTTATTTGGTTTGAAAGGAAGAAAAGGGAAAGGATGAGAAATTAAATTTTTTTTTTTTTTTTTTTTGCTGGGTAATTGGTTTATAGGGGGATCGAACCCCGAGCTTGACAAGGCACTAAGGCCCGGGTACCACTCAGGCACAAGGCCTGGTGGTGATGAGAAATTAAATCTAAGTATATTAAAGATTAGATTGTTTATAAGACCAATATTCTAATGTCCTTTTGTTCAATGCTAATTGAATTATTAATGCACACAACACATTAAATCACTTTGTATTTAAAGAGAAGTGCAATTTGTTTCCCTTTTCTCTTTCAAGAAAGCTTTTCGTAATCAAGGGTTTTGGAAAAAAAAAAAAAATTACCTCAAGTTCAATGCTTTAATGTACTAAATTCGTCATGATGATGACATATGACCACTTTTGACAATTTTCACCAACATGACAAATTCAATGTGTTGGAATAAAGTACTGGATATAATCTTTACTTTTGGAAAAGTGATGTTATTTCAATTACTTTTAAGTTGTAATCCTGTAAAAAAGATTGATTTCAAGATGAGCACTTTTTTATTTTTTAAATTACTCCTCTTGAAATCAGTCTATTTAAGACCAATTTTAAGTTTTTTCTTTCTCTAATCTTTATTTCAACTTAATTTATTTTATTGAATTTTTAGTGAAAATGCTTGAAATTTTTTTTTTTTTTTTTTGAGCCTAAAATGCTTGAAATTTCAAACCTTCTTATATAATTTTTTAAATTACTCATCTTGAAATCTGTTTATATAGATCCAATTTCAAGTTTTCTCTCTTATTTTTTAATTGTTATTTCAAAATTTTCTTACTGTTTTATATATATATATATCAATGAAAAGCTTGAAATTGGGGAGACCATTTCGCGATTTTTTTTCATTGTCTTTAATCTTCATTCAATTTAAAAATAATAATAATAATAATAATCATATTTTATTTTTCAATAAAAGAGCAATTATATTTCAAAAAAAAAAATGTTACAGCAAGTTATTACAGAAACCACTTCACAAATCTTGTTGGGATAACCAACACCCCAAAAAAAGAATTTCTAAGGCTTGCAAGAGAAATGCCCCAAGAGCAGCACAATGCTCCGTTCAAAACAGAATTGCAGAAATAGCCCCTGCTCTCCTCCCTATTTATAATTATAACTTCCCATTTGATAGTTCTAATAATAGACTCTCCAGACCTTTTTTTACCTTTTTTTCTTTTTTTCTTTTCCTAAGATAGTTATAATATATTGTTAACCTTGCAACTCAAACTATTTCTTCCTAGAGCCCCAAACACTTGTGCACGGATAGGTGCCAATTAAGTTACAACCTACAAGGCTCTTAACAACCTCTACAGACTTGATACTGCCTTAATGAGTCACACTATTTACATGGGTTGGGAAAAAACCCACAAAGTTTTATCTAGTTTTATTGATTCAATTACATAAGTGGTCTAATTACCACTTAGTAAACAATTAGACCGGCTTGGATACTTGTTCACTAGGTTATCAATTCGATTGGCTGGGCTAAAATGGGTTTATTTAATCGCTACACAAAACTTAAAACAATTTTTTTTGAAGAACCTAACTTTAACTTTCAAATTTGAACATGTGATCTGTTAGTTTATTCATTCAGTAATTGTCTTACGAAATGTCAAAACTAAGGAATAAATAACTAGTAAAGGTTTGGATTCAATCACCAATAGAAAAATGACATGTGTCCCGTCATGTGCAATGCATATAACTCACTTGATTGGTTGGATTAAGTGAGTCGTGCAATGACAAGATCAAACGTCATCTTCCTATTGATAATTTGAGCCAAACTTGGTCCCTACTAGGCCTGAACTGGCTCAGCCAACCTTGTGAACTCTAAGCCTATGGTTAAAACCATACTCATTTTCAAGGTGACCAAACCAGCTTCAGCTCAATTTCCCACCACCTTCATTGCAATCCCAGCGCCATATTTGCTCCTACACCATCTCTCTTATGGAAATATGCCACTTCTTCCCAGTTAGCCGATTCTGAATTCTAGTCCTATATATAACTAAAGCCAATTGTTGGGCTTCGAGGACAAAGGAATCCAGCATGCATTGGAAAAACCAAAAATAATTGAAGAATGAATTTTTTGGGACAAAAACCATGCCCAATTGCATGAGTTCCCATTTGATAGTTGATACATGTACAAATATATGCTATTTTCCACTCCTTTAGTAGAAAATAACTATCTCTTTTAGCAAGTATTTTTGAAATGAAAACCTGGAAAAGAAAAAAAAGAAAAAAAAAAGAAAAAAAAAGAAAGAAAAACAAATGAAAAACACAAGTGAGAGAGCTTTACAACCCTGGAGAATAAGGATTAGTGCAAGGCTCCAAACTAGCAAATCAAAAATGCCCAAAAGAAAGAGATGGCATTTGTCTCTTTCTATTGAGTAAATTGATTGAAAGAAAAGAAAACGACTAGAGAGAGAGAGACAAAAAAAGGGGTAAAGCAAAACAAAAGGAAACTCCCCTACCCTATTTATAAGTTAAACAAATGAATCCCCCTATTGGTTTTGCAACTCTGGATTAAATAAATGTCTGCTTACGAAGGGTAATATAGCTGCAAGTAATGCCTTGGGGCACTCCTCATGTGGAAGATGGCCACATCCAGATATAGCAACTATTCTCTGCATCGCAAAATAAATCATGGTAAAGATTAGATCAATTAGAGTAGAGAGGAAATTACTTTTTCACATCCTATCCTTGTGAAACAATATTTATGATATTCAAGTATTTTCTAAGAAGCAAGGACTCTATTTCAATGTTTTTTCTCCAAGAGAACCAGAAAAGAGAAGGGTCTTTTGCTTAGGATTTTTGGGATGGAACCAAGGTTTTTTCTCCATGTGTAACAACATTGAGAGACTAAAAGAAACGGGAATGAATGTCTCTTAACTGCCTGGATTTTCCACACAATCATCAAGCATTTGCTACCACAATGGGAATTGATACAACAAGATTTATCATCCCCACTCCCATGTAACATTACCTCAATAAGTTTGGTTAAGTCCCAAGACTTTACTATTAGTAAGTAATAGAAAAAGGAAATCGTAGAACAATACTTACAGAATTTACAAATTTTGAAGACATGGCTTGAGAAGAGTTAAGAGAAACAAGGGCATCTTCAGCTCCAGTAATAATCAACATCGGCATGTCTTCAACAGCTTTTACTAATGATTCTGCATTTTGTGGGGAAAGGACCATCTCAGATGACAATCTACCTATCTCATGGAGTGCTTCATCCCAACCTTCTACATATAGGGGCGCCTGATTGCATTACACAACAGTAATCCAACTGACTGTTAACATACTGATATATTTATAAAACTGTCTATGATTTAAGGAGGTGCAGGTGTACCTTATAAAGCCTTAGAGTCTCTGTTGTTAGCTTGGAAGCGTCATACCATGCACGGCGATTTATCACTTGAGTGATTTCTGTTCGCAGTAGAGGACGAACCAAGTGCTTTTTCCCAAGTGAAGTATGCAGAAGAATCCTTGCAAAGGCTGGAACCACTTCTCTTGACAAACTAACACTTAGCAATACTACTCCTCGAATTGCAAACTGAATGATGCATATAAACAAATAAGGTGAAAATTTTAGAATTTGTTGGAAACATTTGCATAAAATGACTGAACAAAAAGTTATTTATACAACTTTTCTGACTCTTAGACATTATGTTAGAATTAGTTTGATTCTATAAATTGTTAATTAGCTTATATCAGAAATTCAAGAACCCAAAAGCTGAGTAGCACTCTCAACATAATAGTGCAAATAAAATTCATGGATGAGTAAGGGACGAAATAGCACTCTTATCCTTTGTTTGGGAAAGGTTGCAGGCTGAATTTTAGTGCATCAAAGAATTCCTTGTTTGGCTTGAGCAAGTGAAGAAATTTCAAATATCTATTGGAAAATTTTGGCAGAAATTCAAGAACTTCCATCTACCGATGCTTTATTTCCAAAATCCTCCCAATAAAATGCACACACCTTGTGCTAAACCTGCCCAAAAAATGCCATTTACATAGAACACCATCACCATTATCTGCCGACCATCATATGTCCAATAACATCAAACAGCACTAGCAAAGTGAACATTGCCAACTAGAGCCATGCCTCCGGACAAAATGTCCATTACAATTATTACAAAGTCCTCTCTCCACTTTCATTCTGCTTAAGAGTTGTCAAAGAATGTGCTCAACAAAGGATGCAAATTTATAGTCCCAAGAGCCTAGATTATTGATCTAGTTTCCATCTTGATTTCTCAAATCTTATAATAGAATTTCCAGAAAATGGAATTTCAATGCTGAGAGATTGAGAAAAATGGAAACTTCCTTCAAATGGAGTTTCACCCAATTTAATTGGAAGAAGTCTCTAGAGAACTAGCATCGACCAAAAAACCCAGTTGTTTCGTTGATACCCAACAAGCAAATAACTATATTTAAATACCAATGCTAAAAGGAATGAAAGCCAGTACAGTGGTATTCCATGGATCAGACTACAGAGAGAAAGATTGTGAAGCTCAAGATCATAACTGGCTATGGTCAAATCCATTTAATCATTTACTTGTAAAGTCGGATGGAATTTTTGGTGATTTAGATGAATGAGATTTTTTTATTTATGCTAAACAATAATTACTAGACAGGATTTACATTTTCAATTCTCCATGAAAATATTAATTACTTCATCCAAACCCAAACACAGTGTTAAGGTATTTGTATTTTGACATTTTAGATCTCACACCAAATGATATGATCCTTTTTCTGCCTGAAAGGTGAAATTAAAATATTCGTTTTTTCCCCTTTTCCTTTGGCGTGTAAAGATTTAATCGGCATAGAAAAAGAAGATGGTTACTCACGTTGTAAGAATTCATTGATGTTTGAACCCTTTGTGCAGCCCTTAAAGCAAGTAGGCCTCCATCATCATGACCAACAAGAATTACAGAAGTGAACCCCATATCTGAGCAGAAAGAAAGAAGCAAGTCTACCTGAAACATCAGATAAAATATTCAGACCTAAGTCTAAATTTGTTCCAGACATAAAGGGTGAAGATAATGAGTACATAAAATGAGTGGGAGAAAGACCCAAAAAAAAAAAAAAAAAGAGCAACCACAACAGAATCATGAGATCAACAAATGTGGTAATGCCCCCAGTACATGTTAAATGTGCTTTGGATTTACAAATGGATCACTCAGTTTGTCACACTTGATGCTGCATTTGGCAGCAGAAATTGTGCTTTGGATTTCAAACTGGATTCCTATCTAAAACCATGAAGTGAGGACTCCAACTTCAATCTAAGTCCAATTCCAAAACTCCAAATATGTTGACAAATCAAGTATTAGGGACATTTAATTTCACTTCCCATCCTTCCATACAACACTCTTAATATCTCTTCACCTTCCCAACAAGAGAGACAGATTCAATTTTGTTGAGAATTAAAAGAGAAATACACATGAGTGGGGGATCTTCTCCATTTCCTTTGAAATGTAGATAGTCCATTTCACAATTAAGATTTTACCCTAGATCTAACAAAATACAAAATGCCATATCATTTAAAATTGTAATTGACGTGGCACTAGATGCACTTTTAAATTATATTTAATCTGAACCATAAGATAAATCCATTTCAAATGGAGAGGATCATTTTCCAGGTAATTTATAGGAATATGATTATAACAATCAAATCTTAGTCCCAATTACCTGAGTATCAAGTTTATAAGGATTAGGCAATTCTTTTTCCTCCCAATCTTCCCGACGCATTCTTGAAGTTAATCCCCAACCAGGACGATCAAAAGCAGCAACAGTACAACCCACTTGCCGAGCTAGCACCCCCATCACATGCCTCCATGAAAAGACTCCACCCCCAAATCCATGCACCAGAACAACACCGAACAAGCAATTTGCCTCCAAGTCCCTCTCTAAAGTCCCAGAGTTCAATTTACCAACTTCACCCTGCTCACCAGCATCATCTAAGCTCAAGACAGGGATTTCTTCAGGAAGAACAGGAGGAGTTGTGGAACCATCCAATAACGGAGCATATAGTGAAGAGCTGTGAAATTGATTGCTATAGCTCCGGTGCATTTGATATTGGCTTTTTGACAACACACTTAACGCATGCCTCTCAAATTTTGGCCTTCCCACAGCCTTTTTTGGGGAGCTGCAACTAGGACTGGGTTCAAGAAAGACAGTGGAGGACAATGAACGAGGTGAAGAACCAGGAAAGCTGAGCTTGTAATGGAGAGTAAGCCCTCGACATGTTATGAATAAACTGTCAATGTCGGCAAGTAAACTGACGTGGAGTTCCCCTTCAGCACGAGGTGACCCTAAAGGCTTTCGCCTCATTTCACTGTCACTTTTTGGGGTTTTTCCTCCACAAGGAGTGGGAGATCGTGGGACCTTCTGGAAGCCAGACAAAACACTTTTGCATGAAAGGACCTGTTAATTTAATTGAAAGAGTAGTCAGTAAAAACAGTAGACATTATGACCATATAAATCCATATAGTGCTACCAAAGAAACTGACAACAATTAAGTGAATATAGTTGCATAACCAAGTTTTATAAGATCAAGAACATGCACCAACTTCAAGGTCTAATTGGAATAAAAACATCCTCATGTAATTGAAAAGAGCACATTCAGTCTTAATCAAATAGGCATTGACAACATTTATCTCAAAAAAAAAAAAAAATAGGCATTGACAACATCTACAAGCATCTTACTTTTCAATAAGCAAACATGTATTTCAAAATTTGCAAAAGCACAGGACAACAACTATGCAAACTTACAGTATCTGCATCAACTCGGTGAAACAAGAGCTTTCTCCGTGCTCTGCAGCTCGTTCTATATGCAACAACAGTATGGCCTAGAGCAAAGACTACAGATGAGAGAAACAAGACAGGCATACCCCATGACTTCTTCAAATGGAGCTTCTGCCTTGAGAGGGAATATGAAGCTTCAGCCTCAATTTGAGAATTTACAGTGAAAACACAAGCCTTAACTGAAAGAAGAAGAATTGAGAGAAATGAACACAAGGTCACAGTTCCAAGGTATGGACCGTGTGAGAGAGCAGGGGCATCACACATTGAATAAACACCTGTAGTCAAAAGACATTGGATCAGATTCAGCAAATACTTGAAATTGAAAATAACCAAGCCCAGATGATAAAGTTTTGAATATGGTATGAGGTCCATCAATTTCTGTAACATTCTGCCTACAAAATTCTAAAGAAATCTTCAATGGAACACCTTGGTAAAATTACATGGATAAAATTAAAGAGTAATGCTACAAATACAAATTTTTTTACATTATTTTTACAAACCCAAAACAGAATATCACTTTTTTACTTTCCCAATAATTCCTCACCATATAAGCCAGTTTGTAAAATAGTTTTGTGGTTTTAGCATTTTCCAAAATTGAATAACGGCACCAGAAAAAATCAGGTTTCATAAACATTAAATTCTCTTTCATAATGTGAATGGAATCATACACCATATTATTTTGAATTTAAAAGAATAGCAAAAAGAAGAAAGAATACTAAAAATTCAGCGCAACAAAGTGGGAGTTCGTGTTTCTTAGGTTCCACATGCAATGGAGAGAACTTGATTCCTATTTTTTCCCTAAAAACAGGGCATCCACACTTTCTAGATTTCAACTCATAAAAGCAGTTGCCCACCATAAAAGAACGAAACTTGTACTGTAAGCTACAAAAAATGGAATCTTATAATTTCAGATTTTACAAACTCAAAATTTTCATTGTTTAGGAACTATAATAAGAATAAAAAGCTCCAGCTAGCTGAGCAAAATACAGCAAGTTTTAGATTCATAAAGGACTTTACTTTTTAAGCTTCTTAGTAATCAAAACAACGATGAAAACAAAATATTTAAAAATAAATAAATAAATAAACTTGTACAGACTGTAATCTCCTTTATCTAAACGTAAAATTCAAATATAGAAAATGAAGAAGATTAACAAAATTAATAAGTATTTTCCATAAAAGCATAGAAGTTATTAAGGGGAAAAAAACAATTAACAGTGATAAAAGCAGTTATATCTCACTGTAAATTAATTTTTGCCTTATTGTTGGATCAAACACCAGCTAAAAAAAAGGTTGTCTACAGAAGTCCGTTTTTTCCTGTACTTTCTCAGCAACCAAACAGAGGTTGCAATTCACCCAAAAAAACAAAAACAAAAATCTTTAAATAAACATAATTTTACGAGGACAAAAACATATTCATAAAATATAGTTTTGAATTTTGATTCCTTGAAGAATCGGCAAGTAGAAGATCAAAACGTATTCAAAAGCAACAAAATTTTAAAATTTAAATTACAAAAAAAAATAAATTAAAATTCGAAGAAAAGATACAAGACCACAAAAATCCGTACAATTTTCCATTTGAAAAAAAAAAATTGAATATATTTTAAATTTTGATTTCTCGAAGAATTAGCAATAAGAAGATGCCAATCCTTCAAAAACAACTAAAAATAAACAAAAGCTAAAAGCCAAAAATAAATAAATAAAAATCAATACGGTTCTGAATTTCGATTCGTTCAGGAACCAGAAAATATAAAACTTAAACCAAAAAAAAAAAAAATTCAAAAGCTTTAAAATCAATATTGCTTTGAATTTTTGATTCCTTTAAGGAACCAGCGAAACGAAGATTCCAATTCAAGAGCGAAAAATCAGAGAACGTACAGATAATGATGAGAGATCTAACAACGGAGACGAGAGGAATATCGGTCAAGGAGCTTTTGAAAGCGTATCGTTGCAAATGCTCTTTGAGACCGTAGCATCCGATGCAGGTGAAGCTGGAGATGAGTACGAACGGCACGAGCACGTCACCAATGGCGACGAGCAAAGGCAGCGACGACACAAGCAGCGACACCACCATCGCCACCATGAAAAACAACGTCTTCACGATCCTCCTTAATCTCTCTCCGACAGGGCCTCCCTTCGCCATATTTTCCAATCAACCAATCAATCCAACGGTTCTCGATCAATCAATGAATGTACGTTATTGGATTGAATTTGGTTAATTTCTTCAAATTCAATGCACGAGTTTCTCGCTCTATATCTCTCTCTGTCTCTCTCTCTCTCCGCGTGAGGGTTTTTATGTGGGAGTTGATGATGATGAAACCACCGGAGATGGTGGCGGAGGAGGCTCCTCGGGCATTTCTGTGATATTTCCGGTAGGGGGGTAAAATAGTAATCTCTCACTCAAAGCTTCATGGAGAGGCTAGGGTTTGAGAGAGCGAGAGCGAGAGAGAGAGAGGAGAGGAGCTTTGAAATCAAAAAAATTTCAAGGCCCTTTGCTTTGTTGCTGTTGGGAAGGTATTTGAATTCGCTTCCTTTTTTCTCTCTCTCTCTCTCTGTCTGTTTTTTGTGTTTTCTTTATTTATTTATTTTATTTATATTTGCTTAGTTTTCATCGCGTAAACAAAAAAAAAGGTGGAATTGGCAGAGGGGGAAAATCCATCGCTAATCAGAATAATGTATGTATCTGACACCACTTGATTATTTTAGTTGCAAACCTGTCCGCCTTTTTTTTCTTGACAGAACTACCCTTTTATTACGGGATAACACTATTATTAATTATTATTCTGTCTTCGCAATTCACCAAATTACCCTTCCTCTTTTCTCTCTCTCTCAATTTTTTTTTTTTTTTTTTTAGCTTTATGGGAAACCAACTTTTTCAGGTTAATGCTATATGATTAATGTGATTACCAAATATAGACTTTTGAAAAAATAATTGGCTAAATTTCAAATTATTCTCCTAAGGTTTGGAAGTGTTTAAAGTTATATTCCGTTTGCATTAGCAGTTATCCCATCTGTATTTTATGTTAAGTGCTACATGAATTTGTTGCGCATGTTTAGTTTGTTCAATAAAATGATATCACGTTATTTTTATTATGCCATGTTATTTTTTTAGGCTACAAGTTTATGTGATGTTTAATAGAAAATATAAATGGAAAGGTTGCTGATGCAAACGAAATAGAACTTCAAGTGGTAAAATCTAAACTTTAGCATATAAAATCTAAACACCTCCAAACTTTAGATGTATAGTTTGCAATTTAACCAGATTAATTTTACAACACATGTTTTACCCCTTTAAGTAACCCATGTGATACGTTTAATGGACAAAAAAATTACACAATCATCACGCGATTACATTAAGAAAACTCATCAATTGATTTGTGTTATTGGTCATGTACGTAATGGTCACATGATTCTTTCGTTTATAAGAGCTAACGAAAGTTAGTTTCAAGGGCCAATTTGATGGATATGGAAATCTCAATGAGTTATAAGAAAGAATAAAATACTAATGGTTGTTTTTGCGTACAAAATTAATAATAATTGTACTTGTACTTAAATTTTATCCTTGTAACAAATTTTGTAGTGATTTTTTCATTTTCCTTTCTTTCTTGAGATGGCTCGTGAGTAATGACCAAGGAAATTACTTTCTTTCCTTTTCTTTGATTTTTTATATATTTTAATATAATATATATTCTAAATTTAGAATCATAAGCTTGCAAAAGGTGACTACTTCTTTCTACCACCATAATTCTAACTCATTTTCTACTACAAATTTAAAGTTTAAACCCTTGACCCAATTATTATAAATCTGAAAAGGTTGGTAATAATCAAAAAGTAATCCAACCCTTTATTTATTTATTTATTTTAGTATCCTTTTCTTGAAGTTAAAAAAATAAAAAAAATAAAGAGAGAGAGAATTGAGTGATGTATCGAATAAACTTTACCAGCTTAATTATCATTTATTTACAATACCTTTAAGCTATTCTTATTAGTTTTCTTTTTTCCTTCTAAGAGCAATTGATTTTAGATGACAACTCAACTTTTTTTTTTTTTTTTTGAGAAGAAAGATGACAACACAATTTTCATTGTTCATTAACTAGCCTATTTGATTTTTTAAAATAGCCCGAGAAGGAGAAGTCTTCATCAGAGGAGACTGTGTTGATGAATAAAAAGGTGGGATTTGGTCATAATAGCTTAAGAGAGTGTGCCGAGGATGAAGGCGTCCTCGGCTAAACAAAGCCGAGGTCCTAATAGATGGTTTATCAGCAAGAGTGACAATCTCGAAAATTCAGTTGGAGCAGACAAGCATTGCAAAGATATTAGATAAGGAGGAGTCCCAAAATATCTTAGGTAAAAGTTGTTGTCTCCGCATTAAATGCACTGCAGCTAACTCTCTGGTCACATTAATGTGGAGGTGATGCCTGAACAGTGGATTTCAACCTTACAGCTACTACATAAGGACTTATGAGGAGTGTTGATGGGACAAATATCTAAACCAACCGTCTAGAATGCATGTGAAAAGTAGAGATGAAAGGGAAAGACAGTATAAAAGGAGAAAGAGTGAGTGAGAAATGAGGAGGGAGAAAGGAAAAAAGAAACACTGTAGCAATTGAGAATCAAACTTGTAACGTCACCTAAGACTCTAAGAGCATTATCTAAAAACTAGTGTCCTCGGACTTCACCGAGGACCTTTTTTCTTCAGCATACACTCGTGCATTTTCATTCTTTTGACATCAAACCTACCTAGCTTGTTGTTCGGCTAACTAAAGCCCAATTTTTCTAACCCATTCTCTACAAATTCATTGTTTTGGACTTTTTGGGTCTAAGTCCATTCATACTTTGGGCTTGGATCTCGAATTTGGTCCTTATAGTAGTGGTTTAGTATCTCTTACGAAATGTAATAAATTAGCTTGCAAAATCGAATAAAATTAGAACCTTTTTATATAAATATTTCAATAATTAGAGAATGAGAAATTTGAAATCTAAATGTATTAATTAAGAAAAGTAAGAAGTGTCAACAAATTATTTAATTACTAATTACCACCCCCCACCCCCCCCCCCCCCCCCCCCAAACCCAAAAAAAAAAAAAAAAGCAATGATTTTGACACTTTTTTTTTTTTTGAGAAATAATGATTTTGACACTTAGTTATTGCTTTAGAGCAACTTAAAATGGCCAACAGTTATGGTACTTGTGGGTCAAAACTCAAAATGCTACTCGTTTATTTTGTGCTTCATGCAAAACAGCAAAAGATGACATCTGTGATGCATTACTTAATTTCCTTTTCTATTGGTCACTATTGGGCTATTGGCTATTCCATCTATTAGACAATTGTAGTTATAAATTAACCAACATTAACCTCGAATATTTCGTAATATTTAAGTATAAAGTACACAAATTTCTAACTTAAAAAAAAAAAAAGGTACAAGTACACAATATTTAAATGGATGAGGTCAATAGGTTAATAAACATTCTTGGGGGTTGTCTTTCTTGTATCTTGGTACAGGTGCCATTGCCAAGGTTAATCAAATTGCGATTTGATTAGACAGAGATTCAAACTACTCGTTTGTTTATTCCGCAGATGTATTCATGTATGCAACTAGGATAATTTCATGATTAGTTAAATAAAAAATAGAGTAAGTATGTATAAATTAACAAAATTGACTAAACAAATTTTTTAAATACATTTACACAACTTTCAAGATGTATTTTTTACAAATTTTATAGGACAAATAAAATAATAAAAGGAAAAAAGTTAATAAAAACCCAAAAGTATTAGTTTAAGAAATATTTTTAAAAACATTACCTTGTTCGAAGATGCCATGTGGTTTGAGCTCGTAACAATGTGATTTGTGATCTCATGGTGACATTGCATGCAATTTTATGGCAGCGTGATGATTTGCCATCTAGGCGATGAATGACAACTTTGCGACGCTTAGAATAGCTAAGATTGGCCAAATTTGACACAATAAATTGGCCATTGAATCATTTGAACAATAAAATTTTGTTGGACTAGTAGATTTGACTGCAATTCAAATGACCTGTAAAAAATTGGACTAACAATCAATTCTGAATTAACCCAATTGAATCAACAAATCTGGGCTAATTCTCAAAACCATGGTCATCACCCCATCATACTCTCTCTACTAAAATTAAAATATAACCACATTAGAAGTAAAATAAAAGCATTACATGTTATTACTCAAACAAATGCACTATAATTTGTTATACTTATTATTTGCTGCATTTCAAATTTGTTAGTTTGATTTCTTTATTTTTATATCTAGATCAAATTGAAATATTAAGCTAAATTATATAAATTGTAATTAGTTATTGAGTTATGAGCTTAAATAGTTGAATACATATCTAACTTTTTTCATTATAACTAACAAAATATCCCCAAATGACGCCAATAGTTAGGTTGGGTTTGAAAAAATACCTTAAACCTAACCTTATCAGGACCATTGTCCCCAAAAATAAAAATGAATTATTTTTAGCCTAAATTGCAAATTGCTTTCTCTAACACAATTCTTAAAATTTAGATAACTAAATTGAACAAAAATGAACTTACATGGTTAAATTGAATTTTAGAAAAAGAGTGCAATTTATAATTTAATCTCACTTTTATTTTACTTGATCTTAAAAAAAAGAAAAGAAAAAGGAAATTACTTTCAAAGAATGAAAGGGTAATTTGGGAAGAAAAAAAGGAAGCAATATTAAATTAGTTAACTAATTGAAATTGGTTAGATAGGGGCGGCCATGCCCCCAACAAAGTACAACGAATTTAAAGGAAGCGAGATCCCCAAGAACGTGACCGTTAGACGGACTAGAAGATTGTGGTCGGGACCAGAAATTATAGTTTTTTACTATTTTTTAATAATAATAAAAAAATCCGATTAATATGTGCCCAATAAATCTTTTATTTGAAAATTTTTATTAAAATTGAAAAATTTATCAAAATTTTTACGACTTTCGATGAATTTCTTTCAAAAATGGTACACGTTTATAAAATTTACAAAAAAATTTTAGAATTAAAAGAATTTTACTAATGTATAAGACGCATAATAGTAAATTAATTTTGAAAAAAATTTATTGAAAGTTAAAAAAATTTTGACAAATTTTTTAATTTTTAATAAATCTTTTCTATAAATAAAAGGACACATATTAATAGGATCAAATTAAAAAAATAAAAATCATACCCCCCACCCAATCAGCGGCCCCGACTGTGTCACCCGAAAGGTCACGTCACCGTCACCACCACAATTTCTCCTCGCACAGCGAGCCAATGGGTCCCATTTTCTGTCCCTCCTACCCTGTGTTATTTCATCCCTGAATGCCACGGGGCAATACTGTACAGCCTGTAAAAGTTATATACCTTGCAGTGTCATTTCTTGGGGCCCAATCAGAATGGAGTACGCAACGGTCAGATTGAAAATTAAAAAAGGGTTGAAAATTTAAAAAAAAAAAAAAAAAAAACTAGCTTGAGGTTTGCCAAACACTATCAACACCTACACGTTCTAAAAATGAGAAGTGTTAAAGTTAAATTTAAATTATTTTTTTCCCACTTATAATAGTATTTGTTGGAAAAATGTTGTATGCATAATATTTTTCTTTTAAAATTTCTATTTTCCTTTCTAAACGAAAGTGCAGATGACTCTTATAATCCTAGTATTTTTTTTCTTTCTTTCTAAAAATCTAATTTTTGATTAGTTTATTAAGTAAACACAAGTAACTTTAAATTAAAAGGGTTAAAATCACTAAAAATATAGCATGAGATATGGGCTAATGCCAAATATTTTCAACCTCTTTTTAAAATGTCTAATTTGCTTCCTAAAGTGACTCTTAAATCTTAATACAAGTTTATATATATTTTTGTATAGTGTGTGTTTGGAAACCTTGTAATTTCCACTAACTTGTTTATATAGTGTTTATCAAAGATATAATTTTTATATTAAATGTGTGAAAAAAAAACTAGTCTATTTTCAAAAAAAAATTAATTTTGTTATTTTTTGTATAAAAAAAGGGAGATAAGGAAAAAATTTAAAAGCTTTTTAGAGCATTCATATCTATTTGTGCAAAAATTCATGCCTACTTTAAAACACTACACATCAAAATATCTATTTTTACACTACATTTTATTAATTTTTTCTCTTTCTTTATACACAATAACCACTGTAAGGACACGATTCTTTTGCGGCCCAATAAAGTTGTTGGGCTCGCGCATGAAAGATCCCTCACAATATGATTTGTAGAGAGTGGGCTTGAAAAGCTTGGCTTTGGTCACGGGACGATGTTCCGGTCTGGATTTTAGAAGGATTCCTGCGAAAAAATGGACTGGGCCTGAACGTTAAAGCCCTACAACGTCGCACCTTCTGAGAATGGGTTCCTCGGACTTGGTCCGAGGAGCGTTGAGGTCTTATCCCGACTGCCCAACGGTGGTGTTTCTTTGTTATGTGTATGGGTTGTTCCGGCGTTCCCATTCATGGAGTCTTTTTCCTTTTTCCGTAGGATCCCCCCCACTAGATTCACTTACTTCTTCTTTTATACTAGCGTGCATTCGCTGTCCTTCGTCCACATGTAGAGTCAATCTTTACAAAAACTGACATTTGTCCCATCAGTCCAATCCCGGAATTGTTGGGGATGGTTTGATAAAGCTAAAGAGTACGGCTCTGTCAGGGGCGGCGCATTGAATGGCGAGGAGAGCAGCTTTCCCGGATATTCTTAGATTCTCTTTTAAGTTTGGCCCTATACCGGGTTTACCCTTCTTCTTTTGGTGAGGTTTTGGATCTGCCGAGGACTGAGTTGTCCTCGGCTGCACCACAAAACTGTTTGGTGCTCTGCATTGTAGAGCTTGGGCCGTAGTTCTCCTCGGCTCGGGCCTTTGGACTCTCTAAGGGCAAATGGGCCTGGTCCATGAATTATTGGACCCCACAACCACCATCCACCATTTTCATTCATTCTAGGGATATGTAAAGAAATAAATAAATAAATAAATAACTAAATGCAAATTGAAAAATGCTAGTGTGAATTTACACCATTACCGAATTAGCAATTATGTATTTTATACAATTTTGCATGATCTTATATAGGTGAATTTTGGATAGCTAAAATGCGATACTTATTCTATTATACAAGCACTGATACGAGTGCTCTTAGCCTAATAGACTCGAATTGTGTTGCTCCTTGTATCATGACACCCTTTCTTTAAACTTGATCTTAAATGAGTTTGAATTGAATCTCATAATAATTTTTTTTAAAAAAAACTTAGACACCTTTGGATATGCTCAATAATATATTGTTGATCTAAATTGCACTAATCTTAAAAAATATAAAATTTTTCCTTTCTTTTTGAGGTTCACACAACAAATTTATTTTGGTATAATTAATTATATGTATAAGAGAGTGTTTGAGTAACAAAGGGTAAATAGACAACAATTTGAAACAAATAATTTTTTTTTTAATAATGATATCTAAATCTTTTCGAATATTTAATTATTCTCTCGTCTCACACCCAACAAATTATTAAAAATTGACAAAAAGTTTTAAAACCAAAATCTCATAAATATCCAATAGAAAAATAAATACAACTTTTCACCGTTTTCATATTTAACCAAAATGAGGCAGAGAACTTGAAGGAGAGAAGGAAAACATTCAAATAGTATTTTAGTATTCTGTGCCATTATTAGTAATAAATTTAATATTTTTGGAAAGTCTTAACATGAGTCCAACACATTAATTTCTTGCCCTTCTGTATGCAGTAGCTGACAATGGAGGTTTCGGTTCGGCCGAAAATAATACTGGTATCGATGAAACAAGAAATTTCACGAGAGTAGAAAATGTCGTCATTTTAGCGTAGAAAAGAAAAAGAAAGATACCTGAAACATTTTTCGAATGAAATAAAGTATAGTAACAGTAAAAAAAAGTTAAAAAAACAAAACAGATGTGGTAACTGGTACTGTCAGTTTCTGCTAGTTGTCAGATTACACAGGCACCACTTTTTCACTTTTTGTCTTATAAGTTGGTGAGTTACCAGTACCACAGCATGCGCAAAGTGAAAAAAAATAAAAAGGTTTTTTTAATTTTTTGTCTTTTCCCTATTCCTTTTTTTAAATTACTTTTGAAACATACAGTGTATTTGTTTTTTTTTTACATTTTAATATTTGAGTTTTTGATAGGATCGATATAAAAGGGTCTAAAATAAAAGTCAGTCAAGAACATGCGAGTTTGATTGCATATGTTTTTTTTTTTCTTCCATGACCTAAGGGATCTTCACGTGGACCTAGCTAGCAGGTAGGGTTCTCTTTTTTAGTTTGTCTTTTGTGTGATTTGTGAGAAGCTTCAACGTTGTCTTGGAATTTGGAAAGCATGATGTCAAAGTGAAGAAAATAAAAAATTAGGGGAGGCTTCTATGTATCTTTATGTCCTTGAATTATTTGAAATTTTGAAATTTTCAATGCTTTTTTTTTTCGATACCATTCCAGAAAAAAGAAAACATCACAAGAGGTTCGGATTTACAGAACACCATAACAGTTGATTGGCATTTTCGTTGCCAATTTAGCTAGAGAAAAAACACTACTAGTTACAACCCTTGGGACAAACACAGAGAGTGATATAAAAAATCAGCATCTAAGAGATGAGACCAATCACTATCAGACATGAGGCTCTTCTCTTGCTAACTAGAGGTGATTTGGCTGTTATTGACTACTTGCGCAGCCCTCCTACAATCACTGAGAAACAAAACGTGCTTAAAACCCAAGTCCCTAGCCTTGATTGCTTTGCTGCCTCCAGCATTGCTCCCTGGATGATTGATGACTGGAATAGGTTGATTTGTACAGCTAGACATACCTTTTAGGATTTGATTTCCATGAGTAGTCTTGGCTCCATGACTGAAATTTTCAATGCTATTAAAAAGCTATGTATACCTTATCTCTCTCTCTCTCTCTCTCTCTCTCTCTCTCACACACACACATATATATATATTTTGGGCTAAAATACAAAAGTAACCCCTCTACCTTTTTTCAAATTTTATTTCAGTTCTCTAACTTTGCATTTGTTCATTTCAATTCTCTAAGTTTTAAATTTATTAAATTATGGCATTTCCGTTAACTTTTGTTAACAAATTTTGAAAAAAAAAAAATCTATAAAATATTTTTCAATCATTAATTGAATTTTTTTTTAATTTAAAAAATTTGAAGAAAAATTTATAAAATTCAAAAATTAACCACAACATATAACAAAAGTTGATGGAAGAGTCTTAATTGAATAAACTTAAAAGTTAGAGGATTGAAATGAACAAATGCAAGCACAAAGTTAGAGGGCTGAAATGAAATCTAAAAAAACTTAAAAAATCAATATTACATTTTACCCTCTTTTTTTAAAGGTGATACATTGTCAATGTCTAATAAACATAGATGTAAAAGTTTTCAAAGGAACTCATATTAATGTTTAATGATTTTATAAATCGGGGGAAGATATAATTTGCACCCTCTAAATTTGTGGTCGCTTTTATAGTTCTAATTTAATTATTTATTTGACTTTCAAAACTTATAATTCACATCATTGGCTATTATAAACGCTAATGTGTCATTTCCATTATAGTCTGATACATTTTTGCAATTAATCCACCTAAAAAAATGATGTTTTTATTAATATATATTTTTTATTTTAAGTTCAAAACAATGTTGCATTTGGCTGAGTTGACGAAATGGAAATATTGAAATTGTTGAAATATTTGAGGATCGAGGGTATAAATTATGGACAAATTTATTAATGCCCCCAAATTTAAAAGAGTTAAATGGTATTTTATGTTACAGGAAGCTTTAAGGTTAGGGCAACAACATTAAATCAAAATAATTTCATGTACATTATAGATTTACAACTAGTATAAAAAAATAAAAAGTTTGATTTCAAAAACTATGCAATAGTTTAGCATTAGGTCTATATACTGACAATGATAACTTTGAAATTTGCACATATTATGATAACATGTAGGAAAAAAAATAATAAAAGAAAAAGAATAGATGACAAATTAAAAGAGTCAATATACCAACTGACCACAATCATATGAATATATATATAAATTTGACTTCTAAGTTCTAATAATATTTTTTTTTTTTTTTTTTTTTGGGTTTGGTGGGGAAAGTAACTTCTAAACCTTGTAGACTTGATGCCGGTCAGGGCGTGATTATATATAAGTTGCATATTCGATTTCATAAACTAACAAAAATTGTTGTGTTCAATGTGTTTCTTAATCAAAGTAATTTTGTCACTAGTGATTCCCAACATGTAGTTTAATGTAAAAGAGATAAATATACATTTTTTATTTTCTCTCTCATACACATAGTTGCACTCGGAAATTGACAAATATAAGCATATAGAAATGGTTTGGCCATTTGGGTATTTACAAGTCCCAAATTCAATTTGTCTGGTGCTATATATATATGTATGTATATAAACTATAGCATTAATTTGATTGTCAAAATTTTTAAAAATTATCATGGCTTGTACTGAAGGTCATACAGGACAGTCACATGCTTACTAATTAATTGTATATTAGTAAGTAAGAAACACGAGGGTATAGTTTGAAAATTTGTCCTTCACATTACTAAAAGACTGAGAATTTATCAATAATTGTGAGGAAACACGAAATCTTAACTAAAATAACAGTTAACAATTAAATCACGTAATTTCATGATTCCTTAAGTAAATTAATTAATCTTTTTTCTTAGGCTGCGTTTGGTTCGTGTAAAAGCATTTCCGGAAAATAGATATTTTCCGGAAATGCTTTTTTCCGGAAAAGAAAATATTTTCATGTGTTTGATTGCATTTTAAAAAAATTTTCGGAAAATATTTTCTGATGTTTGGTTGTGTTCTTGAAAATACCATAGAAAATACATTTTCTACTTGTTGCTCACATTTTCTCACATTTTCTCGATTACCAAACGAATACATTCCTCAAATCACAAACAAAGCCCAGAAAAAATCATCAAATCCGGACAAACGAAGGCGAGGTCGCAATCTCGATCGGCGCGATCGGTGAGATCGCGATCTCAATCGGCGAGATCGCGATCTCGATCGGCGCGATCGCGATCGCAATCGAAGCTTCACGCGATCACGATCGAAGCTTCGCGCGATCACGATCGAAGCTTCGTGCGATAGCGATTGCGATCGACGCTTCGCGCGATGTGTCGATCGCGATCACGATCGACGCCGATCGACATCGCGCGAAGCGTCGATCGCAATCACGATCGACGCCAATCGACATCGCGCGAAGCGTCGATCGTGATCACGATCAACGCCGATCGGCGCGGTGTCTGGATCGGTCTCTCTCTCTCTCGCTGCGAACGATCTCTCTCTCTCGCTGCGTTTGGTCGTGTGTTTCAGGTGTTTTGGCTGAGTGTGTTTCTCTCACAGCTACGGAAATCGTTTGAAGGTAAAACAAGTCTGTAAAATGATTTCCGGGTCAACAAGCGTAAATTTTGGTCAAACGGAAATGATTTTCCGGAAAATCTATTTTCCGTAGCTGCCAAACGCGTGGATTTTACGGAAAATAATTTCCGGAAATGATTTTCAGTCAATTCAAACACAGCCTTATTGTCTCTTTTGAAAATTGAAACATGGAGATTGAGAAGAATAGGAAAATGGAGTGTAGGGGTAGTAGGCCCAGTAGTGCATATCTATGTATATGTTGAGCCGGAGGCCCAATTCGAGGACATTAGATAGTCTGAAGGCGGGGAAATATTATCAAAGGAGTCTACGTTAGTGAGTGAAGAGGTGAGGAATGGTCATGAGAGTCCAGGAAATTGATTCGAGAAGGGATGCCACCTCGGCTGATAAAAGCTGAGGTTCGAAGCTGTGGTCCGCCATCTAGGACAACATTCCAGGAAATTCTACTGGTAAGGATACACATCCAGAAGGTACGAGACAGATGAGGACTATGAAATATCTAAGAGAAAGCTGCTACCATCACATTAAATTCTCTGTAGCTAATTTTCTGACTACATTAATGAGGAAGTGATACATGAATAGTAATTTTCAGCTTTACCAATACTACCAGAGACTTCAGAAAAGTGCTAATGGGACAAGGATTAACACCAACAATCTACTCTACATGTGGAGGGTAGAGATGAAAGGAGGAAGACAATAGAAAATAGAAAGAAGACCCTAAAGATGGGGGATTAGAGAATTAAGAAAGAATTACTATAGCAATAAGAACTGTACTTGGAACCAACTTCAATAATTATATATAAGAACTGATTTCCTTGGACTGTGCCGATGACGATTTTCATTAGATACAACTAGTCTATTTTTACTTTATTATCATTTGTATCCACTATAATTGTCACCCAACTCATCAGAGCCTAATTTTCTAACTCATTCTCTACAAATTTATTATATTGGGCTCTTTGGGTCTAGATCATTTGCATCTTTGGGCCTAGGACTCAAACCATGTCCTTACATGGAGTATATGGTGCAATGAAATGGTTATTGGTTACATTTTTTATATTTTAGAAGATGAAATAGTTTAGAGTATTCACAACAAAAATTTATATCTATTTTAATGTAAGAAATTTTTTATTTTATTTTACATACTTATTTTTCAAAACATTTCACATCAGATTATCTATGTTACACTACATTTTATTGAAATATCAAATTTTCTTTATTTTTTAATTGTTCGTCTTTTTTTTATATATAACAACCACCTTCCATTCTCTTTTGTCATCCTCGAAATAAATAAATAAAGAACAAATAACTAAATGCAAAATAAATAGTGTTAGCGTTAATTTATATAATTACTATAGTAAACTTGTAAATATATATAATTGTACACGGACTAATGTGTGTCATTTTTTAGAAAAACTTAACAAATTAATTTTGAATACCCATTCCCAATAAAAAAAAAATGATAGACATAAAGTTTGGATAGAGATAGGTAATTTGGCATGGCACTGGTGGTTGAGTCTTTTCGTTGCTTGAAGAAAGCAATTATAGAACATAGGGATAGGGTGTGTGTCTCCCAAGTTATTTGCCCAAATAAAGGTTATTGATCTTCTTCTTACATAATTTGTTGGGAAAGTCAAAAGAATTGAAAGGTTTTTCCCGCCGGTGCAAGGGACAAAAGGGCGACCTAATTAGACATGAAAATGGGACACAAAGACAACCCATAAACGCATGATATTGAGTCACCATGTCAATTCATCTATGCTGCTGATGTTGAATGGGCCCCAAATGTTCCTTCCCAACCAGATATTCACTTTATCCTTTTCTTTTGTTTGAAGGTTATTGAGAAAGTGGGAAGTTTTTTTTTATGACAATGGAAACTTGCCTACTAGACAGTTTGGACCATACATGGCCACTTTGAACGCAATACTTTGTGCGCAATCATCAATGATCAATCACTAAAAAGAAGAAGAAAAATGCTACACATCTTCTTTTTTTTTTTTTTTTTAACTTAAATTTTATTTTTGTGATTCATTGAGCATGTGAGTTATACTAATTAAATCATCAATAATCTCTTATATTTTGATGGTTGACAATTACTTTTTGGTTTCATTTTAATCCCAAAATGGGTAAATGATGATCATATCAAGCATCAACACTTGCTAAATAATCAGTGTTCAACTATTGCATTATAAAAATTAAAAAAAAAACTCAATGTTTGAGGGAACTAGATAAGAATGAGGTGTCATAAACACTACTTTATTATGTTAAAAAAAAAAATGTAAGAAAGGACAAATATAAAATTTTAACATCATTTTCTTACATATACATTTTATAAGCTTTTGGTGAAAATATTCATGTAAAAAATAAAAAATTTGAAAGCTCATTTTTGGAGGGTGTTTGCATTTGAAATAATGAAATTAAAAGCTAGATTTTTCATGGAAATGCAGCTAGTCTTTTTTTTTTTTTTTTTTTTTTTGAGAAAAAAATAAATAGTAGGAGAGGACATGTGGGATTTGAATTTTGAATTATAGACTTCGGGGGACCCTATAAACTATTAGTTTTCTAAACGAGAAATGCATCAAACTTAAAGCAATTAAAATCATTGTTCCTAAACAGCATATATATGTAGGAATATAATCCGAAATGCTCCTGTTTTTCGTTCTGTTTTTATTTTTAACGGAGAGAAATGCTCCTGGTTTTTACTTTTCACTCTCTTTGATTTGATATGATTGGAGTTAATTTAATCTTTGCACCTACTTGTTAATAATGATGGACATTTGAATTCTTATTGAGCACTAATTCATTTGTTGACCATTTAGTTCTTTTCAAATGTCGTCATCAAAAAAAAATTTCTTTTCAAATGTCAAAATCCAATTTATTGGGCAAGGATCATGTTTTATGAAGCATCCTAGTGGGCACCATAAATGGTTGATAATGTTTACGAGGTGACTAATCTTATTGCGAGATCTACATGGATTTCTCTGCGATTGATTTCTTGATAATAATAGGATATTTCAGCATCATAATAATAATAGGATAATTCAGCAACATATAGTGACCCATTTCACCCTATAATTAATTTAATTCTTTTTACTTTTTTTTAAAGAGAATTTAATTCTTTTACTCAGTATCCTTTTTGGAGAAGTTACCGAGTATATCAAGAGTTTTAAAAATTTTAGTATTTAGTATCTAAAAATCTAATTTTATATTATTTAACATATTATTTTTCAATACACCTAATATTAAAATTTCTTTTTTTTTTTTACCACTTCATTAAAATATTATTTATTTATTTATTCTTTTTATTCTCATCACCCAAGCCACCACAAACCCATGGCACCACCACGGCACAACCCACATCATCATCCACAGCACCACCCACAGCACAACCCACTGGCCTCAACCCACAACACTACCCATAGCACAACCATGACACACCAACCCACTTTTCCCTCTCATCCTCTCTCTGCCTCAACCCACGACACACCAACCATAAAACCACCACTGTTACCCAGCAACCTAAGTAAAAAAAAAAAAAAAAAAAACCCCATCGAGCAACACCACCCACCGCCCTTCCCTTGTTCTTCCATTCTTCAAATTAGTTTTCTACACCCAAAACCCACCCTAGCCACAAAAATAACCACAACCCCAGTGACCCAACCTCTCCAATCTCAACTCCAGCCAAAAAGGCCGATGCCAACTCAAGAATGTCAATCATGAACCCAGAGAGGGAGAAGAGAGGCGCTGGAGAGAGGAAAAAGAAAAGAAAAGGAAGAGGGCTGAGACGAGATTGAGAGAAAAAAATGAGGGAGAAAGAGAAATAATAAGAAGAAAAGAAAGTGGACCTCATTGAATAAAAAAATATTTTAAGTTTTACAATTGGTGAACAGTGCAGTCTCAAATATGAGATTGCACTGTTCATCAATGCCAAATATTATGGCATTTAAAACACTTGATGGAGGTGGTTTTTTAGAGTTTGGCGTGTGAAATGCCAAATATTTGGCATTTGACACACTTGATGAGAATGCTCTAATTAGATTTTTTTATTTTTTTGCACAAAGAGAATAATCTTTGTCAAGATTGATTGATGCTTTTTGATATTTTCAACAAAAATATCTAGGTTTAAATTTTCCAATTATTGTAACATGTAGCCAACAAACCATATATTAAAAAAAAAAGAAAAAGAAAAAAGAGAGCAAATTATTCAATTTTTGAGTAGAAGGGAGATGATACTGTCTTAAACTCATAGCTCTCAAAGATCTAATTTGAGACAAACATTTTACGAAACCTTTTAAGGCCATGTGATTGAGCCTAACAACCTCTTTTTTGTCACCTCATCCTAACAACATTTTTGTCGTCCCATCGTGAACTCAATTAATGTATGATAAGCAAAGTTTAGGGTATATATATTTTTTTTATTTCATGCATCGTTAAGGAAATAAATTAATAATTAAAATAATATCAATTTTACATATATATCAATTGCGGCTTGTGTTATTATTACATATGTATCAATCACAATGTATCATATTAAAAATTGTAAAAGAAGATGGGAAAACTTTAGTTAAGTTACGCATTACACCTTTTAATTTTGATAGGTTTTCGAACCAGTCCTCTAATTTTATATATTTTTTCATTAATGAAGTGGACAGAAAGTATTGAATTGACAAGAAATAAAAGTTAAATAATTAAAATGAACAAGTACCGACAAAACTTTTATCTATGAACATGGGTAAATGGTTGTTGTTGTACCATGCATTTCCCCAAAAACTATTCTACCATCATCCAAGCTACCCCGCCTATCAAGAGAGAAGGTTTTTCAGAAACGATAACACAAGTCGTATTATTGAAAAGAACGATCATGTCTCATGTCGTTTAGTATAAATGGTACCATAAATTGTTCAGCAAAACGTATGGTGGAACTTAGAAGTCTTTCCAGACAAGGTTTTGTTATTGTACAATTCAACCAGTAAAGATTAATCGGTTTAGACATGTCATGTGTTACAACAGACAATTCGTTTAGAACCATATATGCGCTAGATATTGTTTTATTTATGTGTATATATATGGTACTAGTGCTACAGCCTACAAAACTTTTATATAAGATCTTTGGAAACTTTTAATTTTCCCTTATCCTTCATCTTTTACAAGTATGAGATTTTCATATGAAAGTTTGCACACCTAAATACTAAGTGCTGATTTAGACTTCCAAATTTTGATTACGGTTTTGATTAATTAAGAATAATAAACTATTAATACAGAATTTACATAATTAACCGATTAATCAATCGAACTACCAAACAATAGCATGGATAAACATAAATGAATAATGCAATAATGTAAAGGGTAGTAAGCCAGTAAGTAAACAGGATGCGAACCAAAGATAAAGTGCAATGTGTTATAGAAGAGGAAAACCAAAGAATTCAATAAAAAACCTCTTCGTGGCCTTCAAAGTCGGAAATGATCTATTAGCGAATAAGTTGGAGTACAGGAATACACAAAAACCTTCCAAGCTTATGTTATCCAATGTACTCGAGCTCTTTAAGCTCTAAATACCAATGGACTTATAGAGTATTGTTTTTAGTAACTTTTCGGATCCCGCAACACTGCATAGTTACACCACCAAGCTTCCATGGCTGAAAGTGCATTCAAGCTCCAATGCTTCCCAAAAGTCCAAACAACAATCTACACTCAGTATGGTGAAGAAGGTAAATGCATGGAATTACACCACCAAGCCTCCCACAACACGGCTTAGTTACTCTTGAGTTTTACTAATCTGACAATTCTTGATAAGCTTTAAACCTAACCCGTAAACAATAAAATTCTACAAAATACAAATAAATAAATGCATGGAATTACAACAAAATTTGATACAGATTAAAGCCAACAAAGCGCACTAGAAAATTCACAACTTAACATCACCTAAAATTTTTTGGGTTAAAAGCATGCAGGCAACTAAATCCATGGGAATCATATAGTTAATGGTCCCCTTGATACTCTTTCCAGCTACCAACTGTGATAACAACCCTGCAGGAACGTCTCTGTAAAGTCTCTTATCTGTTTGGAATTTTCTCTTTGAACTAACTACCGATTTTAATAAATAATCTTTATAGAAACAAAGAAAATGATCTGGTTTTGGTAATGAAAGTCATAAACAAAGTCCAACTTTTTACAACTTGGGACAATAATGTATTTCAAAATTCAAGATTTTTGTACGGAAATATCATATAATATACATTACTCTTCTGTGCTATATATATACACATTCTTATGCGATGGTGGCTCCATAATGATGATTAAAACTTAGTAGTTAATAAGCTGCTAATCTGGCACTTTGTGTCTTCATCACCCACAGTGCATCTATACCTAATGACCATATTACTTTTACATTATTTTATTTTTCATGCTTATTTTAGTCAATTTTGTCATCTTAAATTAGTCTTATAGATAACAATAATACAGCCGTTACAATTGAAACTTCCATTCTAGAAGCTGACAAAAGCGCCTAAATGACGGCTCAAGGCACCTACATTTCATGTTATTGGGGAATGGTCGGACTTTTTTGCTTTGTTGTTAAACCAAAGCTCAAACCACACTATTAAGAGTAAGATCCGGAGGTTCTCAAGGTGCAGTACGTAAGGTTGTAAATGAATTGAGATGTTTATAAATAACAAATAGCTAGACTGAGCTAGACTTGGAAAGAAATTTGTCAATGTTTGTTTACTTAATAAACGAGTCAAACTCAAATTTATGTTTAAGCTTAATAATTAAATAAATAAGTTAATTTTAAACATAATAATGTGTTTGTGAACAATTTTGTTAATATGAGAATCAGTTAAGTATATAATATATAATATTATATGTTTATATATTATATATGTATACATGTATATATAAAAATGTATTTATATAAATTTGAGATTGGGTTGTGTAAATTTATATATGTATACATGTATATATAAAAATATACTTATATAAATTTGAGATTGGATTGTATAAATTTATAAATAAATTAATAAAATATCAAATTACTGTTTATAGTTTATTCAGAATATCAATAATCCATTTCATAGTATAAATTATATATAATTTGTAACACTACAAACTTGGTAATCTACATTTTATAAAATTTTTAAACGAAAATAATTTTATCTAATTAAGTCAAATAATACAATTCAACTCTATTTTAGTTATTAATATTTGTATATTTTTTTGTAAGGGTAAAATTTGTATTCATGGTGTTTTACTATATAGAGAAAAGCTATATCCATCATATTTTTATAATATTTTTACAACAAATCTTAAGTGGTAGGTTATTATTTGTTCTTATTGGTAGGTAAAAAAACAATTCAAGTGGAGAGTTCAAATTGGAAGCAATAACAACTTATCACTTATATATGATTTGTTGTGAAATATTGTGGACGTAACGCTTCTCTTAATATATATATGAGGAAATAATAAATTAATCGAATACTGAGTAACTTGTAAACAAACTTGAGCTTGTTTGACAAGAAATGAACAAATCTTAAACACATAATCTAACTTGATAATGAACTCTAATATGACTTGTGTTTAAAATAAAATTAAATAAATTATTTAAAATTCTCATTTAAAGGCCTATATAGAGAAATGCTATATTTACAATATTTTTATAATATTTTTACAATAGATCTTAAGTGGCAAGTTATTATTTGTTGTTATTGGTTGGTAAAAAAGTAATTCAAGTGGAGAGTTCAAATTGGAAGCAATAACAACTTATCACTTATATATGATTTGTTGTGAAATATTGTGGACGTAACACTTCTTTTAATATATATGTGAGGAAAGAATAAATTAATCAAATACCGAGTAACTTGTAAACAAGCTCGAGCTTGTTTGACAAGAAATGAACAAACCTTAAACATGTAATCTAACTTGATAATGAACTCTAATTTGACTTGTGTTTAAAATAAAATTAAATAAACCATTTAAAATTCTCATTTAAAGGCCTAGTAGAGCTCGAGCTTGTTTGACAAAAAATGAACAAACCTTAAACATATAATCTAACTTGATAATGAACTCTAATTTGACTTGTGTTTAAAATAAAATTAAATAAACCATTTAAAATTCTCATTTAAAGGCCTAGTAGAGCTCGAGCTTGTTTGACAAAAAATGAACAAACCTTAAACATGTAATCTAACTTTAGAAGAATTTTGTTGCTTTTATTTTCCCTTAAAGTATTAGACTAAGAATATTTTTACTGTTAATAGATTTGTACCTCAACTAATACCTTTTGGTATTTCTAATAAAAACATTTAGGATTCAAATCTTCTCACCCTAACTATCAATAAATTAAAAAAAAAAAAAAAACAAGTTTTTTACTTCCTTCCAAAGAAAACGGAAGGTTGAAAATGTCGAAATACCCAGAGAGAGAGAGAGAGAGAGAGAGAGAGAGAGAGAGAGAGAGAGAGAGAGAGAGAGAGAGAGAGAGAGAGAGAGAGAGAGAGAATAATTAATAAAAATAAAATTTTCTTGGCTCATTATGATTCTCCCCAATAAGGGCCCTAACTTGATGGGCCATTTTGATTTTGATAGAAGTAGATAGTTTCCGAAATGAATGGTTTCAATTGCTTTTGGGCCACAGAATCACCGTCCAGACGTCCACTACAAAAATCAATGTCAAAACGTAGCTAATGGTGGCTTTAGACCTTAATTATTGATTTATTGCTTGAGATAAAAAGATTTAAATCTTAGTTACGATCTCTGTGTTTCATATTTAATCTGAGTTATTGTATATCTAATTATAGTTGTGGTATGTAAGTGTAACCATCAAATTATAAATAAATAAATAATTAATTAATTATAGTTTTTTTGGGAGTAAAATTAATTAATTACAACCTTCGGTTAGTTTAAATTTTAAATTACAATAAATATCTGTCAACAGATTCATTGTAATACATAATTATTAGCAAACATCTCACATTAAGAGATTGTTGTAATCTCACATTAAGAGAAAAGGGCAATAGGGTAACTCACAGTCTGGCAAAAAACGCGTTCTGCATACCAAATTTTCAAGTATGGATGGAAGATATCCCATCGTATTTTGTTTCAATTTTACAATTGGATGTAGTTGATTTACATTTATAAAATAATTCAGCTTCTTTCTCAAAAAAAAAAAAAAAAAAAAAGATTCATTGTAATACATTTTTTTTATACAAAATAAAAATTCTACTCTAATTTAATTTAAGTGTATATATGTGTGAAGTTTTCTCCTGGAGACTTGAACCCCAACCTTTGCCCTCCACACCCCACAAAGCACTTATATTTGTGGAGTGACCACCACACCAAAAGTGCATGGTGGTATTGTAATACATAAAAAATAATAGTAAAAATATAATTATTAGAGACTTTCTACTGTCTATATAACCTTTTAATGCGGGGTGGACTTATGTTAAGCCCATGCTCTCTCTCTCTCTCTCTCTCACTCTTGATCATATTTACTCGTACACTTTATCGTGATGTTAAAACTGTGTCAAACTTTTCTAACATAATATTAAAGTTAAGTTTTACTTTTTCCATTACCATATTAAAGTTAGGTTTTTTGTGGCCTATATTAATCCGTATCTTAAATCCCTTGATCTAGGTTCCTTTTCTCATCATCACTGCTGGACACTTTACAAGCCGATCCTAATATGTTTTATGTCATGGACAACATTAAACCCTATATAAGATCAAAGACCCAGAGATTAAGGGCCCATTTGGTACCCCTTCTTCAGCAATGTTGTTTGCTGTTTAAACACCCAAACAGGTGGGCCTCATGCTGAAATATGTGTTTGGTAAGTGATTCTTAACTATTGTTGTTTGACTCTGGGCACATTTGACGTAAATTCACTGTGCTCTCCCACGCATATAAGCAGATGGTTTCTTTTCTCCCACGCGTCAGTGCAGTGTGGCCTCTCAACAACGTCTCTCCCATGCATCTGTGCAACAAGGAACTCTGTAAGCTTTTCTCCTGTCCCTCTCGCCGCATCACCATAACTCACGCACCCTCCATTAATCTCACACACCCACCCAATCCACCATAACTTGTCCTAACGGTCATCATCTCCTTCATAATTGTTGAGCAGATCCCCTAAAATCAAAGCCCTAAATTCACCTCAAAGCACACCCCAAATCGTACAACCTTTCAACCTCCCTACCTACCATATTTACTCTCATAGCCCAACCACACCCTTGAGCACTATTTATTGTTGGATTTTGTCAAACCCACAATAGGCTTTATCTCAAATCACCTTAACTGCCCTTCAAATCGCGTCTGACATTACATACGGAGCTCGCAGACATTGCTTCATCCTCCTTAGTTATTCCACCATTTTCATCATCCTCCTCCAACACATTTCCTACACCTAAGGTAAGTGTTTAATGTTTGTGTTAAATTCAAAGTTCATGTTTGCCGTTACTGAAATTTGTTCTTGGTTGCTATTGATTGTTGCTTGTTGCTCTTGATGTTGGACATGTTTTTTCTCCATGCCCTTCTAACTGTTTATATACGTATAATTTGTGAAATGGGCTTCCTGAAGCTAAAGAGGTCTAAACTGGTTAATTGATTCCCTGCAAATAATTTATAATTGTGATTCTAGATTTGGTTATTTTTAAAATTTTTTTTTCACATGTTGTATGTAACTTGTTTGCAAAAGAATCTCTTCAATATATACCTATAATAACTTGTTTGAGTTAATCTTTACCCTGTGTTGCTCTAGATGTATCACTTTCTTTTATACATAACACTACAACTTGTTTGGTAGAGTTTGTTCAAACGACCATTTTACTATTGTGCAGTTACTGGTTTAGGGTTTAGGGTTAGGTTCAAGTTGAGAAATCATAAAACTAATTAGAAAAACAGAAACTTGAATTTACTAGGCAACTATGTACAGTCTATCATGCCTACTATCTATGTTAGTGGATATTTATGGCTTAAGTGTGTATGTCTTATTAGATGGCAGATGCATCTGATGCTAAGGATTTCAAGTTATGGCCTACACCATTAGAAAAGCACTTCATTGATGTGTTGGTGGAAGAAGAAGCCAAAGGGAACATGCCTTCTGGACAATTCAAGAAAAACCTTTGGACAGTTGTAGTGGGCCTTTTTGGTTATATTGGGCTGGGCTGCCTCCTGCGGTACTGGGCCTAAATATTTCTGAGTAAGGGAGTTGAGACCGGTTCAACTGCAACTCAATTTGGTTTGGCTTGTGTGTAAACTATGCCTCGTTTGCCAGGGGCATGCTTACAGCGGGCATAATTGTTTTAGATGAGTTGTGGCAAGCAAATGTGATAATAATAAGACAAAAGAAAGTACTTTGACTTCTTAATCAAAATGACTAGATAATCCCTAACTAAGAAAAGATAATCATAGTTTAACAACACTTATTTTATAAAGAAAGTAAGGGAAACAAGTGGGTAATATATAGATTATTTAAAAAAAGAAAGAAATCAAATCAAGTCTGATCCGCAGGACCAAAACCAGAGAGGTAAGAACGCCTCTTCTCAAAATGAATAATCTCCCAGGGAAATCCTGCCGTGGAAATTAATCACTTTGAAGGAAACAGACTTAAATGATTGGTGCACCAGAGAACCTTTTGTTTTCGGCAGAGAGCAAGACTTTGAGAGGGAGAGAGGGAATCAACCTATTGGTGCATTCCCCTTTCTTATCTTTTTTCTTTCCTCTTATTTTTCTTAATACTTGTTTTCTATTTCCTGATTTTTAAATTCATACACCGTGGTGCCTGTCGTTGTTCCCTGTACACGACAATGGCCTCTTTTTATAGTGCCTGCCGTGATCGGGTTTTACTATTTTAGCCCTTAACCTCCTTTGTCTGGTCTGGGTGTACTTGTCAACCACCATTGGTTCGTCTGCGTGACACTCCCCATTGTCAGACAAAAGAAAACTATTTTGTTTGTTTCTCTGCCATGGCACCCTTTCCTGCTACGGTGTGGGTGCCTTCTCTCTCCCTATCCCTCATGGCATGCACCTAGTGGTTCCAACTCAGTTTTGCTTCTTTTGGGTGGTATGTCATCCTAGCAGGACACTTCCCCTAAAAGAACTCGAGCAGAAACCTCAAAAATAGGTTTTTCCCCTCTCCTTACCGCCAAACCATGCCCTCTTACCTCTGCCTGCTGCTCATGCGTTTGCCGTGGTTGGCCTGCACAGTCTGCTGTCTGTTTTTGACTAGTTTCTGGTTCCCCTTTCCTTTATGGCTTGCCCCACTTAGAGGCTGGGCCTTGCCTGACGGTGGGCTTTGCTTTTCTTCAGCCCACCATTTTTCCTGCTACCATCTCCTGCCATACCACTCTATCATTCCTGCTACGAAGTTGTTTGCCTTAATCCTACTGGGCTTCTTTGGGCCTGTCATTTATTCTTCTCCCAATGGCCTAGTACGGCCATTGGTTCTTTTATTACATCACTGGCGGGCTCCTGTGTCCCATTTGTTTTCTCTTAGCCCATTTGCTTTTCTTGGGCTTCCTTGGCTCTTTTCATAACTTTGCATTCCCATAGGCTTTTATTGGGTTCTTTGGGCTTCCCCGGCCCAATTACATTATCCTTCATCTTTGGGACTTATAGGCTTGCCATTAACCCCCTACTTTCTTTGCTTTCATTACTTTGGGCCTGTCGCGGCCCATTCTCACTTTTCCACATCATATACTGCCCATAGTTTGCTTTTTCTCGCTTTCTGGGCTCCTTTAAGCCCATTTACCCCTTCAAGGCCCATTTGTTTATCTCATGGGCCTATGATCTATTATTCCTGCCGTTTGGGCTTAATGGGTTTTCTATCTATTTACCAACTCTTTTCTGTTCGCGTTGTTGGGCTCCTCCTTTCCACTTGGGCTTCCAAAATGACCATCAACATTTAGCCCCCTAAACATTTGAAGTGTTCTTATGGTTCATATGTGAATAAAAGACTTTCATGCCCTTTTTGTCTTTCCATCTTCTTTTCCTTCGCGGGCTTTTTGAACAGTGGTCCCTACCTTACATATACATACATATATATATATATATATATATATTTGCTGCGAACGGTGTTGTCTTTTCGAATTTCCCAATTTAGCAGTTATTTTGAAATACAACTGCCGTTTCATTAATTTCATCCTCTTTCTGATGGTTGACTCGTCGCCTCCTTTCGTGCTGGCATTAATAACCTGGGTATTTAAGAGGGAGTCCCTTTGTAATCCAAACACAAACTCCTTCTTCCTTTCTAAAACTCTCTTTCCGTTTTCCCTTTCTTCTCTACTTCCTTTTCCTTAAACACCCCCATTTGTTTTCTTCGATCAAATTCCTGTACAATGACACCGACGAAAACCCAAAGCTCCTCCCACCGTAAAGGAAAAATGGTTATCTTCAATCCTCCCGCTGCACGTGATGTAGGCGAGGAGGCCACGTACTCCGAGTTGGACCATTCCGACGAGGAAGAAGTGCAACGTGCCCCGGACAGTGAGTGCCCTCCACTTATTGATCCCTGGTACGACATTCATCCCCATTTCCCAAAGATTCCCGACGATTATGTGCTATTGCCATTGGGCTGTGTGTGGCTCGCTCTTTGCTAGCGAAAAACGGACATTTCTTGGGCCCCGTTGGCCTCCTTGATCCCCGATCTTGTCATTTGCGAGGGCACTTCGCTCCCCGTGCCTATCCATTTCGAGTTTGGATTGGGTACCGCCTTGGGTTGGAGGGAATGGGTGGACAATGAGTTATCCGACACCGGCTTCATGGGGTTGTTACAGCGGGCCGGTGTTTTGAAGGTCATCATTTCATCCCGCTGCTTATCCAGCTTTCGGGACATCTACAACCTCCGTCACTTGGTTCGCCGGTGGTGTACCACCACCTATACCTTCTTCTTCTCCTGTGGTGAGGTCATTGTAACCTTAGAAGATGTAGCCAACCAGTTACTCTTATCCATCCTTGGCGATGTTGATCCTGCCACCTTAGAGCTTTCTTCAAAGGAAGAGGTCGTGGAGGCTGAGTTGAGAAAGGGGATGAGCGGGAATGCCAAATTGTCTTATCGGGTTAGTTCTTCTAAATTCTCTATGTCTGCCCGTTGTGCGGCCTTTGTTATGTTTTGGTTTTGCAAGTTTGTTTTTAGGTCTCACCCCCATTACGCCGTGAAGCCTTTATATTTCCGTTTGGCTATTAAGATTTCTGCTGGGGTTAGTTTACCATTGGCTCCTATGTTCTTAGGGCATTTGTATGTTCAACTAGACATCCTGGGGAGCAATGAGAGCCAGACAGGCTCTTGCCACATAGTCACCTCCTTTGTTCATAGTACTATTTTGCAACACCTGCTGTACGAGCGTTGTGCTAAGCATTTGTCGAAGTGTAGGCCCCTCCGTTTTGCTAAAGAAAAGTATCAGTCGTGTCCGCAAGCCATTACTAATTTTTGTGGCTGATTTGAGTCAGACTTTCCATTGGCTTTTCATTGGGTCGGCTTGAAGCCAATTGACCATTCGATTGTTGAATCCTTTGATTAAGGTGTCAGATTTTCTTGGAGAGCTTATAGAAAATTGGGTACTGGTTATACATGTGTAGATTCTACTATGGGTTTGTTTGTTGACATCGTCGGGACTACCACCCCCTTGACTGGTTTTGATGAGACCAGGATTACTTACTTGGCGGCCACCAATGCTGGGTGGCTGCCTTATTTGGACGATGAAGGAATTTGGTTTGTTCATTATCCTGCCAACCGGGTGAGAAGGCAGTTCAGACTAGACTAGGATATTCCTAATGACCTTTCTTTTCTTATGGAGTCCCCCACTTCCGTCCAACCCTTTCTGCGGCCACCACTGCCTTTGATTTTTGGAGTCAGCTTTTTATTGCAGTCACCGTTCCAGGCTTATTGAGGGATGGCCTTTGTACCCCTGCCATGCATGGATATTGGCAGGCCGTGATGACTTCGTTTGAAAAAGAATTGATGGGTAGTCGTGGTTTCTCCCTTGTTCCTCCTGATGGGCTTAGCACAATTATGTCGGTTAATCCTCGGTTGCTTTTGCCTTCCAAGTCTGTGTTAGCATATGCTAGGAAGCAGAATTGGTCTGCTATCTTTGAGTGGGATGAGGAGAAAAGAGGGTGGTATTGGCATACCGGTGATTATCCTCCGGGTTTGGGAGAAAAAAGTTAAAGTGACGAATATTTCTGCGCTGAGTAAGGAAGGCCTTGCCAAGCTTAAGTCTATAAGCAAGTCCAAACTTGCTACTCCATGGTCGTCTACAAATGCTCCCCCTTCTAGCAAGACACAAGGCAGCAAAAGAAAGACAACCCCTCACCCTGTGTTTGCTGCTAAGCGGAGAGTAAGTTACTTCTAATTCTGCTTCGTCTTTTATATACTTTTGACTTTCCTGTAGCTAATCCTGACATGTGTGTTGACTTCTCTCTTTAACCTTATCTCTTATTCTCTTTTTCCTTTACAGTCTAAGCATAAGGAAGATACATCAGTCACTCATCCCATTTTGCTTGATGAACCTGAGTTTGAGGTACATCTCCTTTCTTTTCTTCTTCCTCCACTTTTTTTTCTTTGTACATGTTTCATCTGCCACATGCTTTTGTTTGACTCATCCGCCTAAAAGTTCCTTTGATCTTTATATTTTTTTTTCCTTTCGTCTTCTAGGATGAGCTCGAGCCTCTTTCTATATACCACCCTACAGTTGAGGAGCTTTCTACCTCCATGGGTGCACCTATGGGAGACTTTTTTGATGAGGCTGACGTAGTATTTGCAACACCTGCCCCTTTTGCTGCTACACACGGAGTTTTTGCTGAGGCTCCTACCCCTTCCACTAAGCCGATACCCGTAGATGAGGATACTCATACTGGGAAGGTTAGTGAGGCCACTTCTATTCCTGCTGAGACACTTACTCGCCAAGAGGTGGCCACTCCTCCTGCTACTGTTCAGATTGAGGTTACTTCTCCTATCACACCCCTTGTCATCTCCACCAATAACCCCTTTGCAATTTTATCTCAGGCTGTGAAGGATGGTTCTTCACTGGTAGTTACCCCTTCTTCCATTCCTAGCTCTACCACACGTGGACTTGATGTGGACTTGTCCTCTGAGGGGTCTGAAGATGTCCTTGAGGACTCGGACGATGAACCTGTCTTGAAGAAAAGGATTTCTGACTCTAACGACGAGGAGAGTGCTCCCTCCAAGACCAAATTCATGGGTATGTGCCTTTCTCCCTTCCCTTTTTTTTTTTTTTTTTTTTTTTTTGTTTTTGTTTTTTTGCCAAGTTCATTCTTCCCCTTTTTTGTCAACTCTTTCTTACACGTATGTATTTGCGTCTCCCTTTTACTGCAATCTCCCTTTATTTGTATTTCTATTTCCGTGTTTTGTAGAGACTTTTGAGGGGCCAAGGGTCGCAGCAGACGTTGGTATATCTTCAGCCGCTGCTCCTGCCACACCTATAGCACCCGTTTTTCCTATTCCTACAGTGCCCGTTTCTGCCGTACCTTTTGTACCTGTTTCTGCCATTTCCACAGTGCCTGGTTCTGCCGTACCTTTTGTACCTGTTTTTGCCATTCCCATAGCCCCCATTCTCACGGGTCCTAGTGAGTTTCTCATCTCCTTCCTTATTTCTTTCTTGCAAGTTTATTGCTCCTAGCTCATTGTTTCTTATGTTACGTCTCATGCTTCTTGTTAGGTCCGCTGTCTACTGTCCCTTCTCAGTTTGAGGTGGGCAGCAGTTCTGCCACGGTTCTAGACCCTGTGGATGAGGTTGTAGCTTTCTTTGTGCATTTTGATCAACTTGGGATTAACGACCTCGATCTTGTAGACTTCTAAGGTTCCGGCCCTTCTTATGTGGACTTCCATGGCTTCAGGGTTCCCTAGGATTGCGTTTCTCACCTTGATGTAGTTTTCAGTAGCTGGGGGGACTTCATGCAGGGATTCTGCCTTGGTCGTTCTGCCAGGGAGTATTTCTTGAAGATGCTGGGAAGCGTAATGAATGATATTGAACATAACTTTGTTGATACTGTCTCTTCCGAGAGGATCTTATAGTGGAGAGCTGGGATTCAGGAACTAATCAGTGTGGGCTTTGCTGTGGAGTTCATCCTAGACCATCTCTGTGAGATTGCCCGAGCCTTTTTCATGAAAAAGCTTCAGCTCACTATAGATGCCATTGACACACGGATTGAGGCTTTGAAGAAGGAGGTGCAAGACTTGGAGGGTCGTCGTGAGCGTCTTCTTGCTAGTATTGGTGGGTCCAGCCGCTTTGGAGACCAGCCTCTTATCTCTGGGTTTTATTGATGTAGTTCTCTTCTTTTTTTCTTTCTTTTTTGTTCTTTTCCTTCTTTTACTACCTCACCTAGTACGCTTCATCTACATATTTTCTCTTTATAGCAATTATTTAGCTAATTTGACATAGTTGCCATAGTTTGGGTTTGTTACTTTTAAGATGCTACACTTGGTTGCTATTTATGCTATTACTTATGACATGCAATGCTTTTTATAATACATCATGTCTTTTCATTATGTACTCATAAAAGTATGTTACAAACTTGTCTCGTGACATGGTCACTTGAAGGAAAAAAAAAAGAACAAAAGGTAAACCTTGAACTCATTGAATGAAAGGGACAACTACATAACCTTAACTTAGGCATAATAACGCTTCAGCCATTTCTCATTGATGGGATCCATTAGGTCCTTGCCATCCATCTGGGCTAGACGATAGTACCCACTTGGGTGTGTTTCTTTTATCACGAGGGGTCCCTCTCATTTTGGTGCAAACTTAGATGGTCTTGCTATACCTCGCCTGACATAGTCCACCACTTTTAGCACAAGTTGTCCTTCCGCGAACACCCTCTCTTTAGTCATCCTGCCAAAGGCTTCTATTATCCTTTGCCTGTATCTGCGGCTATGCTTTTGGGCTTACTCCTTTCTTTCATCAAGTCCTTCCAGATCTTCACACCTTTCCACTGTAAAGGCTTTTTCCTCTTTTTCCTTCCCTTGTATTTGCATAACTCTCAAAGCTGGAGTCATCACTTCTGCTGGGCTCACTACCTTTGTCCCGTATACCAGGGAGAAGGGTGAAAATCTTGTGGCAGACTTTGGTGATTTTTTGTAAGCCCAAAGGGTGTTTGGCAGGTGCGTTACCCATCCTCCTATGAGAACCTTGTTTGTTGCCTCTGCTTGCCCATTTCCTTGAGGGTAAAAGGGTGATGAGAGATGGTGCTTGACTTGGTAGAACTCCATCATCTTCCTTACATCACTGTTGATAAAGGGTGTGCCATTGTTGCTAATAATCTTGTGGGGTACTCCAAACCTCACAATTATGTTTTCCTTGATGAAGTTTGCCACTGCTCCTCCTGAGGCTTTTCAGAGTGGCACTGCCTCTGTCCACTTAGTGAAGTATTCCATAACCACTAGTATCCATATGTATCCAAACGATGGTGGGTTAACTGGTCCTACCAAATCAAGCCCCTAAGTGGGGAAGGGCCATGGGGTGACCATGCTATGTATCTTTCTTCATGGTAGACCAATAGTAGCCTATTTGCAGCAAGCATCTGTAAAGCTTTTTCTTTCTCTGGTGCTCCCCACACTCTCCCCAATGCACTTCTTTTATCATTTCTCTTACTTCTTCAGGGCCCAAACATCTTAAGGGGTCCCCATCGTACCCTTTTTTGAAAAGGACCGTATTATGTGAAAAGTAACGCGTTGCTAACCTCCTACGCTTGTATCTTTCACTGTGTTTTTGTGGCAAGATGCCTTCTGCCAAGTACTGCATGAATGGGCTTCTCCAGTCTTCGCTGATGTGTAACTTTCCTCTCTGTTTGCTACAAGCTGGCAAGTCCCACACTGGGTTTGAACTCGGTTTGCGTCTTAACCCATGCTTGGCCAATAGAAGCCTTCCCTTTGGAGTCTGCGGTAAAGGCTGACCTCCCCGCAAGATCTGCAAGTCTTGTCATGTACTTCTTTCAACTTTCTCTAGGCCTCCTCCTGCCCTACGCATCTAGACAAGACTCAACTAGGCATCCTGCATTACAGTTCTCCTCTCACCATGAATGGGCTTCTCCAGTCTTCGCTGATGAACACAGTGTAACTTTCCTCTCTGTTTGCTACAAGCTGGCAAGTCCCACACTGGGTTTGAACTCGGTTTGCGTCTTAACCCATGCTTGGCCAATAGAAGCCTTCCCTTTGGAGTCTGCGGTAAAGGCTGACCTCCCCGCAAGATCCGCAAGTTTTGTCATGTACTTCTTTCAACTTTCTCTAGGCCTCCTCCTGCCCTACGCATCTAGACAAGACTCAACTAGGCATCCTGCATTACAGTTCTCCTCTCACCAGAGCTTAGTCTTTTAGTGCCTTCAGTTCTGCGGCACCTTTTTCTTTTATCAAGGCTTCCCTCATAGGGATCCGCCAATCCCTTTTGCACCGTTCCTCTAGGAACCTTTCTTTCAACACCTCAATAATGGATTCTTCCCTCTTGCTAACCTCTACCCTAGTGTTATCCCCTCGAATATTATTTGTGAGCCTAGCGCGGCCAACGCATCCGCAAATTGGTTTTCGTTCCTTGGAGCATGTTCTATTTTGAAGGTTGAAAATTTCTCCTCCATCTTCTGGGCCATTGCCCTGTATAGGGCTAGGCTGGGTTCCTTTAGGGAGAAGATTCCTTTGGCCTGGCAGACCACCAGGTTCGAATCACCCATTACCCTTAAGTGCTTGACTCCCATTTTGAGAGTCGTGGCTAACCTAGTTAGGTAGGCTTCGTATTCTGCCTTGTTGTTTGAACAGGTGAATTCTAGTTTGAACGATAGCGCTACTGCCTTATCTTCCTCATGGTACAAAACTACTCCCACTCCCCCTGATTGGGTGGTAGAAAACCCATCAAATTTCATTACTCATTGTTCTCTAACCTCTTCTGCCATGGCTACTTCCCCCGGAACTTCATCATCCAGCAGGAATTCTTCTTCTCCCAAAAACTGTGCCAATAGATTTGCTATAACCTGGCTTTTTAGTGCCCTGGATGTCCCCATTCTTAAGTCATACTGTGACAATTGTAACAACCACTGGGATATTCTACCTGAGAGGATTGGTTGCTGCAACAGAGCCTTGATGGCATGGGAGTTAGTCATCAGCCATACTTCATAAGCTAAGAAATAATGGCGTAACCTTTGCGAAGCATCCACAATAGCCAGATATGCCCTTTCTGCCCCCTAGGTAACGTGTTTTTGCATCTTTTAACACGCACGACTGATGTAGTACACTGGTTGCTCAACGCCACCTCCATCCTCTTAGGTGATTAATGCACTAATGGCATAAGAGTTAGCAGCTAGGTAGAGTAGCAATGGCTTTCTGTGGACTGTGGCTTGTACCGTAGGGAGGTTCATCATGATCTGTTGTAACCTCTTAAAGGTCGTTTGCTGCGTTTCTCCCCATTCAAAGCTTTTCCTTTTCCTGAACAATTTGGTGAAAGCAGAAGTGATTGATGCCAACCCGGGATGAATCTCCGGATATATGAGACCTTCCCTAAGAAGCTCTTTAATTCCTTTACTGTGACTGGAGGTCTCATAGTGGCTATGGTCGTGGCTTTGGCCGGGTCCACATCTATTCCCCTGCTATGAACCAGGAAGCCCAGGAATTTCTCAGAAGACACTCCAAATATGCACTTGAGAGGGTTCATTCTTAGTTTAAAGGCTTTACACCTTTCAAATACCCTTTTCAACAAGTGGAAGTGCTTTTCTCTCCTTCTTGATTTAACCACTGTGTCATCCACATAGTCCTCTAGTTCCTGATGCATCATGTCGTGAAATATGGCCGTCATCGCTCATTGATAAGTTGCACCTATGTTTTTTAACCCGAAAGGCATCACAATGTAGTAGAAGTTGCCGATGGGTGTTTTGAAAGCAGTTTTCTTCGCATCCCTTGGTGCCATTCTGATTTGATTGTATCCATTAAACCCATCCATGAATGAAAGCATGGCGCTTCTTGCCATAGAATCTATTAGTAAATCCATGTTTGGCAATGGGAACTCGTCCTTTGGACAGGCTCTGTTGAGATTTCTGAAATCTATACAACGTCTTATCTTTCCGTTCTTTTTTTTTTACTGATATTATGTTAATAGCCAACGCGGGTGTTGAATAGGCTTGATGAATCCTGCGACCAGTAATTTCTGTACTTCTTTGACTATTTGCCCTTCTATTTCAGTGTGGAATATCTTGGTAGTCTGGGCCATTGGTTTGGCTTCTGGGTCCACATTCAACGTATGCGCCACTAGCCAGGGTCTAACCCTGGCATTTCACTGTAATCCCATGCGAAGATGTCTTTGAATTCTCTCAACAGTAGTATCAACTCTAATTTTTCCTTTTCTGTCAAACTTGCACTAATTGAGATAGGTCTTGGTCCTTGTGAACTAGACCCCAGGTCAACCTCCTCCAACTCTTCTTCTGCCACAATTTGCACCTCCTTTTCTGCCACAATTTTTTCATCTTTCTCTTTATTACCTTCTTCCCCTAAACTTTCTTGTGCCACATAACACGCTAAACTCTCGTGCTGCCACTTTTGGGTGGGGCTTGCTTGTATTTCACTCGTGAGTCCCGTGCGTCTTCATAATTTGTACACAATCCTACCATCAGGGCCTCGTACCCTGACACATTGGGGTGTGTCATCTGATTTTGTGGCGGGTGCTTCTTTTCTTTTCTTTTTTCGTGCTAGCAACTCCCTTAGATCAGGCTCTAGGTCACCTTGGACGTCTTCCCATTTAGGCATGAAGGTACCTCCTGGCTTTGATACTGAGCTTTCCCTAGACGGAGCCTATTGATCGTAAAACATAGTTTCTACTAAATGAGCCTTCGCCTGTTCAAACGGTGAGGGGTTTGCTTCTATGCGTATCATTTTGCCATTCAACCTTCCTTTTACACACTGGTGATAGGTGGACGAGATCAATCGGTGTTTATGCAACCATGGTCTCCCCAAAAGCACATGATAGGAGACCTCCATTTTCACCACATGGAACCGAGCTAAAGAAGCTATGGAGCCTACTTTCAACCACAATTGGATGTGGCCTGCGCTGTATTCGCCTCTTCTGCCAAATCTCGTCACTTCCATTGGGCATCCCTGAATCTTTCTTTTGGAAATTCCTGTTGCTTGTAAAGTGCTTAATGGAATGAGATTTATAGAAGCACCTGTATCTACCATGGCTCTCTTGATGGGGATTTGATTTATAGAGGCTGCTAAGTAGAGGGGCCTCCGGTGATTTGGGTATCCTCATTAATAAAAATGATCTTAGTCGACTCCTGTAAGAGGGCTCTGTCATCTGGGATTTTCGCTGATAAGCATTCTACTCCTACCTTGGAGACGATGCTCACCAGAGTCTCCGTGGCTATCTTTCTTTCCTTTGCTGTGGGCCCTTGCTGGTTAAACAAAATTTTGAATTTGGAGCTTCGCTGTAAAGTGGTAATTGCTACGGCAAGTAGGGCTGGATTTTCTTATTCGTCTTCCCCTGGATCTGCGTAAATTACTACCGCTGCTATACCTTTCCCTTTGTGGTTTGGGAGTGGGTTTCTTTGAACCTCTTGCTGGGATAGTTCTAGAGTCTTTTCTTTGATCTTGCGATGTACCAATCTCCGGAGTGCCCAACACTTTACGGTAAGATGTTGCACGTAGTTATGCAAACGGCAGAAGCGTGGGTCCCTCCGCTCCTCTTCTGTGGGTTCTCTAGAAACTCGATTAGGCTCGAAAACTCCGTCTGCTATCCACTTGTCTAGCAGCACATCTAATTCTTTTAGAGTGCATGGTATTGGTAGGGGAGTATCATATTCCCTCCTATCAGTCTTCCTTCTCCATTCGCCAGTAGATACTGCCATAGCTTGCGGAGCGTTTCTTTTCTCTGAACTTGGCTTCATGGACTAGGCAGTTTTTCTGGCCTTTTGTAACAATTGTGCAAACTGGGAGATTTCTAAGTTTTCTAGGATTGCCCTGTATTCCTTGATCATGTTTGTCATACACATTTTCACCAATATTCTTTCTTCACAATGATCATAGCAATCAAGTGCTATGTTCTTGAATCTTTTGATGTATTCCATCAAATCTTCGCCATTCCTTTGCTTGGTTGCTTGTAGGGTTGCAAGCATTACTGTTTCTTCTCTGTGGAAGTACTTAGTGCAAAATACATCTACCATGTCATCCCAAGTTGGGATCGATCCTGGCTTTAGGCCAATGTACCAAGTGTATGCCCGGTTGCATAGCAATTTGGAAAATTCTCGAAGACATAAGTCTTCGTCTGTGGTGTAAGGGCCAAGAGTATCAATGAACTTGCTTACGTGCTTAACTACACTTTCTTTCTTGCCATCGTACTGTGCAAAGGCCCGTGGCTTATACCTCTTGAGGTACGGTTTGCTAAGTACCCTTAGTGGGTAAGGAGGCCTTCGTGCATAGAATCTCTTCTTAGGTGCTCTGGCTCTCTCTTGTTTCAGGAGAGCCGCTACTTCAGCCATAGTGATGAAACGTTGTTTCGCATTCTGTGGGACACTTCCTACTGGTGTCTCTTTTTTGTCTGTCGTATGTTCCAGGTCATGTTGGCTTCCTTTTTCCTTTGTTTTGTCTATTTTTAGCTAATGGATTTCTTCCATCATTTGTTGCTGTGAGTGTTACAGGGACTGCAAAACTTCAATGAAGATGTTGGCATTGTTAGTAGGGATTCTTGGCTGTGGTTGGGGTTTAGCCCCCACTTTGTTGGCACCTTCCGCTTGGTTAGACTGCTGTTGGTGAGGCATTGTTGGCCTGGACTCTGCTTGTGAGGGCACGACATTCATATTTCACGTTGTTCTGGACTTTGGAGGCATTTGTTTGCGAGGGCTTCTGTCCCTAGCTGCTTCTCAACTCCCCAGTGAAGTCGCCGATTTAATGTAGTAGGCTTTTTTGGTTATATCGGGCTGGGCTGTCTCCTGTGGTACTGGACCCCAATATTTCTGAGTAAGGGAGTTGAGACCGGTCCAACTGTAACTCAATTTGGTCCAGCTTGTGCGTAAACTATGCCTCGTTTGCCAGGAGCATGCTTACAACAGGTAGAACTATTTTAGATAAGTCGTGACAGGCAGTTGTGATAATAATAAGACAAAAGAAAGTACTTTGACTTTTTAATCAAAATGAATAGATAATCCCTAACTAAGAAAAGATAATCATAGTTTAACAACAATTATTTTATAAAGAAAGTAAGGGAAACAAGTGAGTAATATATAGTTTATTTAAAAAAAGAAAGAAATCAGATCAAGTCTGATCCGCAGGACCAAAACCAGAAAGGGAAGAACGCCTTTTCTCAAAGTGAATAATCTCCCAGTGAAATCCTGCTATGGAAATTAATTACTTTAAGGGAAACGGACTTGAATGGTTGGTGCACCAGAGAACCCTTTGTTTTCGACAGAGAGCAGGACTTTGAGAGGGAGAGAGGGAATCAACCTATTAGTACATGCATGCCGCTCTAACTCTCTATCCTTTCCTTCCTATTCCCCTTTCTTATCTTTTTTCTTTCTTCTTCTTTTTCTTAATACTTGTTTTCTATTTCTTGATTTTTAAATTCCTACACCGTGGTGCCAGTCGTTGTTCCCTGCACACGGCAAGGGCCTTTTTTTACAGTGCCTGCCGTGACCGGGTTTTACTATTTTAGCATTTAACTACCTTTGTCTGGTTTGGGTGTACTTGTCAATCACCACTGGTTCATCTACATGCCACTCCCCATCGCCAGACAGAAGAAAACTATTTTGTTTGTTTGTCTACCGTGGCACCCTTTCTTGCTACGCTGTGAGTGCCTTTTCTCTCCTTATCCCTCATGGCATGTACCTAGTGATTCCAACTTAGTTTTGTTTCTTTTGGATGGTATGTCATCCCAGTAGGACACTTCCCCTAAAAGAGCCCGAGTAGGAACCTCAAAAATAAGGTTTTTCCCCCCTCTCCATCGCCAAACCATGCCCTCTTACCTCTGACCCATGACCTCACTGTGTCCTGTATTGGTTGGGTATAGGCTGGTGAGGTTTGGTGCCTTGTGCGTGCCTCTCTTCCATGAATGTCCAAAATCTGCCTGTTGCTCATGCGTTTGCCATGATTGGCCTGCACAGTCTGCCGTTTGTTTTTGACTAGTTTCTAGTTCCTCTTTCCTTTATGTCTTGCCCCACTTAAGGTCTGGGCCTTGCCTGACGGTGGGGTTTGCCTTTCTTCAACCCACCATTTTTCCTGCTATCATCTCCTGCCATACCACTCTATCATTCCTGCTGTGAAATTGTTTGCCTTAATCCTGTTGGGCCTCTTTGGGCTTGCCGTTTATTCTTCTCCTAATGGCCTAGTACAGCCATTGGTTCTTTTATTACATCACTAGCGGGCTCTTGTGTCCCATTTGTTTTCTCTTGGGCATCCTTGGCCTATTTGCTTTCCTTGGACTTTCTTGGCCCTTTTCTTAACTTTGCATTCCCATGAGTTTTTATTGGGTTCTTTAGGATTCCCTGGCCCAATTACATTATCCCTCATCCTTGAGGCTCATGGGCTTGCCATTAACCTCCTATTTTCTTTGCTTTCACTACTTTGGGCCTGCCGCGGCTCGTTCTCACTTTTCCACATCATATACTGTCCATGGTTTGCTTTTTTTGTCTTTTCGGGCTCTTTTAAGCCCATTTACCCCCTCAAGGCCCATTTGTTTATCTCATGGGCTTGTGATCCATTATTCCTGTCATTTGGGCTTAATGGGTTTTCTATCCATTTACCAACTCTTTTCTGTCCACGTTGTTGGGCTCCTCCTTTCCACTTGGGCTTCCAAAATGGCCATCAACAACAATTATCCAAGATGAGTTTAGCTGGTGAATCGGAAAACACTATCACAAACAGCAATTAACCCAAAAATATCAATGGTTAAAGCAGAGATATCGTACGTTTGCCCAACTAATTGCTCGAACAGGAATGGATGGGATCTTGTTACCAACACCGTCACAGGTAGTGACGAGGCTTGGGCACTCGCAGCGGCGGTGAGTGTTATACGTTTAATTAATTTCCATACCATTCATTTCATAAATTCTTCATGTAAACAATCCCATATATACTAGTGTCTCTAATCCCATGTATACCATATGTTGTCTCTTTCTAGTTGAACCCTAGGTGCAAAGATTTTCGTAAAAAGGGGCTAGACCACTATGAGTTGCTAGGACGGCTCTTCAACATGGGCACAACAATCGAATTTTTACAAATATCCTCTGCCCAACCTGCCCTAACAATGATGAAGAGCGAGAATTGGATGCCGCTTTCCTCATATAGGGAGTACACGTCAGTGTTGAACCCGATAGCCCAGGTGATGTCGGGGAGCTGCCCCTCCCCCCAAATATGGGGCAATGTAGCAACCCAAAAGGAAAGCAGCTAGCTCACTTTGACACTTCAACAGGGAAGAATAGGAAAGAAGGGTCCATTGACAGAGTCATCGATGCTATCATGGAGTTCACTGAGATGTCAAGGAAAAGGCGTAGTGATAAGGAAAGTGAAAGTTGAAAAATCGTAGAATCTGCGCTGATACATGATCCCTTCTCAATGGACAAGGTCGTGGCAATTCTGAACTCTATTGACAATGTTGATGACCTCACCCTGTTTAAGGTCCTTAACGAACTCCATCAGCCCGAAAGCAAGGTTACTTTCATCATGATGAAGCTGGAAAGACAATGGGGCTAGATGGATTTAGTGACTAGTTTACTTTAAGGGAGTTGGTGAAGGAGAGGAATTAAAGGGTTGCTTTTGTGGAGTTTCCAGTTTCAGTAGTTAATGTTTACTACCACTACCACCATTTTTTGTTGAGTTGCTTGTATGGTTTAGTGGGGCACATTGTATTGTGCTAAAGAACAATTATGTTATTATATTTGAACATGTATGTTAATGATCGTACTATTTGGTGGTTTGTTATGTTTATTACCTTCTCTTGTTAAGAACAATATGTGTTGCTGACTTATTATTGTATAAAAAAACTTGTGACTTATCTTTTAATGCACAATTTTTGCACAATTTCTGTTTTCGGCACAATTTCTATTTTTTGCACAAAGTTACAAACTTGCACTTTTGTTTAGCTGAATCAGTAAACATAGAACCTAGAGAAAAAACAAGAGTGCTGAAAATTGAAAGGTAGTGCATTCCATTTTGAAGGGCTCCAAACTTTTCTTGGAAAGATTAATTGCAAACACCCAAATCTTGAAAAGGTGAAAATAGCTACAATATAAGTGATTTTAGAGAAAAATGTGTATCTGGGTATTAACTTGGTTACACACACTCATAGCCAAAAAAATCAGTGTTTTTCAGCTTAATTGATTGATGCCCATGTTATTTTTGAAGCCAAATCAACAAATCAAAATAATTTATCCCTAATCAGCACTATTGGTGGATCCTGTTGAGAACCAAGCAAGTTGTGTTCGTAGTTGAGGTGTTGATAGGTCCCAATACGTTTTGTATTGCATTTCAAAGGCCCTATTTTAGTTGCAATAAGTGATAGCAATATTTGTTAATTACATAGAATATTCTAGTAAAATGTTTTCTTATTTTTGTTGAGGATACAACTCTACTAGGATGATGGACAAGGTACCATTCCTCATGTGGCATGAGTATAAATTGCTAAGCTTGTTAGGGGTGAATGCTCATGGATTACCTATCAACTACTTCTACCTGGTGGGGTCAGTTGCCTGTAGGTTTTTTTATGCTAGAGGCAATTCCAAAGGGCTTTTCTTTAGAAAGGTTTCATGGTTTTTGTTTTTTATAAGTTTGTCTAATTGGACCTCTTCTATTTTGGACTTTGGCTAGCATAAAGGTCTTTGCTTCTTCATAACAAGTACATCAATGTGATTTATAGAATGTCATTCTGTCGGCAGAAAGAAGTTCCTTAGGGCGTATAATTAGATTTAGGGAAAATATATATCTAATGAATCTGATCAAGTTTGACAAAAACAGAAGATAAGGTTCGGAAGAATTATTAGCTTTTACACTCTTCTTATTAAGTTCTTAATACGTACATAGGGATATGTTCACTGTTTGAACAAAAGGGACAAGGTAATATATAGATGTGCAAATTCTTGTTTAATGGAAGCTATCCAGATTTATTGTGACTTTACTTCTTTTTTTGGGTTTTTGTATTTTTTCTCTTTGTTCTCTGTTCTCTCTCTCTCTCTCTCTTTGTGTCTATATATATATATAATGTACATTGAGATTATGTGATCAATTTGTAAAACAATTATGATATTTGTGAATAGTAGAGGATGCCAATAAGTGCAAAATTTGTAAATGTGAAATTTCATATGTGTAATTGATGGTTTGAATTCCTTTATAGTTGCTTGCTGTTTAAAAGACATTTTTTGCTTAATTCTATTATTAATTCATCAATTGCTGACAATGTCTATTACCATGCAGTTATGATTTCACTATGGCTGACCGCGACACAGATGATGAACTCAGTGACGTTGAACACGAAATAATGATAGCCTACGTTGCCATCTGTGTTGACTACATCCAAACACAATATTTGAAGACTCCGATGTGTAGTAGTGCTCCATTTGGGAAGTCATACGTGCAGGAGACACTTGATGGACATCCACAGACATGTTATAATACATTTCGCATGGCCAAGCATGTGTTCCTGCATTTGTGCAATGAGTTGAAAAGGCTGCACTTATTAGAAGAGGACACTAGAATTGTCTCTGTTCAAGAGTTCATTGGCGTTACTCTATATATTTTAGGTCATAATGCTGATATGAGGGTGATTGGAAACCGGTTTCAACATTCACTAGAAACAATTCAACGAAGATTCTATTGAGCGTTATGGGCGATTCACTCGTTGGGGTGCCTCATAATAAGGCCTGATCGGGATGCAATTGAGCTCCCACATCATCTTCATGGAAATACAAAGTATTACCCATGGTTTGAGGTATGAATACATCTCTATTGTAGATGTCTTTGATGATATGACAAGTTATAAATTGAGACAAACATGTACATAGGATGATAGTAAAGGTACATAGGATGATAGTAAGGGGTAGTTATTCTTCTTATACCCACTTTGCTTTGAATAGTAAATAACATCCTATTGACACTAAATTTGTTATGCGTCCAATAGTGGCAATTTTTTGAGTACGAAATCTTATGTTTATGTAATATTGCTTAAAATTACATCATCTATAACCCACCCATATATATATATATATATGCTCTTTTTTCCTTAGGGGTGGAGTTAATAATGATATGGTTAGTAGTTTTGTCATGTTGTAATAATATGGGCCCTAGAGTCAGAGAATAATTTGGTTGGTCTTATATTTAGTATTTATTTATATTTGATTGTATTAAAAAGAATGTGTTTGTGAATTTTTTGATAGTGTGCATTGTGATTGAATAAGAACTCTCAAACTTTGTTCTTTTTTACTCTATCATGTCAAAATCTACTTGTTACATCAACTATGTCAAGTTACTGAGTTGGTATAGATGGGAGTTGGTTAAGCTGTGGATAGATTTTTCATTTTTTCAGATCAATTTTAGAATGACTATCATTCGTTTGGGACTATAACGAATTTTCATGATATAAGACTATGTACTTATATTTGAGTAGGTTTCTTCAATTACAGATGCAGTAACAAATGTAGAAGGTTTTATTGAGTAGTGAAGACTGAAACCCCAATAGTATTAGCAGATGTTCATATTCCTGTTATGTAAGGGATCAAATTTTGTATTTGAGTCAACTGTTACTAGTTGCTTCCACCAAACGTAGGTTTAATGAAACTTCAAAATGTGATTTTCTTTTATTAGTTGGGGGTTCATTTCATACTGTGGCAGTCAATGGAAATTGTTCATTTCGATTATTAATTTATGCTTTTCTTACCTTATGACCAGTCAGTTGATATGTATGCTTTGTCAATAGAAATGCGTAGGAGCTATTGATGGTACACACATCAGTGCTCATGCACCGGCTTGCAAAAGTACCGCCTACCGGGATAGATCCAGTGACATTTCCCAGACTGTTATGTGTGCATGCAATTTTGACATGAGGTTCAAGTATATGCATGCTGGTTGGGAGGGTAGTGCTCATGATTCGCAGGTGATGCAGGAGGCCTTTGGCAATCTGGGATTTCAATTCTCTTGGCTGCCTAGAGGTGAACACTATATATACCCTGTTTAATGCAATTATTCATGTTGTTATAGTGTTAGTTGCTCTATTTGTGTTAAGTCTCTTTTCTGTGTTGTTGCAGGCTCATAATATCTTGTTAATTCGGGGTATGCCATTGGTTTTGCATTCCTCTTACCGCACAAGTCAATCAGATATCATGCACAAGAATTCAGAGGTTCTACCAAAAAACCTAGAATTCCATAGGAGCTATTTAACTACAGGCATTCCTCACTCCGTATGGTCATTGAGCGGTGTTTTGGAGTGCTGAAGGCGAGGTTCCCGATTCTTAATGACATGTACTCCTATTCATAGTCTAGACAACGACTGATTGTCACCGCTTGTTGTGCATTGCACAACTTTATCCGCATGTATAGCCACTCCGATGAAATGTTTTATGCATGAGAAAGATAAGACGTGGAACCTGGCGATGCAAGTACCTCAGGTGGTGTAAGAGTTGAAGGTGGTGGGAACGAGGAAGCCTTTAGTCCTCAGGCACAACAAGCCATGTCCCAGTTTCGAGATGAGATCACAACAACTATGTGGGCAGAGTACATAGGCAACCATTCTTGAGTTTGATTGAAACAAGTTTGTTTCTTCTTCTCCCTTGCATTTCATTTTATTTTTGTTTTTTTGTCTTTTCTTGCATCGTAAATAATTTATCGTTTAATTGAATCTTTAGACCATCCTAAATAGCAAGCATGGTGTACACTGTTTTCCCAATTTTCTTTACAGTTGAAACAAACACAGCCTAAGCCTTTAGTGGACCTGCATAGAGAATTTGCATGACTGCATTAAGTATTGTCTTTTTTGGGGGGGAGGGTTGGTTATGTGTTATGTTATGGCTCTTGACATTTTATATATTTAGATACTTGAGATTACCTCTTATCTCTGGCAGATTAAGGTTGAAGGATTGTTAGCCACTTATTAATAAAATTTAAGGCAGAATCAAATCATGGTCATCAAGGACTGTCTTTTGTTGGCAGGTTGCAACTTCTGTCCAATTCTAAACTTTTGTCATTTTCTGTGAAATTTTATTGTTTTTTTTGGGGGGGGGGGGAGGTGGGGGTATCATTAAGTCTCACCATTGTATAGCTGGCTTGTCATGCTTCAAACACAAAAACCATGTAAACCTAATTGTATTTTCTCTTTTTATTTAAATGATTCAACTAATTGAATTGCTTACTTTGCTCAAGCTTGAATCTTTGTTATTTATTCTATTAGAATAAACGACTTGAATTTTGCAATTTGTATACGTATATAACTATAGAGCTATTCATATACGTATATTAATATAGAACTGTTCATATAATGAGTGTTGTTGCAGGCTCATACTAGTACATCATGTAATGAGTGATTTTCATGAGAGCACAACATATTTTCTGTATCTCATCAATTATCATTAGCTGTTTTGGCTATTTTTCTCATTAGTTGCTTTGCATTTACTTGCATTTAAATATATCATCAATTATGAATTGAGTTTGCTACTACTATGCGCATCAGGTGGTGCTGTTGTGTGCATCATATGTTGCTACTGCATGCATCAGTTGCTGCTGTGTGCATCGGGTAGAGTAGTCTTGTAAGAAAAAAAAAAGATATGATAAAAGATGAAGTCATTTTACACTCTTGTATATTGTATGCTTCTTTATTTTTTAGAAAAGGTGAATCCACCATTAGTGTATGCATTCACAAAAGGACACATGTTATTATTGTATGCATCCCGTAATTGTGAAGATCCTCATCTTTTAATATGTATAATAGATAGTTTCGATAGAAAACTTCGCTGAAGATAGTTTTTTTTTGTGTTTTTCTGTATTTGATACGAGTAGAAAAAAAAGGGATAACGGAAAAATTATTTCTTGACTTCCCATATTTAGCTATACAGTTGTTCTGTAGATAAATAACAGAAGTTGTATCAATGGTGCTAATTGCAGAAAATAGTACGTGGAATTAATAAGAAGCTAATATGTTTAATATATACTGGAGTAGTTGCTAAACAGGTTTATGCGAACAGTTTAAACATACATATGGGTAGTAGTAGCAAAATAAAAGAGGCTGTTGTGTTAAAAAACCATAGGGAAATATGCGCAGCAAGGATACACTTCGTGGGTAGCGTATCACTTTCTTTTACACCGTTGAGAAAATGAGCAGTAGTGCAACAACCACACATAGCAAGTACCATCCAATGAACATAATCTTCACCGTTCTTTTCGTCTCAACAATGGGTTCGACCATCTCATGCATGACCTTTAATTTCTCTTGCAATACACACAGCTCTATTTGTAGTTATTGAAAATCCTTCGCATATGACAATGACATATTCAATAGAATACACCATTCAAAAAAACGACATTGATATTGAGCAACATTGGTAGAGCCTTTATCGATTCTCATTTTGCTTATCCAAAATCCTGACGCTTGCTCGGATGCCACACAAGTAGTTCACATTTCGAAACTTAAGCCTGTTGTCAATATCAATATGTCTAGCTTCCGATATTTGCAAAAGAGACAAAAGAGCATTAAATTCATTGTGCTATCAAAGTATAAAGGATTGCACATACCCACGAGTTCACTACATAGGTTATCATCCCACAATTGGAATATGTATTATATAAAGTGTTTTGTCCAAAAGAAGCAACGAGGTAACATGTATTTCCAATGTAAAAAGATCATTTCTGAATCCATCACTATGTAGAAAAAGATCTTTTATGAATCCAGCATCTGTTGATAGATTGATTGTTGGTTATTTTCTATGATAGCCATTATAAACAAGCAATCTTAGACAATCTCCCCAATTCAAGGTTGGTTAGTTGGTTACTTTACCCCAATACTAAAGCAAATTAAATTAAACTTTAATGGAAAACACACACAAAGTTACACAGAAACATTAAAATTAATTCATTTGTACAATCATCCCCCCATACTAAAAATAGCCCTTACACCTACATAAACAACATAGCAATTATAAAAACAAAAAATAAAGATGGTTTTCTAAACAACTACGCAATCAATTAATTGTAAGGTTAATATTAACCTTTCAACCATAAGTTTAGTTATTTTCCATATAAAATTTTAGCTTTAACTTCGACATGAAACTAGGAAAAATCATTATTTTTCATAAAATGACACATGATGCAAGGAAAGAACAATTTATAAAACACAATCTAGCTAAAATTCAAATTATTGAGAAACTATATTGAATCAGTCACGTGCAAAAGTAAGAACCAGATTGGTAAATCAATCATGCATGAGTTCCTGTAAATTGATAAAAGTAATAGGGTACAACAACTAAACAAAAACGACAAATGAAGCAGTGGAAAATAGTTCAAAACACACCCAACAGCAGTTTAACATCAATATAAGTACAACATCTCTAAAACTTACAACATCAAAACAACTACAAGGGTCTACAACTTACCCAAACAAAAAGAGCAATTACGGTCTATACAAAAGGAGCTTAGATAACCATAAAGAATACCATAGATCAACACCTTTCTGTGTTAGTATACAAGGTGTAATGTGTCTTACCATTTGGACCAACAAAGGTGGACTTCCCTCTTTAAAAATAATCATGTCAAAGGCACACGGTCATGGTAGCATATAAAAAATATTTCAAACCTTTTTCCTGTCCCATCTTGTTTTCATTATATAATTTTCAATCCATATACCGATCAATCCATATGTATTTGACATGAGGACCTCAGATACAATTATATATATATATATATATATAAACCAAAGAAGTGCAACAGACCTAAAGAGAAGACTGAGTGAATCTTGTAGAGGTGTAATGTTAGAGATAGGTTGTTTGGGAGGCAGCTCACATAATATGATTTAATAACTGAAATAAGCAACATACTAAATAAAATTAGCAAGGTTCCATAATAGAAACTAGTGCCACATAGTGCCATAATGCAAACTGAAAGAAAACAGGGTACATAAAGCCAATGATAAACATGACTGATGTTGATATAATCCAAAGTTATGTAATGAAATATACCAAATTCCTCTTTATTTATTGATAAGGCAATATAAACTATTGATAAGGCAATATAAACTATGTGCAAGTAACAAAGTACACTGCTAGCAATATATACACATCATTTGCAAGTAACTGTCGATAGGTAGCCCAATCCTAATGAATTTTTATTGACATTGACAATAAAGTAGAAGTTCAAACTAAAAATAAAAAAGGAAAAAATACAAAACCCTCTTCACTAAACAAAAACACCCATATCTTACACCATAACACTGAAACCCATAAGACCTATCTCTTTCCTAAACAAAAACACCCAAATCTTGTACCACAACATACATTACAAGGGTCTATCTTTTAGGTGAGTTTTGGTTATAAAAATTAGACCCCGTGTAAGGTGAGATTATGAAGCCAAATCAATCATCACAAAAGATGAGATCATTTATTACAGATATTCAAACCCAGCATCTATTGATGATTTCCATGGTGGGTATTGCAGATAAAAATGGAGCAAACCAACAGTTTTGTTACAAACACCCATTAAGAACCAAGGGGAAAGTGCATTTTGAACCTGGATTTGAAGGAAGACCTTGGGTTTTCGGTGGTGAAGTGGAACATTCTTCTCCTGCCTTCGGCGGCGGCGAAAGCCCTGGTTGTTGCTGGGCTAGGGAGGGTTACGGCCTCGTTTGGAGGAGATCTAATGGAAGTTGAAGCCTAGCCTTCAATCATCGTATGCATCGATGGAGATCACGTAAGAGTATGCAACATGCTAATCTTGTTGTTGTTTGCGTTGTGCCTTTGCTCCTAGTGAATTTAGGAAAAAGATGATTGGATTCACTCTTAGAGTTGAATCTGCAAATGGGTATCGAAGATGTTGGTTTGGTATTGCAAAGAGAGAAGTGAAAAGTGAGGTAGAGATGTGGAATAGAGGCAAGAGAAATAGGGGAGGGTGTTGTGTAGTGTGAGATGTTGGATTGTTGCGTATGTTGTCTTCCTCTGATGTGTAATTAAATCAAAACAGTACCAGTGGCATCTTAAAAAAAAAAAAAAAACACACATACCAAACACACAACTCCATATTTCTAAACACCAAAATATCTATTTGAAACAAACACATTTTTCTCTTTATGAATACTATAAATACATATTTTTGACAACACTTTTTAAACCACATTTCCACATCATTTTAAATAACATTACTTAAACTTCTCTATCAAATGGGCCCTAAGCCATTGCATCACAATGCACATGCAATAGTGCTTCTCCACGAAAGAGAACAAAAGGAATTACGAACGGAGCTTCATTCGAATCTTGACCAAACAAAACAAGCTAGAGTAGAAAACTAGTGCCAAACAAAGCAAGTGGTTTTTCCTTTTGAGTTGGGAAAAATGGGTATTGAGAACAAAAACTGAAAAGAAAGTTTTGAAAATGAAAACTAAAAACAAATGTACAATTGAACAAAGCAGGCCCTAAAATGCGTTGGATTAGCAAATTCCCTTGCCCGACCAAGTGAGGAAATTGACAAAAAATGTATATCGTATCATGCAATGTCATCACAATCACAAACATATATATGACTTTGGTGGCCATTTAAAAGGCCTTTACCTTAGGAATTCTTGATCTCCTTAAGCTTGGACTCAAGGAACAATATAGACACATGACCAAGAATGGAGGCCAAGGCCTAGTAAGTTGAGTTGAAGTGGACGTGTACTAGTACTCGTGTGAATCCAAATCTTCTGTGTCACTTTTCTTACTTCATTTTATACTTCACTAATAAGATTTGGCCATATGCCCACCTAATTAATTAAATCCTATCATTATGACCTTTTTTTTTTGCCTAACTAAAAAAAAAAAAAAAAAAATCCAAACACCTCCCTAAGGACCCTACCACCACCACCAAACTTGGCAGTTGCAGCCCTCGAAGTTGCCAGTCATGGCAATCACCATTGCCCAATCTACACCACGCTGGACATCCAAGCCAATCCCACTACCCCTCTCAATCCCATCAACTACCAAAAAAACCCAACGGATTTGGAATCCATGAACAATCCAATACATTTGGTACCAACAATTCCAAAATTGATATTCTTTAATAAATTAACAAGAAAGATAGAGATTTGAGAGATTTGGATTTGAGAAAGACAGAGCCTTTGCCTCTCTCTGTAGTCGATGTCGGCTAAATTTGGTGGGGTGAAGGTTGGGGGTGGTGGTAGGGAGGTGTTTGTTTGTTTGTTTGTTTGTTTTTTTTTTTTTTTTTTTTTTTTTTTTTTTTCCAATTTTTTTTTTTAGGTAGGTAAAATAAAAAAGTCATAATGATAGGATTTAATTAAGTAGATATATATGTGGCAAGATTTTATTGGTGGTTTAATTATGTAGGTGAATATGTGGCAAGATTTTATTAGTGGAGTATAGAGTGGAGCAAAAAAAGTGAGACAAAATATTTGCACTTGCACTTGAGCCTAAACATGATATCATAGGAATAATTAACCCCTATTATGAGATTCACGAATTACATGCCTAAAATCTTGGTAGTAATAGAGCTAGTTACACCCCCTCATTATAGACCCATTATGACACAATAACAAATTGTCTACAATTAACAGAAATTCCACTAGAGCGTGTCTATGGAAAGTGAAATTCAAATCTTTAACAAGTATGAGAAAAATTACTTCACCTTCACTAGATTTGGTCTACTAGAATACTCCATTAGCTTAATCATCGAAGTAGTTAGGCTGGTTCTGCATCAGTAACCTTCCAAACTCTCCTATGTTTTTGTAGACATTCACCCAATCCGTCCACCATTTAACCAATGGATTCATCAGTGTTGTCTAATCAACGTCTCTGATTTCATCAACCTTAGAGACGTTTTACTTCTATCTTCCAAGTCTTCTCAACATGATTACCCTAAAAATTATTAAGGATCATAATAATTTAGAATCACTTGCCATAATTACAAAACTAAACCACCCAGCAAAAAGAGGAAAGTTTTAGGCTTTATGTCTTTGTTCATAACTTTCGCCGTTAATCATCTTAACATTAACAATGACAAAGTTTAGTTACAAATTTGGATGTAGCCAATAATTATAACTTAACTTAATTTTTTTTATCGGACTTAAATTTTGAAAATGACAAAATTTGGCTACAAATTTAGTTGTAGCTATTGGCTACAACTCTATCCAATATCTTTTTATTAATATGAATTTTGATAAATTCATCATTGAATTACATTTTCTTTTTATATTCTTTATACTTGCAAAATTTATAGAATATTAAAAATTAATAGTTATGTCATCAATTAAATATTTAAATTTCAAGTTTTTGTAATTTAAAATTATAAATAAAAAATAAATTTATAGACAAATAGTGAATAATATCTAGTTGGCACAAAATTTGATATGCATGTTAATAACATAAAGAATATACACTCTAACGATTAGATTTTTAAAATATGTATTCATGTTAATATTTTTAGTAGAAATTGTAGTTATCGATTATAACCAAACTTTATCCCATTAACAATAAGATTTTTTACTTTTTTGTTTTTGTTATTTTATTTTGTTTTTGTTTTGTTTTTTGTTTTTTTGGTTTTGAACTCTACTTAAAGCAATCAATTTCCAAGCACTACATTGATTGATTTAAGCATTAAAAAAAAAAAAAAATGCATCGTAGTTCAACTATTCAGAAAAAAGGAAGCTAAGTACTGCATAGAACAACCTTCAATTCCAATGTGTCTACCTGGAATTGGAAGTCTAGTCGTGCAAATATATTATCTATGAGATAGACTTTAGATAACATAGGCATGAAATTGGCTAGTATATCCTTAATTTGTGGTAATGCATATATCAGAATAATAATTATGTCCACTGCATGTGATTGCATTTAGGGGCCATGGCCAACTTTTGCTTTTGTGTTTCTGAGATCAAACATGCACGGTGAGTATGCCATGCCGTTCTGGGTATATGAGGGACGGAATCTGTAAAGGCGGTGGTCTCCTTCAAATATTAATGTAGAATGGTTTTGAGCTATCAAACATTACAAAATGTTCTTATCTATTGAGACTCAACACTCTTTAAGAAGAATGTGGATAAAAACACTTTGAATTTTGCAGTACCCCCCCTCTTATATATGAAATTAAAAGTTCATTGTCTAAGAGTTCATGGTAGAAATAGTATTGGGGTGGGCGTGATTATGTAAGAAGTACTTGTGTTGAAACCTTTTTCTTAGGTGACATATCAGTAATGAAAGATTATGATTAATATTGAAATGGGTATCACTGGTGTGTGTAGACCAGGTTTATTGCTTCATGTTGGCCATAATAGCACTTTGCATATATTCTCATATATATGGTGTCACACTATCAGAAAAGTACTTCGAGATCTTTAAAGCTCTTTTAGCAGAAATTTTCAATGAGAAGTTTTAAGGGGCTATTTAAAGCTAATAAACAACTTTAATGTTAACGTTGAATTTTAGAGCTTTTGAGAAGAAAAAGCTTTACAATTCACTGTTTTATGTTTTATAAATCCATAACTTAAAAACGCTAGTCATCTTAATTTGCCAAAAATCCAAAACGTTAAAGAGCTTTTCAATTAAAGTGCAATGAGTGTGTTTGGCAAAAATTGTTAAATGTTTAGCTAGCTAAAGAGTTTTAAGTGGGTTCCTAAAGTTGAAATTCGAAAAGCTCTACAATTGATTATTATGCTTTTTAAATTCAGAATTTTAAAACACAGTTTATCGTAATTTTCCAAACACTTGAAACATTAAAAGGTTTTCAATTAAAACTCTATATTGTAAAAGCTTTACAATTAAACCTTTACCTTTTACAACAATGCCTAATAAACACATATATGATATATATCACAAATAAATCTACTGCTAAAACTCTAAAGATAAAACTCTATTTCCCACATGCATCAATGCCAAATAGGCATTTAGATCTACTTAAAATGAAAGGCATATATTGTTGTGATGGTCCTCTCCTCTCCCCCTTATTAGGCCTCTGTGTGTATGTAGTTAAGTGTTTATCGTCTAGCTCGCGATAAAGGACTGAATTTCATGAATTGATACATATCAATTTTACCTTAACTGTAATTCTTCATATTTTTCCTATTCATAATGCTAATACATAACGCTTTAATTAGAGATCTTGAGTATTTGTTTTTGTATTTTTTTTTGGGATGGATAAAATGCACTTTACACCCTTTTTAAGTTTGAGATTGCTTTTAAATTGGCTTCTCAATTTTCAAAACTTGCAATTTATGCTATTGAGTATCACAACAATGCAGGTCTTTCGTTCTGTCATATTTCTGCCTTTAACCCATCCAAAACAGCATCACTTAAATAAAAATGAATAATGAATTTTTTTTTTTTTTTTTTTAAAAATATCGAAGTAATAAAACAAACAAACGTTTTGAGAAAGAAACAGAACTCTAAATAGCTTCCACATCTCCTTCCATATATTTATGGATCATGCAACGAGTCACGTGATACATACGACGATAACTATAAAATTGGCTGTCCTAGCACATAGGTGGAAGTGGAAGGAAGTGTTGCATATTTTGACAAAGGGAGGGGTGTATCCCAAAGAACTACTTCTGAATGGCAGTAACAAAATAAGATGACAATTTCTCTAACCAAGATAAATTATGCAATCATCATACCCTTAAAAAGTGCATGTTCTTAATTTTAACAAATGTCAGACTAAAAAAAAAGATCCAAGAAACTGTCTTTCTTGAGCTAATAAAAGAGATTACAGATCCTTGTTGTTGCATTGGACCCCCTGACTAAGAAACAATAACAATGGTCTTCTCAAAAAAAAAAAAAAAAAAAAAAAAAAAAAAAAAATAGAACTCGTCATCATCCTCAACAAACAAGCTTTATTTGCTTTAGATCTGACAACATGACTCATCATCATCATCCTCACCAACCAACAGTGACTGTACCCATTTCTCCATGTCTGATTTCACCTCACTAATCCTCCTTTCCTTCCTTTTCTTTTCCTCAATATGATAAGCTGAGCTGCGAACTTGTCATCATTCTCTTAAGGGGCTTATCATATTAATATACCCCTAATACTAATAGTAGATAAATATACATATAAAAACATGCATGCATATATATGTAGATCCCTTATATCAAGTTCGTAAGTACCAATTTAATTAAACGGTATATATATTAACGACAAACCCCTTAAGAGATTGATAATTAAAGGATTATGGTTAACCTTCCTCCATTGCAGGATGTTTTTTTTCCTGGCAATAAGCCTTTTGCTTTGCACTTTTTTGACAAATGTTATGTACTACGTACTCATCTGCAACAACTTAGTCCTTAATTAGATGAGTGTCATATTCCCTCCGGCCTCTCTCTCTCTCTCTCTCTCTCTCTTTGTATCACTTTCACTTTGGCATTTGACTATGTATATGGTGTAATTTGTCTTCGCATGATGTCCTTACTCTGTGTGTGTGTGTGTGTGTGTGCGTGTGTGAGAGAGAGAGAGAGAGAGAGAGAGCCCTTACTGAAAACAGCAATGAAACCTGGGTGGTAGTAGTGTACTAGATCACTAGTGAAACAAGTAATACACAAATCAGGGGAATAAGCCATGCATGTGGGTTGAACAATCATAGAACCTAAACATAATTTTAGAACTTGAGCACCATTAATACTCCATAAATCGCATTGAATAGGCAACATTTTGGTTTTTCTTTATTCTTCCTTCCACTTAGTTCTTATGCATATTTGAAGAAACCCTTTGTACACAACACCTTATTCTACTGCATGTAGTCCCATGTCTAGGGCTCCCAGATTGAAGAAAGATTAGGTGTTGATAGAAATTGGCACCTTTGTAGTGGTGACAACAATGATGCTGTCAATGATGATGGTGATGGTAATAAACATGATGATGGCAATGGTGATATGATGGCATCAGTGTACTCCATTTGGATGGATTGAACTTGTGAATGATCAAACGGAAAAGACCCAAATGGAGAAAATGAGAGTCTAGCAGGTGGGTGTAGTAATTGTGGTAAAGGAGGTGCAAATGACATGAATTTGGATGCAAATTCTGTATTATCATAAGGTGTTTCTTTGATACTTGGATTGATCATAGGGCCACTTGTATCATGTGGAGTGACTCCCTTGCTGAAATTTTGATCATGTTGATTGGGAGCAAGTTGATGGGGTTGGTCATAGCCCAGTGATGACCAAGTGGCATAAGAAGATGAATCTGATAGTACTGGTGGGAAATTAACCAAAGTGGGACAACAGTTGGTATGTTGTAATTCAAGATCACCAGGAACTAAACCTTGTAGTATTGTGATTGGGGCTGGATGGTGTAGCTGATCTTGTTGAGAGTGTAGGATCAAATTAGGGTTTGCATTCAGAGGGTAGAAACCTTCCTCTGAACTAATAGGATGGTCAATTTCGGGACAGTTTGCTAAAGCCCCAGGAATCTTAACTGCATGGAACATGAGCTTCTTCTTTAGGCACGAATGCCAAAAATTCTTAATCTCATTATCTGTTCTTCCAGGTAGATGCTTGGCTATCTGAGACCACTTGTTTCCAAGAATGTTATGGAGTTCCTTGATGATAGCTGCTTCTTGGAAAGAGAAACTTCCTCGTTTTAAGCCAGGTCTCAAATAATTTATCCATCTTAGTCTGCAGCTCTTTCCACATCTTTGTAGGCCTACATCATAAATCCAGGAAAGGGGAAAAAAGTGGTGAAGAAACCTAGGAAATAAATATTATACAGGTTAACCTTGTAGATCTATATATGATATACCCAGATCTCCTATTAAGGAGAACCTAGGTTCAAACTCCTTCTTTGCACTTATTGTAATAATAAAAAAATTTCTAAGGGTTAGATGGCCTGCAAATTAAGGTCTAAAGGAAGCAAATATATGAGAGTTAGAGCAACTTAATTAGATTATCACCATAGAAAGTATATAGAAGTGAACAAGTTAATTACCAGCATGTTTTGGAACTGAGGTCCAATTACTATGGCCATGGGTTGAAATATAGTTCATGAGTTTCTCATCCTCTTCTGGAGACCATAGCCCCCTCCTCACCTTTTGCTTATCGCAACATGAGTGACTTCTCATCCCCACTTTCTGTAAATCAGTAGTATATGATCCAAAGGCACAAGTTCAACTTTGAGTATTACCTACCAAAAAGAAAAAGTGATAGAAAGGAAGAATATATAAAAGAAATTAAGCAAGGAGAATCTAGATCTAGCTAGCCCTAGGAGTGAAAAGGAATGTGGAAACCGTGAATAGAAGAGATCATATATATAGAAATGGATCATATGTAGGTCTGAATTGGTATATTAGGGTTTATGGCAAAAGGGACAAGAGTTGTTGCATCTTTCTCTGTAAGAGTTGCATGGCTTAATAATGGATCTTTATTCTAACTCAGAGATGGGTGGCTGGTGCACATTTCACACATGTAGGGTGGTGGGCTAATGTGTCCTGCCAGGTCCCACTTTGGACATATCTAGGATTATTGATCAAAGCTTTAAACACTTTTGGATGTAAGTGTTTGTTGTGGATGGACTTTTATCATGCTGGGCTATTTGAGGATGGCAATGATGAATTTCCGGATGATTGGAATTTCAATTTGCTGTGATTGTTTTACCCCCCACTTCTTGAGAATTTTCTTGGTGACGGCAATGACGAATTAATTAAGTGTGAAGTCAAGTTATAAACGGTTGTGATTGCATGAAATTGAGGACTTGTTGTAGATTATTGAATATTGACATAATGAAAGTTACCACACCTTTAATTTTAATGTATGTTTAGTCTGTTTAGATTAGCTATTTTCTTTAGGAACCATGCTTTCAATAAAGTGGCGATTTGCCAATCCTAATCTTATCTGAACCGCGAGAATAACTAACTAAGACATGCCATTAATAAAAATATACCAAAAGTCTTACAGTTCAATCGATACTTTCTGGAGATTTTAAAGGTTAATATGTATTGAAAATGGTTTCAAAATACTGGGATTTGGCTAAAATATAATTAAATGAGTTCTGTAATTAATATTTAAGTTGGAATCTTGTAAAAAAAAAAGGTAAAAATTATATACATTCAAACACGTCCTATATAATTATGAAATTGATAGGTCCTAGTCATTGTGCGGAAGCAATTTGTCAATAATATAGGGGCAGCCAAAAATTTCTCGAAGTCCCATAATATTTTTAATAATTAAAGAAGAGGAAGCACATACAACATATACGGAGGTTTCAGTAAAATATATGATTGTAGCTTACTTCTACCAAATCTTCACAGTGTGTTTTCAAAGATTGGCTTTAAAGTTAACATGCAGTTGTGGGTTTCAGTTTCCTAGTTTTAGAAAGAAAGTAAAAGCAAAGTTTTCTGAGTAATCTTATCTTCACTAATAATTTATAGCAATTTTTTCCTTTTTTTAATTAGAAAACATGAATTTTGATGACAAGTGTTAGTGTCAAGCATTGTTAAGTTAACGAAAAATGCAAATCACATAGATAACACCACTGAGAGTGAAATTAAACAGGTAGTAATGGGAATATATAAGCTAAGGTGGAGGTCTGAACTCTGAAAAATAGCAACCATTTTGTTTGACTGCATAGTTAGCGTGTTTGTAACAATTATTTCCCATTGATATGATCGGTACAATTAAAATCAACTCCGAGAAATAGCAACCATTTTGTTTGACTACATAGTTAGCCTGTACGTAAAAGTTATTTTACTTTGATATAATCGGCACAATTAAAAATGATAGAGAATATTTTCACCAACCAGAAAATTGTTCTAACACCTTAGAGTCTTCGGTCACTAAAAGCATCTTGAGCTTACCAAAAGAGTCTTTGATAACTAAAAGCATCATTGGTCAGAAAGGGAGTGTGGCACCATGCACCACACTCCAGCCTAATGGTTGTCACATATCAAGGGTTTGTCAGGTACCTTCCTTGACACTAGGCAACACACTCCACCCTAACGGATGTCATGTATCAATGGATCGTCAGGTACCCAGGAGTCGTCAGGTGACTTCCTTGACACTAGGCGACACACTCCACCCTAACGGTCGTCATGTATCAATGGGTCATCAGGTACCTTCCCTAACACCACATGACACATTCCACCTTGATGGTTGTCACATATCAAGGGGTTGTTAAGGACCTAGGGGTCGTCAGGTACCTTTCCTGACACCATGCGACACATTCCGCACTGACGGTTGTCATGTATCAATGAGTCATCAGGCATTTTCCCTAACACCACGTGACACATTCCACCTTGACAGTCATCATGTAAGGGGTCGTCAAGGACCTATGGGTCACCAGGTACCTTCCCTGATACCATGCAACACACTTCGCCCTGATGGTCTTCACGTATCAATGGGTTGTCAAGGACGAAGGGGTCATCAAGGATCTAGGGATCATTAGGTACCTTCCCTGACACCACACGACACATTCTGCCCTAATGGTTGTCATGTATCAAGGGATCGTCAGGTAACCTACTCATCACCTAGAACATGCAGACACTAACTCGTCTAAACCAATGAGACACTTTTGACAGATGACCCACTATACTCGTCCAATCAACAGATCAACTTGCACACTGATAAGGGTATTTTCGTCAAATAAAGTCCTTCGAGCACTTTGACCCGTCATGATGGAATACTCCGCCATTGACCCGTCAGGGTATGTGCCTCTTCTGGTGGGTCTTGCCAACTACGGACCTATCCGGATGAACTCCTCATTGGACTTCCTTGAAGTCTCTATGAATCAGTGCTCCAAGTATGGTTGCATATGTACCCAACGGATGGTCATGTCTTATCCTCTGTATTCATACCAACAGATAGATGGTCACACCCATCCACAAACTTTTACATATTCTCCACTTATGCATCCATATATGGAAAGAACTTGCGTGCCATGCCCAAAGACCCAACTCTACGCTTGTGTCTTCCCTATATAGGAAGAAAAGCCCAAAATCTCGGGGCCTTAACTCCAAATCTTCTCTACAAGGAAAAACCTTACATTCAAGGGATTTTGGTTAGCTCTACACCACTATATAAGCACTGGGCCTCCTCTTCCTTAAGGTATGTACAATTTCCTATCTCTTATACTTTTGAGTTATTAGAAATTCTTCTATCATTGACATAACCTTTGGAGGGTCTTAGGCCGGCACCCCATTAGTGCTCTCTGTAGGTTCTTCATCTTCTTTGTTCTTCTGTTACCTCATTCGATGCCTGTGTAGACGATCAACTCACTGACGATTTTATTCATCATCAAAAAACAACTGGATAAACAATATATAATTTTATTGATCTTTTTTTTTATTACTTTTTTTTTTCCTTCTTTTCACCCTTTAATAACTTCAGTCTTCGCGTGTGCACACACACACTCTCTCTTTTGTTATTTTTCATAGTCTTTGAGCTTCTATCTTCTTCAACAATCTAATCTTCTTTGCACTCCAATCCCTCTAAGGTTTTAAGTAATCTCATTAGCCCTTCATTTCTTGCCGCTGCTTGCTATGGAAAATACAGGCCCTCAAAATAGCGACTAGGTGCTTTTTTATTACGCTTTATTTTCTCCAACTTTTTTTCTTTTTTTGAAAAAAGATAGCAGTTTCACTAGAGAGAAAATTTAAACAAAGGATACATCAGTGTCAAATAAACTTTGGTGGAGAATCTTCCTCCTAGCTAGTACGTACATGTGCATTACATCATTATAGTTCCTGACCTTTTTTGCAAGTCTTTGAGCTGGTTTAGTAGAAGAAGAATAACACCACATAAAGCTTGCTGTACTGATACCACGAGTCAACACATGTATGTCCTGCAACAACTGACCAATCCGCAAGTGTAAGGGAGGCTGGGAATTAAGTTCCACCATTAATAAACGAGTCCAACTTTCAACCTCCAAATCTTGAAGCCCCAAGTCAATTGTAAAATTATCATTACTTCCAGTAAACTGATAATTTCTCCAAACTTATTTCAATATAGTACTTTTTAGCACTTTCACTTTTTTTTTTTTTTTTTTTTTCGAAGTATAACTTATTAAAACTTTATTTTTTAAAATGGAGAACCACTTTAAAAAATGATTAAGATACTTAAAATATGCAAACCATGCAAATGCTAAAGAATAAAATCACTAACAAATCATAAAAATTAAATGGAAAGGATATTCATTCACACTTGTTCACACCCACTATTTCACACACACACATATAGTGAGAATGCCAAAATTTTAACATATAAAAGTAATGTAAAAAAAGAGATGTAAAATAGTGGATGTGTGAGAATCAAAACCCTTTTAATTATATGACAAATATAGAACAAAAAATATATATTGTTGTGGCTCAATGCCATTACCGATTCTTCCATAAAGAAGAACTTGCGTTTGAATTCCCATCTTCTATATTGTTGTAAGTAAAAAATAAAATTAAAAAAAGAAAAAAGAAAAGAACAAGCAAGATATAGCTAGATAGAAAACTAAAGTACTATAAGAGACTATGGCTAATTACGTTATTAACCTGAGAGTTTGATTCATAAAAATAAAAAAATAAAACCTGAGAGATTGATTTAATTACGAATTAAATCTTGGAAGTTTCAATTGTATCTAAATTAAAATTTAAAAGCCCTTAGTTACCAATGAAACCCTTGGTTAGTCACTGTAAACTAAAAGTTATAAAAAAAAAAAAAAAAAAAATCTAGATTTAGACCCTAGTTAAAGAACTAAGAAGCGACTCAATTGATTAAGTATCGATTGACTTTGAATAGATAGCACAAACTGAAAGTTCAAATAGTGTATAAAATACTATGAATGTTTAGACCCCCAATAGCAAAATTACCAATTCAAGCTTTATGACAAACAATAAGTGTGCAGAAAATGAACATAAGCTATAAACAGAATTGGTAAACAATCTAAGCCAATTAAAATCACATCCACAGCAGAAAATAAAAGGCAAAGATTAAGGGAAGAGAGATGCAAACACAAGGACAACACACGATGTGTTATCGAAGAGGACACCGAAGCTCTTGGCGTCAAACCTCTCCACCGCCCTCTAAGCGGTAAGTAATCCACTAGAAAATATAGTTGGGATACATGAACAGCAATAGACTCTCCAAGCCTAACCTACCCAGTGTACCTAAATCCTCCAAGCTTCTTACTCCAACGAGGTTGCGCCGAACTTATTTCTTTTCTAGTTTCCCGGATTCCGCTACTTGACCATAGCATCAACCAATGTAAAATTGGTTCCTTCCTAACTGCTTCTCAAAGCACCAAACAGCTCTCTCACAATAATGGATATGGTGAGAAAATATTTTGGTAAAAAGCCTCTCAATGATTTAACAATGGAAATGAACAGAGTTGAGGAATTTGAAGAGTCTCTTAATGAAGATTAGGGATGAATCAATCTTGTTTTTCTCTAGAGTTTCTCTCTCAAAATTCTCTCTGGAAGCTCTCTTTCTTTCGTGGGTATAAGGGATATTTATACTGGGGTGAGAATGGAATGTGAAGAGTCAGGTTTTTCAAAACAGGACTGGCTTGCGGCTTGGCCTCGCGGCTTGACTGAGTCGTGAGTTCTAGCCATGAGGTAACTAAACGACCAGTTGTCCTATTTTGTCCTGTAGTGCTCAAGTTGGCATGACGCTTCAACTTCTGGCATGCTTGGCACGTGTGCAGCTTCTGGCGGCTTGTAGCTGTGAGTCACTCACGAGATCTAGTCGCAAGTCCCTGTTTTTCTTGCACACTTTTGAGCATTTCTTCACACTATCTCACTCACTACCCTTACAAGAATCTCACCTAAATAGAAGGTTACTAATTGCTGAAATACAAGCAAATTTGGCACGGAATAAAGCCACTAAGATGGTTATTTAAATTCAACCTTACACAAACAAATATTTCAATCTTAGCTATTAATTACCAAATTTAAAAACAACAATAATAAAAGTAGTAAAAGTCATTCAAATTTTGATGATGAAGTGGAAAATCTATGAAAAATATTTTCTAAGGAAAAAAAAAAACTATCCCTTGAAATCCAATTTCGTAGAAAATCCATGATAAAAGAAATAGTTATAATAATCTTACAAAACCTTAACACCTCGATTCTTTATGAGATCTTAGCAAAAATGTCTCACTTATACTACAAAAAACAATGGTTCAAACGCCACTATAAGTCCTAAAAATGCCATCATAAGTCCTTTCGGGCTATAGTGCCGTTTTCTATAGTGACACCACAAAACACCACTATTGTATGGTATCTATAGACCTATAGCGGAGTTTTACAAAAACGAAACTATAAGTCCATATCTTATAGTGGCGTTTTTAAAATGTTGTTATAGATCCTTATTTTAAAAATTTGGCTATAGGAGTATTTCAAAATGCCACTATAGCGAACGACCACCCAAAAAAAAAAAAAATTATGAAATATAAAATTAAATGCTTTTAAAATTTTAAAATTAAAATTTCAATTTTAATTAAATTGAGAAATACAAAATAGAATTAAAACAGAAAACAAAAAAAATAAACAAAACACAAATCCAGAAACACATGCCTACAATACAAACACAACATGCTCCAAAAAAAAAGAACAGAAACCTATAAAATCTCATCTCCTTCAACGAAACCAACCCAAATCTAACACCAAATCCATTTAAGGAACACAAAAGCACAAGCTCAAGAATACAAACCCAGATACAAACATAAGCACAAGATCAGAAATACAAGAGCACAAATCCAATAACACAAACCCAGATTTCAACATAAGCACAAGATTAGAAACACGAGCACATATCCAAAAAATTCAAAATCAAAACCCAAATCCAAATCAAGACATAGACGCAAACATAATAGAATATCCACTTCATTCAAAATGTTCATCATTTCCTCCATTTTCTTACAAGCCAAATAGGAAAGAACAAAAAGAAGAAGAAACTGCATCTACTGACAAAAAAAAAAAAAAAACACAAAAGTGCAGAGAGAGAGAGAGATAAGGGAAGGGGAAAGGGAGGGTCTAATTGGAGTCTATCTAGGCTGATCGGAGCCTGATTGGCGTCGACGGGTTAGGAAGGGAGGGCTGGGCTTCACGGCTCAACGTTAGTGGCCTGGGTAGCAATAGGATTGCTTTTGGGGTGGGTCGTTCTAGGTGTGGATGGGCAGTGACGTGGATGGCCTGGGTGGGTCAGTGGCGTGGGTGTTGAGAGAGAGTGACATAGTGAAAGATGAGAGATAAGAGCAAGAGAGTGAGAGATAGATATTTCATATTTTTCATTTTTTTTTTGGTGCTGGACCTATAGTGGCGTTTGAAAACTCTGCTATAGGTCCCCTATTATCATTATTATTGTTATGGGTTGGGCTATGGTGGCACTTTCCAAATGCCGCTATAGGCTCTTGTAAGACTAGGACCTATAGTCGTGTTTGAAAAATGCTACTATAGGTCCCTTAATTTATTTTTATTTTTTATTTTTGTTTTTGGTCTGGACCTATGGTGATGCTTTTCAAATGCCGCTATAGGCCCTTGTAAGATCAGGACCTATAGTGGCGTTTGAGAAACGGCGCTATAAGTCCTTCAAATTTATTTATTTATTTTTTTCGTGTTGGGCTATGAAAGTGCCACTATAGGCCCTTGTGAGACCAAGACTTATATTTATTTTTTTGGGCTAGACTTATGGTGGCACTTTCCAAATTCCACTATAGGCCGTTGTAAGACTAGGACCTATAGTGGCATTTGAAAAGTGCTGCCATTAGCATAGGCCTAAGTCTAATTCTACTTTGTGTGTAAGCCAAGTCTCCTACTTGTACTAGAAATCTATTAGTTTAAAGTTTAGTCTACTATATATACACATGTTATGGTTCATTGTAATACAAGATTTATACTACACTCTAATATATTATTAATATAGCCCTTTAGGGTATCCTTCATAGATGTAGGCCGTTAGGTTGAACCACGTAACCTTCGTGTGTTGTTGTGTTCTATACTTTATGCTTTTACTCTATACTAGCATATTCAATATGGTGTATTAATGTTAATATATAACTTGGTATCAGAGCCACCTTTCTATGGCCATGGTTTTCTGTCTTTACAGTGAATTTAAGAGCAATCTTTGTCTTTTTTGGTGTTTTTGGGTTGCATTCATCTTCTTTGGCTTTCCACTGCTGCCGTCAAAACTCTCTGGTATAGTCATGCCACGATTAGAAGTTACATCAACACTACAAGATTATTGCCTTCCCCAAACCATCGTCATAGAGCCAAACTTCATTTAAAAGATCTTCTCAAGTTTATCAAATCTCAAGATTTTATTAAACTTCCATCTTGAGTTTGAGAGGGGGTGTTAGAAATATATTAGCCCATTAACATAGGCCCAAGCCTAATTCTACTTTGTGTGCAAGTCAAGTCTCCTACTTATACTAAAAGTCTATTAGTTTAGGGTTTAATCTACTATATATACATATGTTATGGTTCATTGTAACAGAGAATTTATACTATATTCTAATATATCATTTATGTAGCCCTTTAGGGTATCCTCCGTGGATATAGGTCGTTATGCTGAATCATGTAACTTTCGTATGTTATTGTGTTCTATACTTTATGCTTTCACTTCCTCATCTATACTAGCATATTTAACATGGTGTATCAATGCTAATATTTAACTCTGCCTAACTTTGAACAAATTCAACTTTTGTTTGAACAAAAATGTCTACAAATTCTTTGAAACACTTTTACAAATCATACCAAACATATTACATTAATTATAATCCTCTTGATACAGATTTTGTCACATGAAATTCGCCAGTTTTAAAACCTGACAAAAGTATGAAAAACACTATACCTCTAATTGACACAATTGATAGTTTTAACACATAATTCAAAGATTAAAATAATAGTTTGTCCATGATTTTTTAGTCTCTATAGGTCTCATTTGCTGTTTATGAGGGTTCTATTATTTTTTGGCAACAAAGAGAGTCATCAAATGTCCCGGTAACAAGGACTTTTACATTACAGCCTGAACATTGATGTAATAGAAATTTTAAAATTTTTAATTTATATCAGCATAAACTCAGAGGTTTATAACATAATATAAGTTAGTAAAGCCAACTGATAAAAAAACTATATTCGTTTTGTTAGCTTAGGTAATTTCAATTTCTGTAAAACTTCCTCTAGTAATTATTCTTGTTCATTTCTCTTAACTTAAAATGCTAATTTTCACTTGCATATATATATATATATATATATATATATAACATTAATTTGATTGCGATCTTGAACTCTTGGTTCAAACTAATATTAATTAATTTCAGTTGACAATATCAAGCAAGGGTTCAAATGGCAAAAAAAAAAAAAAAAAAAAACTTCTTCATTATAAACTACGTACCAAAGATATTCCTTCCCCAGGGTGCATGATACGTCAGATAAAGAAAAAGGTGATTCTCTCATTTCTCTTGAGGTGTAGCTATCTGTGGCCTGAACTGTATCTGTATACTTAGATCGAGGGTCCAAAAAAAATCAACACGTACGAATTGAAAGGTGTTGATTCAAAAATTACATTGATTTTATGAGACTTCATGTTCATTTTCATGTATGGTCTTTTCTTGTGTCTCATACACCAGTTAGAAAAAGTTTTAAAACTCTTCTGGTATGAAGAACAAGGACGTCAAATAACGTTAGTTTGGACATCGCATTCTCCCATATCTTCACACATACAATCCCTGCTTATCTTATGAAATTTAATGTACTGCCCTTCTTGCCGTACCAAATCTCTACGCTGTGGCTTAAAAGGACTTCTGAGGCCATCTCAATGACAACGAGGAGTCAGCCTTTTTTGTGACTTTGTAAGTGGCAAATTGTAATCAATGACAGTGAAAAAGCTTAGCTCCAAATTGATATCATGCTCTCAAATTCATTACGTGGAAATTGAAAAGATTATTTATGTGTAATTTTAGTTACATAACTTTTTTAATGGAATAAAATTTAGTTTCAAACATGTTTGAAACTATCATATTCAACTTATAATATGACGATTATAAGAATATCAATATGTATTATTCAAATGGTTAGTCAAAACTACACATGTACTGTATTTTTAGCTGCCATATAATAGGTTGGAGCTATAATATAACTCTAAATATGTTTGTAATCAAATTTTTTTTTTTTTCCATTTTTAATGAGTTGTTTAAATAAAAACGTTAATATTTTTATAAATTACTAGGTAGTGGGCTGGAGAAGATTTCTCCAAAACTAATTTGAAGCTAATCTTTGTTTGGCACCAAAATTTTCTAGGGCAATGTTCTTGCTAGGTCTTTCCTTTTTTTTTTTTTTTTTTTTCTTTTTTTTGGTTGAGATGAGTGTTCAAACTTCAAATAGCCCCTCTCTCTCTCTCTCTATATATATATATCAAACTATAAAAACAGTACCTCAAATTAGAATTGCACTTTCTTTATAACGATAATCTGATTAAAAAAAGAAGAAGAGGAAAAAGAAGAAGCTAAATTACACTAGTAGCCTTTAATTGTATTGTTCAAATGGTTGAACAGGATTGTGTTTCCCTTTCCCTTTCCCTTTTCTTCCTCATATGACCGCTTAGATGGGGGGCAATTAACAAATAACATCAATTAATAATTATTTGTTAAAAATTGCATTTTTTTTAAAGCAAAATATTCTCTCTACAAAATAAGTTAGGTTAGAGGATGCTGGATATCTTTTTCTAATCTATAATTTAATAGTTAGAGTGAGAGAAATCAAACCCTAAATTTAGATGTTTCGTTAATTAGAAATACCAAAAAATATTAACTAGTCAAGTTACCAGACTTTTGACAATAATGAATTGACTAAGATTCATATTGAAATTGTTTTTATATTTTTGTTACATAGAAAGTAGAAGAGGGGAGATTAACAAATATAAGGTATCATAAAAGATGCTATTGTCTCTAGACTTTCCCTCAAACTCCCCAGTGATATTGTCTTTTCGTAAAGACAATTTCAATCATAAACACAAAAAATTATCTTTCCAAAATATGTTCAACGTTAAAATATAATTTTAAAAAAGAAGAAGATTAAAATCATCTTTTCCAAAAACGATTTGTTGACTCTAAAATAATCCTCTCGTTGGGAAGAGAATTTGAATGTCAACACTACGAAAGCCCTTTAGGATAGTGATGGACAGTATATACTTAAAAAGAAAAGCCATGTAATTAAGATAATAAGGATAGGATATAACCTGTTAAACTAATGAGAAAATAAACAAGCCTGGGAGAACTGCCTAGTTACTATCATTGCTTTCTGTAGTTCAATTAATTTACTTCCCTCTTGTGATGGAGAAAGGTCATGTAAAGTTGGATAAATTTGTTTATATTTAAATTTCACTGGCCCTTTTTCTTTTGGGTGAAGTTATTAGTATTTTCATTGAGATCTCAGGAAAATTATCCTAGTTTATGAAGTTATTAGTATTTTCATTGAGATCTCAGGAAAATTATCCTAGTTTATGAAGTTATTAGTATTTTTATTAAGATCTCAGGAAAATTATCCTAGTTTATGAAGTTATTAGTATTTTCATTAAGATCTCAGGAAAATTATCCTAGTTTATTACTAGTTATGCCTAATACCATGTAAGTAAACTACGATTTGGTAATGAGTTCAAATGTGGCTACCAAATAACATGGGAATAAAATCCAATAAATTTAATTACACTTTTTTGTCCTCCATTTTTTCATCATATTTTAAAATGATCCCTAATCTATTCACTATAAAAGAATATTCTTATATTAGAGGATGGAAAATTCTGAGTTGTCAAACTAAAACTATTAAATTTTTTTGCACTGACATTAATATGGAGCCAATGGTAAATTGACAAAGAGAGGGGGAGCAGGAGTAGAGGGAGATCAAAGGTAGAACTGTACATCACTACAACTTAGGAAGATTCAATAATCTGCCAAGACCATTTAACTCAATTGGTACTTCTTGGAGTTTTTAACAGAGTCATTCAAGGTTAAAATCTCCCTTTCCCCACTTATCGAATTATAAAAAATCTCTCTCTCTCTCTCTCTCTCTCTCTCTCCACCTTATTGATTTTTAGTTTTTAGGCTAATTTTGAGTCATGTTTTTGTACCCCAGTTGAGAACCACACTCCTCATACACCAAATTAACTTGCAACATAGTACCACCCCTTTGCAGGAGTAGGCAACTTCCTCTGTGATGTAGTACAAAAGGTATGATAGGGGCTAGATCTTGTTTTAATTAGATGCAAAGACTTAAATCCGCAAGGCACTCTTTGAATCCACAAAGGCTAACTGTAGAATCAATCAGAAAGAAAAATGAGAAAACCACTTTGAAAATATTGCTGATCAAATTTTGAATTAAATTTTTTGTTTTTTATATATTGCAAGTCTATTTTTCGTTTTCTCCTCAATCAATTCCTTATTTTCCCCTTTATCTGTTTCAACAAATTCTTGCAAAGCATTATATTTGTATTCAATCTTGACCTGTGGTGGGATTTCATCACGTTCAGTGTCTTCAATATTTTTTTCTTCACAAGTTGGCTTGATGTTTTTCAACTCTAAACTTAGCTCCACTTGATGATTGGACATCAGAATTCTTGTTAATATCCATACTATATGAATTTATTCCCTTATAATTATGACTCCAATGATACAATATTTCATCAAAATCATAGGTAAAGAAAAAGTTTACCATCATCTTCTTCATTCTTGGCCTTGAGGAATTTCTAGGCTTAACCCTTTGCATTCTAAAATACTCTGTATCATTCCACCAATCTGCTTCATCACTCGCAAAGTTACTCAATAATAGTTGCATGTTAAAATATTCAAGGATTTTTATGTAAGCAAAATAATCTTCAAGATCCAAAATATGATCTATAAAGTCTTCTAAGTATGAAATGAAATCAAAGCATGGAATATCATTAAACTTAAAAATATAACAACCGATAGGTTAACCATAAGCATAATCCCTGGCACGATTATCTCCATTTCCTTCACCATTTTGTCTGGCATTCAAACCCAAATCAATAGGCATGTTGCGAATCTCTTAGATTCCACAAGTCATCCTCTTATCCTGAGCTTGAATCATCTCCTTAAAGGTCTTCACCCCATGATCACCATCAGTGGTGTGGTTACTTTCTTAATCGCCTTTTGCCATATCAGAATGTTAAAGAGTTTTGATACCAATCGACAATGAATAGAATGCGTGATAGAGGTTGGATCTCGTTCTGGTTATATGCAAGCCCTTAAATCCATAATGAGCTCCTTCAATCCACAAGAAATAATTTTGAAATATTATTGATCAAATTCTGAATTGAATTATTGTTTTACGACCTATCTAAAGGCTCTAAAAAAATTTTTGATTTTCAAATAAAAATATTCTTAAACATGTCTTAATTAATATAGTACTGGATTACGTACTTGTTTGGGATGCACTTATGAACTAACTTATTTCTTATATTTTCTACCATTTGTTGGTCCCACGTGAGTCACTTACTTGTTTATTTAATTTTTGCTTATTTTTTCTATTATTTGCAAGTTTCATGTTCATTACTTACTTATTTTATTTAACTTTTACTTTTATTTACAGTACTTTCAATAAAAAGTTAGATAAATTATTCCCAAACAGAAATTAAAACTCTAAATTAACTAATTATAAAAGTCTTAAAAACTTTTAAAATCAAGAAAATAAATTCCTAAATATTAATATAAAAAAATTACATAAAAATATCAAATCTTCTAACCTACATCACTCTTTGTATTTGTCCTTTCGTTAACTTTAGAATAGTCTCCTTCTTGTGTGCTCCTTCTCACTTCCCATTTGGTCTCCTCATGTATCTGTCTCTGTTGGGTTGTTAAAAGTCTTGTCCTTGCATTTTAATGCAACTTCCAAAAGAAGGAATCTTAATTTGATTATTAGTTGATTTGTAATGGAAATTTGTGTGATCTTGAAGAGAATGCCAATAGGGAAGAGACCTATGAAGCACGGGTGCGTTTCGGGACTCGGGCGCGGGTGCGGGTGCGGGTGCGGGACTCGGCAATTTTTGAAAAAATAGGGTACAGGTGCAGCGGGACTCGGCGATTAAAAAATGATTAAAAATATTTTTATTTATGTTTTCTATATATTTTTACTATTAAAATATTCTTAAAAAACACATTAATATACTTGATTCACAAAACAAAGAAAGAATAAGACAAGAAACGCATCTGAGGTCAGAAATTTGGCCTCTCCGACGAGTTTCAAGGCCGATTTCGGCCTGTTTCGGCCATATCGGTCGCCGGCCGATGTGTACCGATATGGCCGAAACAAGCCGAAATCAGACGAAACAGGCCGGTTCGGCGCGAATCGAAGCCGATTCAGCGCGAATCGAGCCGCATCGGCGCGAATCGAGCTGAGTCGGCGCGAACCTGAGAAAAAAAAAAAAAAAAAAGCAAACGCGGCACCAACACGCGGTCTACCGCGTCGGACGCCGCGTCCCGCGTCGCGCTGCGTCGGACTCGGGTGCGGCACCCTCCCAGCCGCATCCGTGCATTCTAGGAAGAGACTTAATTTTATGTTGGGCAAGGTACTTTGCATGCTCTGCTTCTCCGTTTCTTTGTTTACAAAACTTTTCCTTTTGTTTTAATTATATCTTTGTGAAATGTCATGCTTTACTCCCAAGTTTTGTTCTATTCATCAGAGCAATTACTTCTTCAACTATCTAATTCCCAAATCTTACATCTGAGTTTACTTCAAAGCCAGAATTTATTTTGAATGCTGCTGGCCATGGGTACGGTTCCATGATTCAGACTTTCTCTTGTATTTTTATTTTTTATATCGTGGTGTCCTCAATGACTAAAAATGCATTTCTTCTGTCCACCATTTAATTTGCACCTATATGGCAGTTATATGGGGGCATAAATTCATAGCTTTTCCACATGAATTATGACTACCTTGTTATCAACTATGTATGTCTCATAAAATAATTTTTCTTCAACTAGTGACTTTACATGTGTGCGTTTGGCATGAATTATTTTTGTTAACTTATTTTACTATTCAGTTTATTTTTGCTATTATTCATAGGTTTCACTGTACTATTTTATCTAACTTTTATTTTTATCTACAGTATTTTTAGTAAAAAAAATTTAGTTTCAGTAAAATAAGCAGATCTCAAATGGACACGTAATACATTCTTGTTAACAGATTAATGTTAACGAGAATGTACTCACATTTAACTAATAAACTAATATTAATGTTTTTGTCTCAGCTTCTCATTAACAAACTGGTGTTTTATTTCTTCTCAAAAAAGAGTTTGGTGTTTTTTTATTTTATTAAGGTTTTTGAAAGATTAGGAAAAATTTTAAAATATAAGGACAGAGGTTGAGGAATTCGAGTGCAAATAATTAATTAGGGTGTTGTTAACGGGTGCTGTACAGCACCCGTTAATGTGATAAAATTTAAAATAAACTATTCACGATTTTTCTAAGAATATGGAAAAAACTGAATATGTATTAAATATGTGTCAATTTAGATAGAGTATTGGAGAAACCAAAGTACACGTCTAACATAAACCACAGCTGAAAAGTAAAATTTTACTAATTTCTTATACAAGTGGGATTTGTGATAGATCATAGATAAACTATAGCCGGTTCATTAATAAGTATTGACCAGCACTTATTAACAAAGTGCATTAAAGAAAGTAGGCACTGGCAATCTCAATCTAGCCAAAGGGACAATTGCCTTCAAACAATATGATCTTTTTGATTTTGTTATGTCATTTTCTTTGTGTCACAATATCATAAATAAAGTATCCTAACCCGCAAAACGATGGAATAAAATCCCAAAAATGAAAGTACACATTTGATAATGTGATAGTGGCCAAGGGAATAATTACTTTCAAACAATCACAGTATAAAACGACAATCGATTGAAATAGTACACTTTCCTTGATTAAGATATTTGCATTGCTATGTCATTTTCTTTATGTCACAGTATTATAAACACAATATCCCAAACCCCAAAGCAATAAAATATCATTAATGAAAGTACACATTTGACAATGTGGAAATGGCCAAGGGGATCAAACAATCAGAGTATAAAACGACAATTGATTGAGTTTAGTTCAAAGTGATGCAAAATTGATGGGTTTGTGTCGGTTAATCAATTAAGTATATTAATTGTATTTAGTGGTTGATTAAGAGCACATTCATGGGTGAATAATTAATTGTTCATCAATTTGGTATTTAATATCGATCCAGTGGATCAATGGACATATATAATTATCAGTAGGAGGCTGGAGCAACTTCATCTTCTTATTGAATGTGGATAATATTTTGTTAATTAGCAGTAAGTTAAAGTTATTGCGTGAGGCTAAACATTTTCACTCCACTATTGAAATATGAAAGATAGGGAATGCTTCTCTTCTGCTATTACTGAAAATCAGCCTCATCTTTTTTTTCTTTATTTTTTTGGTGCTGTGGAATTTTTGATTCTTTGAAATTTTTTATGTTGGGGTGTGTTAATTGCGTGGTTTACTGGCTTTTCCTTGGCTATTGTGTTGATATTATGGATATGTAATGTTTGTGGATGGGATGATGTAGAAAAAAGGGGAAGGGATAGGGAACGGTAGGGTTGGGTGGAGGGTAGATTAATTATGGTGTGGGTGGAGGCTACTCGAAAGGAGGAATGTGGCGATTTGACTACAATGTACTTAACTTTGGTATATTACCATATTATGGTCACATTTCCCTCTGCACTCCCTTCATCTCCCTTCGTTCCAAACATACCTAAAGGCTACATAATTTTATCATTCGGCTTAGGGTTGAAGATTCCATTTCTAAGCCATTAAGACTAAAGAGTTTACTGTGAAAATTCTATCATAGTCTTCGTTAGTAAAAACAAGAAGAGTTCGGATGGTTCTAAGCATCTTAGAATTAAATAAGATATTGGGAGAGAAGGTTAGAGAGTTTCAAATTGTTATTGAGCATATCAACACTAAACATGTGATAGTTGATCCAAATAGACTAACCAAGGGGTTAACTCCAAATGTGTTTAAAAAAATGTGACCAATATGAAGTGCCTGAGAATTTTGGTGTTAATGGTTTGTGATGTTTATATAACCATGAGTTATGGATTAATCATTTCTTAATTTCTTATTTGGTTTCATGGTTACCTCTCTTATTATCATGTCATTTATATAGCTGTTGTATATGTGATTATTTTTCATGGCAGTTGTAACCTCATAAGATATTAAGGCTCAGTGAATGTCTACCATATAAAGATATTCACATTACAAAAAAGTTGGTTTTTTTGTCCTTGGAAAAAATATAAAAAGTAGGCTTAACGATCACTAGAAATAAGTCATTTTTAGTTTATTTGGGAACAACTTATTTAGTTGAAACTGAAAACTTTTTTACTGAAAGTACTGTAAATAAAGTTAAAAGGTAGTTAAAATAGTTCAGTGAGTATATTCTACCTTACACAGCACTTCACTTAGGTTGTCCCCCTCCCCCACAAAACCGAAACTTAAACTTACACTACAATGAACCCATATGGTTTGATGGGTTTGGTGGTAGTTTTTTATTGGAGTTGGCCGCTAGCGGTAGATCTATTCTAATAGCTTGAGGTTTAGGTGGATTCTTGATTGATGGTAGTTTGGACTATTGAGTGTGGTGGTATGAGTATAAAACAGGCAATTGGTGGTAGGAGGGAAGGAGATGAGCAGTAGTCTTTTTTTTTTTTTTTTTTTTTTTTTTTTGCTTAATTGGTGAATGAGTTTGATTTCTTTTTTCATGGAAAGATTTATATTAAAATTTTTTGTTTGTAGATTGATGACATGACATAATGATTATTTCATAATCTTAACCTTTTATTTATGGGAAATGTTAGCAAGCACTTTAAGTTCTATTAGAATAAGTTATTGTAGGCCAGGCTAATAAAAAATAAATAAAAATTTGGCGTAAATTAATAAAAGGGGTTGAAAATACTGCTGAAATAATAAATGAAATTCAAAAAATTGGTTTCATTGACTCCAGCTTCTATAAAATTGGTAAAAAAATCTAAAATAAAACAATTTCTTAATAGCGTTAACACTAATAAAAAAAAGAATATAAGATTTAAAGAACTCTACAAAATGGAGTTCCCTAAGAACGGTAGAGGATCTTGATCCTACTACTATCATGATGGTAGCCTATTGTGTCAGTATGATTACTAATACAGTAATACTCATAAAATGATGATCATTGATGATGCACAAAAATCGTTAGTGAGTTAATCGTTCACACACGTGTCAATGAGTGTAACTGAAGAACAAAATAGAATAACCAATCAAAGAGGACCGGTGGGATACTGCCCAAAAACCCTCCGAAGGTTAAGTCAGTGATAGATGAATCTCCAAGAACTCAAGAGTATAAGAGTTAAGGAGAATTCACGTACCTCAAGAAGGGTAAGGTTTGTAGTTTATATAGTAGTAGAGAGCCGACCCGAATCCTTGATACAGGGGTATTTTCTTGTAGAGAGAAGGGTCCCAAGATACTTAGGATCACATTTCCATATATAAGAGATCTGATTGCGTGGTAGGGCCTTTGGTTGTGATGCGCAAGTAATTTCTATGTAAGGATGTGTGAGTGGGCCCCATGCAAGCCCTATGGAAACCCTAGGGGGACGGGTCGTTAGGATTAGGGATTACCTGACCTGTCGACTCATGGGTTGGTCGTCCCTCTTGGGATCAATCGTTAGGGAGGTTCGGCATCCCCATACTGATCAATCAAAAATTATCCTCATCAATCATAATGTCAAATGTCTAGAAAAGTGATATATAGATTTTCCAGATTTGATGTTGTTGGTCTACTGGACTTGATCCTTTGGTGAGCACATTAAAACAAAGAAAAGACTGAACATTCCAGTTACAATTCAATCCAGAAAGCCTTTCTGGAAAAAAAAAATTCAAATAACCCAAATTATTCATATGACTTAAGAGGTAGAATGTTAGAATCATATTGGATAAATGTTACTTTGAATCATATAGTTTAAGGGTAGTCTAAATTAAATCTTGTAGTTTCAAAAGTATCAAATTGAACCCTACATTTTAGAAAGATAGCATATTAAACCTTAGGATTAAAATAAGTGTAACACCATCAACAAAACATTAATGAGAGAGAGGGAGAGAGAGAGAGAGAGAGAGGTCTTCTTTGCTTTTGATTTTTAATCGGAAAATAAGGCTTAGACTAGAATTTCCCAACATCATGAAATTTTAGAAGTGAGGAGTTCTAAAAAGAGTAGAAGCAATGTAGAAATAATCAAATAATTGCCCATCTTGAAAAGAGAAGAGACAAAATTGTTCCCCAATTACTGCTTCAGGGTACTGAATTAGACATTAATTTTGTAATTAGCCATTAATTTTGTTGTAATTAGCCATGAACTTTTGATAGCATCTGAGTAAGCAGGTTTTGGTCCCTCTCTCTCTCTTCCAGGCATCTTCTTCTCTCTTTCCTAGGTTTTTTTTTGGTTCTCTCTCTCTTTGTAGTTAACATTTTAACTCTCAAGCTCAAGGTGTAGATTCCAGTTAGTTCAACTGGTAAAGTCTCTTATTCTCAAATAAAATTTAGGGTTCAATCTTTGCCTACAGCAAAAACCAATTGAGGCCCATTTGGTAATGTTGTTCTAACTTCTAATAATGTTGTTTAAGTGTTGTGAAAACACGTGTGACAGTGTGAGTAAAAAAGTGTTGTGAAAATACGTGTTGTGTTGGTTAAATAACGAAAACTGTTGTTCAAATAGCCTCTTGGTGTCTTGGTTTAATGATAAAGAGCAATCATTAAAAACAGACATGATAGGTTAAAACTATCTCTCTCAAGAAAAAAAAAAAAAAAAAAACTCTCAAGGTTTAATTTAATACTTTTGATATTATAAAGTTTGATTTGTACTATCACTAAATTATAGGGTTTAAAAGTGAAAAATTCCAATTTTATATCCTATGAGGCAATGACTATTGTTGTAATTTTGTCAAATCTGGATGGGTAGTTGCTTCATTTATTGGGGATGCCTGTAAACCCATCAAACAACCAGTGATCATAAATTTGATAGAGATGGTGATTACTGATTAGCATACTTATTACGGTTTGTTGTATAAAAGGACCGAACAGGAATTTACTTTTTTGGGGTTGGGGCACCAAAATATCATCAGATAAGAAAAAAAACTAGCAATTATTTTTATTTTGAGAGATAGTTTTCATTTTTTTTTCAAAGTAATTTGAGAGAGAGATGATTTGGTAGCACTTCTTTAGGTAATTGACGCTTTTTATATTGTAGTACAACTAAAGTTTAGATTTTTAAAAACTAAAAAGTTTTTTTCCTTTTGGTTTAAGAGGGACCGTACGAATGAGCTAGTTGGTTATTAATACTTTTTTTAGGTATCTTCAGAACAATTTAATTCTTGAGGGGGAGTTACAACAAGTTTTGGAAGTGTGAACTTCAAATTTTAACTATATACCCTCTATATATATAAAGCTCTAACTATAGAGTATAGATACTAAAACATTGAGTGGGCTTTCACAAAAAGAGGCCTGGTCTCCAAGTATGTGGCATAAATACTAAAAAATTAGCTTTTTATAGCCATTGATGGGTTGGACTATAGTTTTTGGGCTTAGAAATAGATGGCCGAAGTCTACTCTAACATAAATGTTGGGCAGCTCCTCCTACCCATCAAGGAAGCCATAAAATAAAATGGTCTGGAAAAGAGTAGAAATCCCCCTTCTTCTTTTTTTTTTTTTTTTAGTCTCATCATCTACATGAAGTATGGATGTAGGTGTACATTTTTGATATTATTTTTTGTGGCTCACCATTTTGCTAAAACGATCTGTGTATAAGAATTAAGAATGTTGCTAACATTGTATAACAATTTTTTTTAGGTCGCTTTATTGATTAACGATATTTTATCAAGTCAAATCAAGAGTTTTGTAATTTAATTATTCGACATTTTTAAATATTTTCATTGCCTTTAGGGTTTAAATTTTCTTTTACCTAAGTATCAATTAGCAAACAAAACAAAAGAAAAAATATTTTATCAAAATCGTTCTTTTATGGCCTTTTTATTTGGAAAAGAAAAGTCCAACAAGTACAAAAAATTGTAGCAAAAACTGCTCATAGAAACCTTCTTTTTTTTTTTTTTTCAACTTATAAGCCTTCCAACAAATGTGACTCCTTCTGTCAAAAAAAAAAAAAAAGTGACTCCTACATTAGATTTTTTTTTTTTTTTTTTTTTGAGAAGCAGACTCCGAAATTAGATTTACATATGCCGACTGGCACATGCCCATATTAATTTAGTAATTATTTCTTTGTTTTCGGTCAACTCCTCTAGCTTGTAACTTCTTCTTAGCATAGTCTTTTTAATTAATAACGTGGACAAAATACATTATTAACTACTTACAATAATGATACATTACAGCAAGTCCTAAAAATAATAATACACCACCATGTAGATAATAGTGCTTGAATCAAACATATCATTGAGAGAAGGGATAATAAATTTAATAATTGATTTAGTTAGTTCATCAAAAAATAATAATAATAATAATAATTGGTTTAGTCTAATCACTCTAAGATTCTTCTTTTTTCTTTTCTTTTTTCCTTGGAACTTCAATCCATTTGAAAAATAACGTTTGTAGTTTTTTTTAGTCTTTAGGTAGAGAAGGGATAATAATTTTTTTTTTTTTATTTAAAAAAGATCTAGTACTTCAAATATTATGTGATGTTATTGTTAAGTTATGGTTTTTCACATGAGCAAGGTTTAGGTATAATACTTAGATGTTGTTCCTTATATTCCCCTTTTAAAATTCTGTCATGTGGATTTTTTCTCATGAGATGAAAGTATATTTTTTAGTTAAGTAATCACATGGTTGAATCTTAAGAGGAGAACCTAAGGAATAGCACTTAAGGTACTGTATGTAAGTTTTGTCATTTTCACATAACATTTATGTTGGCTTTATTCCATGACAAAAAGTGTTGTAATTTCATTAATTTATTTCCTTGTATTATGTGGGATTTAATTGTAATGAGTTTAGACTTAAGTGGTGAAGATTTGTTCAAGACAGTTAAATATCACATGAGGAGCACATGTTAGAAACTGAAAAGTTAGTGTATCTCGCAAGTAATCTCGCAATTTGGCCAACTTGCAACATGACCTGCGAGATGCACTGATAGTTAAGATTTTAAGTATGACTTTTATACCCTTCACACATAATATATATACCATCATTACTCACAAAATTGTAAGGAGGCTATTCAAAAGAAAATCCTAAAGAGGTTTTTACAACACCCACAATTTTAGAGAGAGTTACTCATCCTCAAGAGAAAAATCATTGTAGTCTCTTCTCCTTCCCCTCTCCCCTTGTCATATATTAAGAGGAAATTTGTACCCAAGCACAACTCACACACATTCAGAGTGTTGAGAGTTGTTTTGGTGCCTATGAGAAGTATTGGGTATTTGCCAAAATAAGCTGATGAGGTATGGCAGTGTAATCGGGTAATATTGCGGGATCCGGGAAGCTAGTAAAGACAAGACTTTAAGAAGTCCATTGGTAGTTGGAGTTTAGAGGACTTAAGTACTTTGGATAAATTAAGCTTAGAGGGTCTTTTTGGTATCTTTGTCCTCCAAGTTATTCACTAGTGGATCATTTCGGCTTGGAGGGCCGTAAAGAGGTTTTTACGCTGAGTTCTTCAATTTTCCTCTTCGATAACATATCACGTTGTTATCTTAGGTTTGTTATCTTTTTCCTTACAGCCCTTTACACATTTGCCTTGCTCTTATATGTTCATCCATGCAATTGTTGAATGCTTTAGTCAATTAATTTGCTAATCATGTATATTCTTCATTAAGTGTGTTAAGCATAAAATTAATCAAGCCGCAATTAAAAATTGGGGGTCTAAACAAGTTCTAATCATTAGATTATCAAGCTTTCAGTTATGAAAATGTATGTATTCATTAAGATGCCTAAAACTTATCCAACTAGTGATAACAAGGGTCAAGTCTTCATAAAGGTTGCATTTAAGCAGCTTAATTTTATCGTTAATAATGTAAACTTTGTTCATAAGACTATAAGAGCATCCATATAAGTGGATATAAACCTTTACAAAATACAAAAAACAACAAATTTTATACCTTTTGTCTCAAATATCTTCTACATCAGTACTTCTAAAATTTTGAATATTTACACATCTGCTTCAGTAACTGTGTAAATATCCACGATTTAGCTTTGCAAGTCAATATTTTATTTTATTTTCTCTCTCACCGGTCAGAGCTCCCACTTCTTCCTCATTTCACTCTCTCTCTCTCTCTCTCTCTCTCTCTCTCTCTCTCTCTCTCTCTCTCTCTCTCTCTCTCTCTCTCTCTCTCTCTCTCTCTCTCTCTAAAGAGCACATCCGATCAACCATCCACCCAGCACCACCCCACTACCATTACAATACATAATAATCCAAACAAAAAATCAATGGAAAATCAAACCAAAAATCAACAAAAAATCGAACCTAAAATCAATAAAAAAATCAAACCAAAACTCACGCTGAAGCTGCTATCACCGGTGCCATGGAAGCTTGGGTGGAGCGTTCGTTGCTGCCATGAGAGAGTGAAGATTTGGACCACTGTTTGTGGCAGTGTTGCAGCTGATCTTTGCTGCCATCGATGATGGCATGGTGAAGGCTTTGGGACTTTTGGCCTTGGACGGAGCTCAAGGTAAGCTCTGGCTATGGCTGATCGTGAGAGAAAAAGAGTTTTAGAGTTAGAGAGGAGAAGGTTGGGCCATGGAGAAGAGAAAGTGTTGTTCTGAAAAATGAGAAAAAGAGAGAGAAAGAGAGACGATGTGTGGTGGATATTATGGGTAGTGGGTAGGTGGGTAAGTTAAATAATAAAATAATAATAATAATAAATGATTATTTAAATAAAACATACCCTTCCCTGTCAGTTGGAATAAACCATCATTTGGTTGGCACAAATTAAATACTAATGGTGATTCTATTGGAAATCCGGGTAAGGTGGGAGGTGGCGGAGTTATTAGGGACTGCCATGGTGATTGGGTCAAGGGGTACTCAAGATCAATTGGATATACCACTAGTGTACTAGCTGAATGGTGGGCATTATGAGATGGGCTGATCTTGGCCATTCAATTGGGAATAAACCAGCTAGAGGTGGAACTTGATGCCAAGGTGATTGTGGAGTTGCTCAATGGTGCTGAATGTCCTAACCGGAGTTACTCTCCTTTGTTGAATGATTGCAGGTCCATCATAGCAAGACTTGCGCAAGTCCGGGTGAGAAACTGTTTTAGAGAGGCGAATCAATGTGCCGACTTTTTGGCTAAAAGGGGCTGTGTTATGTTGGAAAATTTTGTTGTGTTAGATACTCCCCCCCTTTGCTAATTTGTATATTTTGTTAGACTCTGATAAAAACGGGTTGTATTATTATAGGCATGTTGCCAGTACTCTTGCCTTTGTGGGCAGTTTGTAATTTGTTGTTGGTTGTTAATATAATATCTATCCTATTAACACCCCCCCCCCCCCCCAAAAAAAAAAAAACATAGTGTATAATAGATGATTTGATATGGGTGTTTTTGCGAATTGTTAGTGTAAAATAGAAAAATTAAGTTCTTCGCGTAAAATAGACAAAAAAATTTTAGACAGACTGATATAGATGCTCTAAGAAAAGGTGGATAGCTACCCCCATATACTAAAGACTAAAGTGAATGTATCATATTCCTAACATTGGATGGCCTTTTAGGCCCTCTTTAATGTCCATTAAACTTGTTTTGTTTAGTGTTCTGTATATGGCTTTTTTAAATATAATTTTTAGGGTAAATTGCAAATTACATCTCTAAAATTTGGGATATTTAAATTTTACACCTTGAAATTTCAGAATTTAGATTTTACCACTTGAAGTTTAAGGTGTTTGGATTTTACAACGTTTCAGAATTTGGATTTTATCCCCTAAAGTTTGGAGGTGTTTAGATTTTATATTCCCAAATTCTGAAATTTTAGAATGTAAATTCTAAACACTCCCAAACTTTAAGGAGTAAAATCCAAACACTCTTAAACTAAATGAAACAAAGATCACACCATGTTGTTGGTGTAAAATTAAGCCCTTGAGTCCTTCACAATTAGAGCCAAATTTTGGGCATGGTTTTAGATTTTTTTTAGAGAGAGAGATGGTTTTAGATTTTTGAACTAGTAGAAAAATTGTCAATGCTTGCTAATTGTGTCCAAATTGACAAAGCAAACAGAGGAAACTTTTATTTATTTATCAAGCCTTCTTTTACGGGATTGAGAATCTGTGCTCAAATATTTGGACAAAAATGCCCACGTTTACATGCCTTCTTCGTTTTTTTTTTTTTTTTTTTTTTTTAATTCGATATAATTTTTGTTTTAATAACATTGGCGTGATTGCTTTTTTTTTTTTTTTTTAATTGGGTGGAATTTTTTTTAATAAGGGCAAATAAATTAATTTATATAAATTACTTTTTTCATCCTATTATTTTTTTCTTTAATCAAATAAATGAGTTAGCTCAACTAGTAAAGTTTCTTATAGTTGAATAAGAGATCTGAGATTCAATCTCTACTTACACAAAAAACTAAATTCTCAAAAAAAAAAAAAAAAGAAGCTTTTTATCCATCTAATTTTCCATCCTCCCAATCAGACATCACGAGAGAAAACTAATATCTCTTCGATATCTCCATTTTACTCAATAACTTTTTCATCATCCTACCAAATGGACCCTTAGGATTGTGAATGCTCAATTTTTATCTTTTTTTTTTTTTTTTTTTTTATTCGAGTATTCTTAGGTCTCATTTTTATATAAAAAAGATTTTAAAATAAACAAATAAATAAAAGAAAGAAATGAGGCCCTAGCCTTTAGGTGGGTAGGAAACTAGGAATATATAAGGATCCTTCCCAATCAAAACAAGCAATAATCAGCTGGCCCAAGCCTCTCTTCAACATTGAACTGCTCTATTTTAATTGGTTTCTAATATAAAATTTGTAAAAAAAAAAATAATAAAAAAAAAAGTATGTGTAAAAGAATTGGTGAAAGTTTTGGTTTAGTTGAAAATGAAATTTTATTAGTTGAGAGAGAGAGAAGAGTTTGGCATGAGCAAATTACTTGCAATTAAGTTTCATTTCATGCAATGTACTAAATTAATGGATTTTGTTAATGGATGTTCTAAGTGCATTTGTTTAGGACATTCTTTTAGGAACTTTTTATGAGAAAAGAAAAAATAATTGATTTTTTTGACATTTTTTAATATTTTCTACAAAAGTGGTATTAAAAATTTCTTAAAATAATTCATTAATAAATGACTTAAGGGAAACTATTAAAAGGGCTTTAAATTAATAAGTTATGTAGAAACAATACAAATCTTTCTGAAGTAGTAATTTTGTCAGTTTTAGTAATATTATTTTTCCTTAATTAAAATTCTGAATAAAGTCTCGTCAATTTGTGACATTTCTTAAAGACAATCCTTTCAATTTTCACAATTATCTTAATTTTTCATTGTTTTTGTAAAAATCACTTTTTTGCCATCTAATTATGTGATTAGAGCGAATTAGGGTTTTATGGGCATTTTCCTAGCTACCCTATGATTTCTTTTTCCTATAGAAATACATTGTAGCCTCCAAAGAAATTCAATTATCAGATTAATACAAAATCATTCTTTAGGTCTATTATTTGTTTCTCTTTGTTGGATTCTAAGAACCTATCACCTTATGGATTCAAGAAACCCCTCGTAAATTTGAGGTTTCAATCAAAAGTTAACATATTTAATTTCTTTTCATTTAGAAAGTAACAGATTTATTTTTTTATGTAGCTTCAATGACATTAATAAACCATGATGAAATCTCTGTAAGGTCTCACGGAGAGCAATTGTCCAATTAATGTGGATTGTGTCACCATGAGCTCAAGTTATTAATTTTTTTTTCTTCTTCATAATTACACTTGCCTCTAGGGTGAGCTCGACATTGTTTGCAGCAAATTAATAACTCTAAGGGTATGTTTGGTAGACTGTAATAAGTATTGTAATGTAATAGTTATTCTTATGGTTTGACTATTTAGTATTTTGGTTATGTTTTTATTATAGGGGATAATCATTCCTTATGAATAATTGTTCTTTAAAATGAAGAATAACTATTCATCTCTAAAAGAGATGTAATAGTTATTTTTTAATAGGTGTATTAATTTCTACAATTAATATATTTCTAAATAAACAAACTTTTCATATGCACATAACAATTATGTAAATAAAAATTCATAAAAATAACTAATCTCTCTTTCAAATTTTAAAAAATATAATTTTCTAGGAAATATAATTATATGAGTAAGATATTTCCTAAAATATATCTTAAGTTTGATTTAAAATGCTTTCATCCCATTGTTTTTAGAGTTTTATTATTGTGTTTGTCACCAGACAAATGAATAGTAATTGTAAGAACTGAAATTGGATTAGACCCAATATAGGATTGGGTTTTAGCCCAAGAAACCCAAATAATAAATTTGTAGAGCGTGGATAAAAGAACTAGATCTACACCAGAAGAAAAACGATAAAATTTGCTAATTGAAGGCTATTAGACACAAGTAAGATAAGAAAGTATGTCATCGGAGTGGCCTGAGGAACTTATATTATATTGTTTTGTTGATCTACAAAGTTACAAGAGTTCACAATTTTATTGCAAAAATTGCTTGATTTTTTCCCCGATCCCCTTTTTTAGTACATCTTCCCATGCTATATACTACAATCTTGGTATCATCTCTACCATACACGTGTAGGTTAGATTCTGAGAACTCCTTCCTATCCCATCCAACACCTCCCAGAATCATCAACTAGTAGCTGTAAGGCTGCTTGACCACTGTTCAGGCATCACCTCCCCATTAATGCGGAGGTAGCAACTTTTTGAAGATATTTGTTGCCCTTCTCCTTTCTTACCCCTTGTCCAATGTCTAACTCTTAGTTGTGATGTAACTTCGAAGAAAGTCCATGATGATATGGCACTCTTACTAACCTCGGACCCTTGTTGCCGAGATGACTTTTCTCCTCGGACATTCGTTGGACTTATCTCATATTATTTCTACTTTTTTCTTTATTTTGTTCCCTTTATAATCTTATCTGGCCATCCTCGGATTAGCTAATGTCCTCGGATTAGGCCATAGGCCCAGTTAGTACAACCTTAATAGTACCTCTTGATTGACTAGCCCCCACAATAATAAACATTACATTACAGTATTTTGTATTCCTTGTAATATTTATTCCTATTCCTATATAATTACTGTTACAGTCTACCAAACGTGCCCTAAGACAATAAAAAGCACAAAAAAACATCAATTGATGGAGATCTTATGTACAATCAAATAATAAACAAATCATATTAGATTTGCTTGCATGTTTGTGTGTTTATGTATAACATGTGTCTAGACTCAAAGTTTATTCACTTACAAAATGTTTGTCTCTTCAGGCTTTTAACCATACTTACAGTGCAAACACAATTAAAAGAGGGTCAACTGTAGACACTTCATTTTATACCCATTAATAACCTTTGGTCCTTGGCTCCAACGATGAGCTTGATATATATTAACCAAGGGTAATTAAAGAGTTCATAATAATTTGGAAGTAATCACAACTCAAAAGTGCTCAAATCGTTTTAAAAACGATATTGAAAAATGAATTTTACTCATTGTTTTTACCATAAATTTTGACCCACAAAGTATTTTTGAGTGAGATTTATTTTATTGGAAAGTAGACGTCCTAGTCTTAAATTAGAATATAAATTTTGCGTGATTTAGATTTATATTGAATGAGTTATGACCATTTAAAGTTGGACCAAAATTGCAGTCAAATTTAGGGGCTTGGGAAGCATGCGTATGCAGCCTCGTTCCTAGACCTCCAGAACTTAAGTTTTGGGCCCCCAAAACAAAATTCTTTGATGTGGGCTGGCCATAGACCCTTGGGAACATCCAAAGACCTCTACAAATCCCCAAGAACCTTAATTTTAATGTATAAATACTCACCTTATGTATCTAATCCAAATCTTAGCTAAAGAGAGTTTATTTTTTGCCTCCTTCTTTAAAACCCTAGTCCATATTTTCTAAACACACCACGACACATTTGCATCATTTTCTAAGTATTCAAAACCTCTCTCTAGTAGTTTTCTAGGGCAAATATTAGTTTTTAACATTGTTATCTAAACCTTTTGTTCTTGAGTTGTGATTATCCTAAACTATTGTGTTCTTTAATTCCTTTGTTTGCTCAATCTAATCTCTGTGTTGTAGGCACTGAGGGGTCAGTTGAAAACTTCAAACTTGTGATCCTAAGCAAGGTGCGTGTTTTTCCCTTGAATTCATCTTGTGCTTAATATGATTTACATGAGTTCTTGATATAGTTTTCCTAATTGTCATTTTTTTTATTTGTTGTTTTTAATCCTTTTGGTTTGTGTTAATCTGATTTTAGCTTGTTTATAATTTGTTCTTAGTGCTTTTGTGACTTTATTTAGTTTTTATGTTATATTAACATGTTCTTTGTTTTGATGTTAGTTTGATTATTCACATGTGTTTTATTTTATTGTTGTTATATTTATTTGATGCATGTTAATCTAACCATGATGTAATTATTTATTCATCTTAGTGTTTATCTTGTCAATCTTTTTGATTTAAACTCAAATATGCATATAATTCAATAAAATGTTATTTTTACAATTTTTGTGTTGAGGATGCATACACATCTTAAGTATGTGCAAGCATATTTTCGAACATTCATACACATGGTTAAATATGCTTATGCACCCCGAATCCAAATTTGAGCAAAAATATTTTTTATTTATTATTTAAGTTAGTTGTTTTTCACATGTTATTTGATTTTGTATGACTCTATTTATGTTAATTATTTATATTTATTTGCCTTCCATATTTTCTTTGATCAATCTTGTAATGTTTTATTTGGTATTTTTTTTTTCTTTAGTGTTTTATTTAATTATTATTTTTTCATATTAATAGTATTAGTTTGATTTGGTTTTAATGTGTTTCCAATATATTGTGATATGATATTTATTTTCTTTCATGCATAATGAATGTTTAAGTTAAGGATCAAAACCTTTTAATAAATTCTTTAATTAAATATGGGCTGAAACTCACTTTTTTTTTTTTTTTTTTCTTTTTCCTTTTTTTGGGATCAAATCAACTCACTTTCTGCTGAAATCCAAAATAGAGAAGTAATCCTAATCCAAATCCAAATCAGTATCACCAACTCCCAAGTGGTGGACCCCACCCAAAATGCAGTGAGGAAAGGTCATCCCACCACCAACTCTCTCACCCACCAAACCCCCGTAGGCCCCACAATTCGGCTTAACATCGGTAGGTGAAATCGAATGAAACTCAAACAAAGGCACCCCCCACACCAACCTCTTCAAAAACCAACGTTTTATCATATCCACTCATCACCACCACAACAACCACACCTTCCAAATTCAGAAACTCACCGTTTCTTTCCACGTCTCTCACCGCCGCCATGCCACCAGAAACGCCCGCAAACTTCTGGGGCGACATGCCCGAAGAAGAGTACTACACCTCCCAAGGCGTCAAGAACACCCAATCCTACTTCGAAACGCCGAACGGCAAACTCTTCACCCAATCCTTTTTACCGTTGAATCAAACAGTCAAGGCCACAGTCTACATGACCCACGGCTACGGCTCCGACACTGGCTGGCTCTTCCAGAAAATCTGCATCAACTTCGCCACCTGGGGCTACGCCGTCTTCGCCGCCGATCTCCTCGGCCACGGCAGATCCGACGGCCTCCGCTGCTACCTAGGCGACATGGAGACAATCGCCGGAAGCTCCCTATCTTTCTTCCTCCACATCCGCAACAGCGAGCCGTACAAAACTCTCCCAGCTTTCCTCTTCGGCGAGTCCATGGGCGGAGCTACAGCTATGCTCATGTACTTCCAATCTCCGCCGGACGCGTGGACGGGCCTGATTTTCTCGGCCCCGCTCTTCGTCATGCCGGAAAACATGAAACCTAGTAAGGTGAGGCTCTTCATGTACGGAATGCTGTTTGGGATCGCTGACACGTGGGCAGCCATGCCCGACAACAAGATGGTCGGGAAAGCGATTAAGGATCCGGAGAAGTTGAAGATTATAGCTTCGAATCCGAGGAGGTACACTGGGAAACCGAGAGTTGGGACGATGAGAGAGCTGGCTAGGGTGTGCCAGTACATACAGGACAGTTTTGAGAAAGTGACGGCGCCATTTTTGACTGTACATGGTACCTCGGATGGGGTCACGTGCCCCACGTCGTCGAAGCTGTTGTACGAGAAGGCGGCAAGTGAGGATAAGAGTTTGAAGATCTATGATGGGATGTACCATTCGTTGATTCAAGGGGAGCCAGATGAGAATGCGAACCTTGTGTTGAAGGATATGAGGGAGTGGATTGATGAGAGAGTTGAGAGGTATGGGTCCAAAAATCTTTGATCAAATATTTGCCACTTTGTAATTTTATTTCTTGATCTTTCCTTTTTTTTGGGTTTGAAAAAACAAAAATTAAAAGTTAAAAGTGTTAAAGGGGTGGAGCCGTGGAGCAGATTGTCGATTTAAAAGTCAATGGTTGGATCAAAAATGTAATAATGATCATGGATTACTGGTTGACTTTACGGTGTTGTTGTGTTGAATGTTATATAACCTTGATTGTGTGTTTGTTAGGGGTTATCCTTTTAAAAAATCTGTCAAAACACAATTAGAACAATCCCAATTTGATGTACAAGGATAAACTATGATAGAAGGATTTTGATTTATTTAAGGTTTATATATTACTCTCACCCATGAATAAGATCCGACTATACTCAAAAAAGAAAAAAGATAATACAAGAACGGGTAATCGACTAATTGCGTGCGTTGTGTTTAGCATAGTTTGTCCAACATTCCCTTAAAAGTTACCGCTTGCCATAAAAGTAACAGCATATCATGGTTTTTTTTTTTTTCTTTTAAAGAAACAAACTAATTACTAAACTTACACTTTAATTACACTCTCTTGTCAAACTCAAATACAGTATTTAACCCAAAGTACCACTATAAAAGAGCCTACTCTTGTAGTAGTAGGCCTAACTCTTGTAGAAGTAGTAGAGTGGGATTTTAAGTAATGAGAAAAAATTACACTCAAGCAATGTGAGACAACACTCACTTTATTTTCTTTTTTTGAGAAACAAACTAAATACGCACACTAGTTACTATGGATTTTGAGCTGAATTTGTGGTGTACATTTGTGTTAAAGTAGAGAAGTTCTCAATTAGGAGATTTTATCATCTGCTAGATGATATAAGAAGATAATTTATCTAAGATGGTTTCAAAATTTTTTGCTTAGATTGTTTCATGCAAGGAAGTCAATCTTGTACTGGAGGCTGTACTGGTTTGGCCAATAGAACGATATATTTCGGTATTAGTTAATATCGATGTACCATTTTCGGTTTACCATTATGTGTGTTTGTATTGTAATAAATATAAAAGTTTACCATAAAACTTTTTCTCAATTCAAAATAAATTATTCATGATTCTAGACTTTAGTATCAATTAAAAGAAAAAAAAAACACAATATAAAAAATAAAAAAGCTTAAAAGTTACCATTGCATATTAAGAAAACAAATAATACTTATAAGTTAATGCAAATAAGTTATTATTCTACCTTAACAAAAATTCAAAAAAACGTATCAGTCGATATTGCTTGAAATTGGTCGGTATTTAAACCGGTACAAAACGTTGATATTTTGATATTGGTATATATACCGGTACGGTACATATTAGCAGTTACCGGTATAGTATTGACTACCTTGGTTTCATGGGATTAATTGTTCTGTTTTATGGATATCGTAAAGTATTTGAATCAAATAATAAAATTTGGTGATATTTATGTGTATATGAGCTTGGCTATTAAAGTATCTCTTTTGTATAAGAAAACAAATTAAATTATATTTACACAAAATTAGAGAATTTGAGGGATAAAAGATCAAAGATGATTACCATGATAAAATAATAGGTTGTAATTTGTGCTGACATATAGAAAGATTCAACAATAGTAATGATGAGTTGATCATCTTAGTTTTTATGCGAACTGATCATTTCAATTGGATTCATTTTAGTTGTTAAGAACCACCAAAATGACATAATTGTTTATTGAACACATTTGAAAGTAAATGGTATAGTTCTAACAAAATTAATGAAATTAACGGGATGATTGAATTGAAAAAAATTTAAAATTAAATAACTGAATTGATCGAAAGTGAAGTTAGAGAATTGCTTCAATTTTAGGCAAATGATACAATTTGTAATTTAGCCTAAAAGTAATTAATTAATAACTTTTATTTCCAAATCATTCCCATAAAAGATCCTCAAATTTTTTTTAAAATTTTTTTTTTATAGATAAAAGACCCTCGATCTATTAATTGATTCAAATTCGCATAAGAAAAAGACAATATATCTATAATCATTTTAAAAAATAAGTGATGCAATGTCCCAACTATTCATTCATTATTTAAGGGGTATTGGTGCATACTACTAGCGGATCTAGTAGGTAAACCGTAGTGGCGTAATGTAGTGACTAGTGACTAGTGACAATTCGACCTATGGTAATCAATCACATCACATACAACAAGTGAACAACTACACCAAGCCATTTCGGGACCATCATCTCCTCGTAAAGTTCTTGTCTATTTATAATTTGGCAATTATCGGTTTATTTTTCCATTATAAATTTTATAGCATAAAAAGTTTAATAAAATCTGATCTTTTCTCAGTTGTTGTTGCTTTTTTTATTTTTTTTATATATAAATATAAATTTTAATAATTTTGATAGTTATTAAGATATATTCATTATGTGTGTTTTTATATAGAATTATCTATTTTACCATTTAAAAAAATTTAGATGGAATAGAAAAATATAAACAAACTCTTAACATGAGATACAAAAGGACTCTTTGACACAATTTGCCAACACACTAACATTTATATGCCTAACATTAGCTTTAGTATATGTAAAAAAGTTTATTGTGAAAAAAAAGTAAAGTTCACCCTTTCGAGCATTTTATTTTTAAATGATTTGTACTGCTCCATACCAGAAAAGTATTTTATATAAGAGATATATGAAACACTTTTGTGAGAACTATACATATGAATTTCATTTATATATAAGAGTGAAGTTAAATTTACCCTTACAGAACATAACACCTCTCACTAGACTAGGAAGAACATAGGAGACTAAAGTAGGTCGGTTAAGTGCTTGTTTGGTAAATATAACTTTTTCCAACTCTTTACTTTCTTTTCTACAAAAATTTTTTGTTTCAAACAACCCTATTTTAAAAGCTGAAAAAAAAAAAAAAAAAATTGTTCCAACAAAATAATTACTAAGCAGTGTAACTTTTTTAACTTCTTTTTAAAGTAGTTGATTGTGAGTGGTGAACTATCCCTTTTACATAAACCCACCACTCAAAATCAAGTTCCTTAATAAGTTGTGGTAAAACTTGTGTCCTTAGAAATTGCTAAAGTGAAAAAAAAATTTAGAGTAATGGTGGGAACACTATATATTTTACTATATAGAACTTACAAACTAATGTTTATCAATTACCAAATTCAATTCAAACATTTGTGTAATAGGTAGCTGAAAACTAGCAAGTACATTTATTGTCACATAAATTTACAAAATTTATATAGTAAAATTTGTAGTACCTTTGTATTTATCAAAAAAAAAAAATTTGCAGTAACTTTGTAATTTCCCAAATTTTTTTAACTTTAGGAGGATGGCTTTCAAATTTTAAAGGTGTAAATTTATAATTTATAATATTTAAGCTAAATACAGTTCTTTTTAAAGATGTTTCCAAAGTAATGTTTATTCGATATTCCTAACACTAAGGCAGCTCTGCAGATTTTTAATTTTAGAATAGACCATGAGGAAGGAGACTTTGAGTGGGCCCAAAACTGGGCCAAATTAGGGATATATAGGTGAAATGGGCCTTGGGGTGGGCTATAATGCTATATGTAGTAGAGGGTAGGGGTCCTTCGCAATATTCCTATCTTCTATGTCTTTTGTAACTTAAAAATCTACCATTCATTTTTTAGCCGTGACTAAAAAAGAAATCAGAATAAATCTCAAGTGATGTTTATGATGATTTCAACTTTGTCATGAAACAAAGCCATGTGTCATCTTGTTGAGGTACTTAAATGTGGAGAAAAAATATCTTAGCTGTTGGGAATTTAGACCCCAATTATTACAAGTTAACCAATTTTAGCCTGATATGATTTCTTAACTAAATATGCTTGCACTTCCTCAATAAAATAAACTAATTATGCTTGCAGATGAATTTATGGTAAACTACAACACAAACTAATATTGCATAAATAAATGAATGCAGTAAGTAAATAACATAAGCGAAATGGTGACAAATAGAAACCCCCTAAATGAGAAACACTTTTTGGAGCTTTACTACAAACCCTCAAAGAAACAAATCAAATAGTAAAATAGAAGTCCTTACAATAGAATTAACCCTAATTTTAGTTGCTACTTCCAAAATTGACTTCTTCTTGTGATCACACACAGCTCCAATGTGGTTAGACTCTTTCACTCTAGATTTGTTGACACAAACACTCCAACCATGACTTCGAGGAACACCTTGACCCTTTCCACAACAAATGTCTGTGTTGATTGTGCAACAGCTTAGGCTAGATCACTAGTCTTTAGATTTACTTTGGTTTGATGATAAATGAAGAACTTAGTTCAAAACCATAGGCATACATATGTAGCTCTTTGCAACCTCTTTCTAATCGAATAATATTTTCTCCTATGTACTCTAAGCAATATGGCAAGGAATACAAAGCCTTAAGTGGATCTATGGGTTTGAATTAAAATCATGTCTGTCACATCTTGATAGATTGGGACTTAATCAAGATGGCTTTCGTTAGGAAAAAAACTTCTTTCTTCTTGAGTTGTTCTTGAAACAGAAACTTGGCCTTGATCTTCAAATACATGCTTTAACACTTCAAGACCCTTAACATGAGACACAGAAGGACTCTTTGACACAATTCGCCAACGCACTAACAACAGTTATATGCCTAACATTAAGTTAAGTATATGTAGAAAAATTCGCTGTAAAAAAAAGCAAAGTTCACCCTTTTGACCATTTTATTTTTAAATGAGTGGTACTGCTCCATACCAAAAAGTATTTTATATAAGAGTTATAATAAATTCAATTAGTGACTTTCAAAAATGTAATAAATAAATGTCTAAATTATTTTAATAGGATTAGTAACACATTAGTTTGTAAAATTTTATATAATAAAATTATAGTAAATCTGGTGATAAACCTCCTGGACTCCCCACAATTTAACCATTAAACAAGAAGTATGACCAAAATGCATGGCAAAACCATTAAGCGAATAACCGCAATGATCACAGAGCAGAACACTCCCCTCAATATGGCCCGAATTACCTAAAGAAATGCCATTAGTATTGGCCTTGATTTCTCTGATGGGAGTAGTAGAACAAGAAATCTAGATAGGAATTTTGAATGGTGATAAAGCAGGGCTAGTGGAAGACCCTAGATGGGAAACTTCAGGACGAGATGAAAACTAAAATTGGTAATGTGTTGGGGAAACGAGTGCTTTGGTTTGAAAATGAGATTGATATAAGCCAACTAAAGGCTCCAAGCAGTGAATAGGAATAGGAGAAGCCAAAGAAGAGTGAAATGGCTAACCCAGGACTATGAGGTAAGATTCCTATGTCCTATGACAACACTGGAAGATTTGAAGGGTAAAGTTGTCTGCGGAAGAATGCAAAGTCACAATTTGGTGCCAAATGTTTCAAGCCTAGAAACACTTACAAAGGAGATTAAATATGAGTTTCAGGGAGGCCATATGGCAGGTGAAGATTAGGAGTCACAATAGTAGAAAATAATTCATCTTGTAGGTGAACTATTGTATTTACATTTTGCATAAGAGAGGAGTTTTTGACAGAGCCTTAAACCACCCAAGGCAGAAATACAGGTAGGAGAGCAAAAGGTAAAACGGTGAATCCAAAAGTTTTTAACAACCGAATGGACCCTTAGGCAAAGAGTGCCAAAGTAAACTCGAATAAAGGGATTCGAACACAAATTGCCCTTTCATGTGAGATAGCAGTACAATGCCACTGACCATAAAGTGGTTAATAACTAGCTTTGTTCTCAATTAACCAGAAAAGATGGTTAAAAGCAAGAGGTCAATCTAGTCAATTTGCTTGTAAGACAACAGGAATGCGACATCCTACACTCATTAAGATGAAATGTAGAATCATTAATTATCAAGGACCAACACAAACTAGAGACATTTCAAAAAAAAAAAAAAAAAACTTAGAGAGAGAGAGAGAGAGAGTGGAGCCAATAGGTAATGTTTTGCTCTCTCTCTCTCTCTCTCTCTCTCGTGAGGAAGAAAATATTGTGCATGGAGGTGGTGGGTGATAAAACAATGCCTTTTTGGAGGTGTAAAGAATCTAAAGATGTCAAATTTGGAATAGGAGTAAATACTAAAACTATAGTTTTTTTTTTTTTTTTTTTTAAATGATGGATGTTGGGGATAACATTGCAACAAATTGGGTACAATGTTGTCAAGAGCCTTGTATCTGAATTGGCACCTTCCCGTGCACAAAGTGTTTGAAATTCTAAAGGGAAAAGGAAAATAGCGAAGTTTACAATATATTGTAATTATTTAAAAAAAAACAAATTTGGATACAATGTTCTAAGAAATAATCATAGATGCTATGTTAATATAAAACTCGATCATTTTTTTTAGCTGAATGTATAAAACTCAAACTACCCAATAAATGATGCCGGATATTTGGTCACTCATACTTCAATTTTGGCATATGGAATTGCATCAGAAATACAGTCTTCCACCTCCACATGTTTATGAGACTATTAGTAAGTAATATGATCAAGATTCTTGATTACTTCTCACTTATATTAATTAGGAACTTGCCAAAAAGCACTACATGAACCTTAGCCGCAGGGCTGGGCTCAACAGCTGAGTCATCAAGCATTTCCATCAATCATGATCTTCTTAGTTAGTGAAATTATCAATAGTGGCTTGGGGGTCACAAGCCTTAGCCGCAGGGCTAGGCTCAACGGCTGGGGTTGGCTCCACTGGCTTCCCAAGAAGCTCTTGGGAGTTGGGGCAACTCTCCAATACCCTTCAAATAAAAGGTGTAGAAAAGCTTGAATGGGAACACAATTTGATGCGGTTTAACATGCCCATACACCCCCTCAAATATCCCTGACCCACCAGTCACAGCCAAAAACGTGTCTTCGTAGGTCAAATATGGTCCTTGCACTTATATGTAACCGTAGTCCCTAAAATAAAAGCTGTATATTACCACTAGCGCGTACTCTTGGTTTGATAGTCACTCTACAAGTGTAAAAAAACTTTGTTTTCTGGTTTGTTGTCAATCAAAATGCATATGCCCGCTGTTATTTCCAACTGTTTCTGCAGGTCTCTAGTGTGTACGTGTGTGTATGTATGTGTATGTGTGTGTATATATTAGAACTTATTAGTACATGAAATATAGTATAAAAGTATGCTGATAGGATAAATGGATGAGAAAAGAACATACTTTGTTGCTAAAAGGGACAAGATGTCCAAGAGAATTGCAGATTTCTGGCATAATCTGAGATGGGCAGGGCTTCCACGATCACGTTCATTGATCTCATACACATACAGTTCTTGTACTTTGGCTACAAAATCAAGCAAAAGGGTCACTAAAAAAGAACTTGATGATGAACAAACAAAAAAGCACTCTAATTGATGGTACAATTAAAATATGTGAGAATATCAAAACATGTGAAAGATATATATTTACTGGGTCTTTCAGAGCTTGAGCAAGCCATTAATTGGTGATTCCTTTCTTTTACTAGGACAAATATATATAAGATAAGTAGTGGAAAGAAAAGTTGAGGATATTGGTGGAGGACAAAGGCTTTGTGGTAGGCCAGTTTATATAGAGGGAGACAATGGGGCTTTGGGTATACATGTGTTTTGTGAGTCGGTGCTGCAATTGATGTAGAGAGGATAGATCATGTTATGAAGACGTATAGGAATGGTCATAGAGCCTTCTTCATTGATTTTTCAGTTCATTAAAAAAAAAAGTCTTCTTCATTGTCCACGTGCAAAATATGAAATTTTCTTGGTCATAAAGAACAAGAAAAGTAAGCACGTACGTTGTTTGAAATTTGGAAGGGGTATGAAAAACGTTTAACTTTGTTTTGGACACGACTGCTATTGGTATTTACTACTACTATTTTGCAGTCCACTAGTGATTTGGGTTAATGATTTGGGATTAAGGGGCTGATTGATTTTGGTGGATTTGTGTAACCTCTAGAGTATAAAATTTATTCAATTATTTAAAATACAAAAAAAGAAAAGAAAATAAAAGATAAGATAAGATAAGAGTCGATTGTGTATTCAATCCTATCTAATCATAGATCATGTCAAGTAAGCTGTTATTGCCTATTGAGTATTGATTGTGTAAAACACGTCTAAACTACTAAGAGTAAGATGGATGAGATTTTGGGATTTTGATTTTTTTAGGTTAAAAAAAATTTATAAAAAGCAAGCAAACAAAAAATTGATCTCATTAGGAAACTGCTTAAGCTAAAGAAAATGCAACTATATTTGTTACTTATCACATCTCTTACATGGAGAAATTGTCCACCATGCACTCAACCACTTCAGCAAATTGTGACAAAATTTGTGACAAATGACATGGTCCTAAAAAAAACTAATGTTGTAAATTCCAAAAAACTTAATTTAATTTAAGTGTCATTTGGAATATCTTTAATTTAATTTAAGTGTCCATTTGCTTTTTGTAATTTAAATTTTGTAGTTTATTTGACTTATTTTACAATGTAAAATCTATTTTAACAAGGGAGGTTGAATAAGTTGTATCTAAAGAAAAGTAAATAAACCACATTTTTAAACCATGCCAAACACAAACTAAACTTTGAAAATTTTATAGTTATAACTTATAAATAAGTTAATAGTACATAAACCACATTTTAAATTCTTTTTTTTTTTTTTGATAAGTACATTTTAAAGTTTTAAACCATACCAAATACAAACAAAACATGTAGGATCCAATACCCATATTTAGGGCTGTCCAGTGACCCGTGATATCCGACCCGCCTGACCATACCCGCCTGACCCAAAGGTCCACAGGTGAATCCGAGTGCATGCACGGGTCGGTCACAAATGCTGTTTTAAGAGGGACCGATTATTCGGTTCGGGTTTCGAGTTACACAATAAAAAATCCAAATAACCTGACCTGACCGAATACTTGGTAAAATAAACTCATAAACCACCAGTCTCCACTCAGCCTCAAGCACTCACATCATATAAATTACATCATGAGCTTTGGTTAGTGGGTAACGTGTAGTGGAGAGGAAACCTGATCATCAACCATTTTTGGGCACAAATTCCCAATTTCAAATCTAGTCGTTTAAATCAATTCAGGTTTCAAATCAACGATTATAATTAAACTCTACAACCCTAGCATAGCACAGAGACATCATATCACTTAAACTCTACAACCCTAGCAATTACAAATCAACAGTTAAAATTAAACTAATATCACAATCCAACGGTCACAATTAGAGGTAAAATATTTGATTTGATATCTCAATGACTCTGAAGCCATATTTGTGAATATGAGAGGATGGTTGTATACCCTTTTTACGTTGTTAGAGACAAAACAATTTAAAAAAAAATAAAAATAAAATTTCACCTTATTGAAATGGTAAACTGTTATTGTTGCAGCGTGGTTTTCACATGGACATGTAGCTGAACAAATTTTTTATGGTATGCTAAATATAACATATCACTTTAATAATTGCGGGAAAAAAAAAATTATGTTATTCGACTTTTTTTGGGTTTTGTTATTGAGTGCCTAAAAACAATCATTAAGGTAGAATTCCTAACCTAGTCAAACCATTTTTTCTAGGCATTCGAGCTATACTTTAAATATTGAAAAAAAAAATCAATTTATTATTAACTTTTGTTAATTTTGTTGCTTCCCAATATAAGTGAGATCCAATTTATTCTCCTTAACAATTACTTGAAGGAGATCCCTTTAACACGCTCTTTTAAATGTATATATGCAATAAAATTGAATATATAGAATCCACTCAATAATAATTAGCCTATACCATTGGATTGAAAAATCACCAATTGCTCGTTACTTGACTTACTCATGTTGTTTAGGTCCTTCTATTGGTATACAATTAAACCACACAAATGTTTCAAATGCAATATATATAGATTTGAGGCCATAGTAGTAACCAATACTGCAAAACAAAAACATTACAAATTATTTATCCTACTTGTTTTCTTCAAAGTCATTTGCGTTTACAAAATCATCACAACACAGAAAAAAAAAAAAAAAAAAAAAAACTCAAGCACTTTGATTCTTCTCCGTACAAGAGGCTAACTTTGGTTCTGGCAATGAAACACCCCTGGCCTTGAGAACAAAACGTAGAATGGGTTTCCAGTAGGACACATAATAGAAAAATGGATCGAGGAATCGATTAGGCTCCACAGGCTTATCGCCCAAAAGCTCTTCTGGCAAATCCTTGATTCCCCTCAAGTAAAACGTGTAGAAAATCTTGAAAGGGTACACAATTTGCTCCAACTTCACTTGCCCATACACACCTTCGAAGATCCCAGACCCACCAACCACAGCTAGATACGTGTCCTCATAGGTCAAATACGCTCCCCTCACAGCCATGTGACCATAGTCTCCAAAGTTAAAGCTATACATTGCCTCATACCGGTCACCTTTCTTTTCTGGTTTGTTCTCGATTAAAACTGTCAGTCCTTGTGTGACTCCCACCTGTTTTTTCAGGTCTCCGGTAAACAACTGTGTCACAAAACACCAAGAGTTAATTCAATTAATGTAACAAAAAGTTTATATTTGAACTCAATGATTAAAGAACTATAGGAGAATTAAAATTACTTTGTTAGTGAAGGGGACGAGGTCACCAAGAGAGAAGACTTTCTTTTTGCTCAATCTAAGTATGGCAGGGCTTCCTCGATCAAGTTCGTTGATCTCATAAATATACAGTTTTTGAACATTGGCTGCAAAAACAAAACATAAAAACCAAAAGGGTCATACTAAAACCACAAAAAAAAGAGTATAATCTTTTAGACAAAAAGTCGTCGGCAAGTGAACAAAAGTGAAATGATTAGTGGCTCCTTGAAGACTGATAGGTTGGCTTGGCTTTTGCCTTTTGGGCTGTGACAAAAGTAACATCATTACACGCAACAATTTTGACAAAATTAGCTGATAACCATATACATTACATTAATATAAATAAGTTGCTCTAAAATATTCAATTCATCAAATCATTGCTTTAATAAGTTACTTTACTCCTATTGGTGGTTAATAATTTTTCCCCTTTTACTATGCAAAATTAAGATTTTTTTTTTTTTCCATGGCAAGGAAAATTAGAATTGAATTCACAAGTGATTATATTAAACAGGTGATTAAATAAATTAAACAGAAAATTTAACTATACAAAGATATAAAGCCAAAAAAAAAAAAAAATTAAATAAAAAATAAAGGGTGGAGACTCCCAAGTTGGCTGTAAAAGCAGATGGAAAAACTAAAACATAGACATAGGATCCAACCCAAAAGTGTAATTTTGAGGTGTAAAAATTGGTGGGTGAGTGAGTAAATGTGAGAAGTACTTACTGGGCCTTGCCGAGTCTGATGGGTCATCTTGGCTTTTGCAGGTGAATGATCTTTTGGGTAGTGAAAAGCTGGGGCTTTGTGGTGAGGTTGAATGGAATTTAAGGGTCTGACTGAGAGATGGGTTTGAAAGCTTGAAGGAAAGCTGTGTGTTGTTTGCTGGTGAAGAAGTGGGGTGTGATCTTGGGTTGACTAGGTTTATAGGAGGAGAGATGGGTTTCAAAGCATAGCTTGAGCAAGCCATTGGGGAGAGAGAGAGAGAGAGAGAGAGAGAGAGTTTTGAGAGTTTTGCCTTTTGTTGAGAGTGTTTGGCTTGAAAGAAGGTTAGAGAAATTAGTGAATAGTGGGTGCGAGTGTTGTTTATATAGGAAAGCAAATTGGCACTTGACTTGGTACACCAGTGAGAATTTTAATCATGTGGTCTTTTATTTGTACGGCCGGACGGTGCATGATCAAAGATATGAATTTATGGCTAGTCAATGAATTATGTTTCCATGTGAAACATCACATGGAAAATTAGAAAGTTCCAAATATACGAAGGACTTTCCTTTTCTTGTAGACCGGTTTGGGATTTGGAGGGAAAATATTTGTAACGAAATTAGTTTTTGGGACAGCTTGACACGTCTACAAGTACTATGATAGGATAGACGCTGCTATGGTAGGTTAGTTGGGGCTGATTTACAATTAATAAAAGGTGCAAGTTTTGGATGATTTTGACAGCCTCATGAGATGGACAATGAGTTGTAATGTGGATGGCAAAACATTTAATATTGATCGCAAAGCATTTAAAAAATAATAATAATGAGTTTTTTTTTTTTTTTTAAATTCTAAGTTGTGATGTTGATGCAATTCTTATCATTATGAACACACAAAGGAAATAGGATGCACCATCTAAATGTTTATCTGCTTAATTCAGAAAAAATAAATAAATGTTGATCTGCTTATGTAGTCAAAGGATTTTGCTTTCCTTTCTAAAATATAAATATAGCAAAGACAAAATTGAAGGAGGAGGTCCTGAAAGAAAAACAATAAAATAAATAAATATAGATGATCTCAAAAAATAATTTATGTAATATGTGCTAATGAAAAAGAAATAATTCACCCAGATAAACATTTAGTTTCTCTTTCATCACAATTAACTAGTTACAGGTAAAACTTTTTCTTCAAACCACTTTCTAAAAAAGTTCTTGTAACTCATTAGAAATGATGGTTTAAATGAATATTTACATATATTTTTATTCGCATTATTATCTAATAACCATGTAGCACATTTAAATGACTTAATAGGTTGTTTGATCAAATACACATAGATAATTATTTGAGTTGTCTATGTAATGGGTTGGAGTGAATTTGAAAAATGTTTACTTATGATTCAGTCATTTCTATATATATATATATATATATATATTTCCAATGTCATTTATTGAAATCCATACAACTTAGTTCCCTAATCATCTTTAGAGATAGAAATTTGTAAACAATCACATGTTGTCATATCACTAATTATAGGTAGTATATTCCAAATGGCTAATTTTATAAGTAACTAAATACCAAATATCTATCAGCAAATAGTAAAGGGAAATAGTGTCCAAGTTCCAATAATGTCCAAATTCCAAATCCATAATAAGTTAGCAACTAAAATACGAAATCGAAAGAAATATGAAAGGAAAGATTACACAAATCCCTCTATGTTTTATCCATAATTGTGTTATATTTAATCCCCATTGGTTTTTGAGTAAAATAAAAAAAATAAAAAAAACTCATTGTAGTTTTGTTTAATTTAATAATTTATGACTGCCTTTTCACATAAAAATACAATATTATGGGGAGATTTTGTGTTGTATACTCAAAATCCACAAGGGGACTAAGTATGATACAATTAATGGTTTATAAATAAAATAATACAACAAGATAATTAAATGTTACATTCAAAATTTAAAGAGTTTCATATTTAATAGAGAAACTGTGTAGTGTTTTGTATTATTCTTGTAAAACATGATAAAACATTTTTGTTGCGGTGGAAGAAGCTTGAAACATAGTCATCACCTAACCAACAATAATTATAGTACCACAACCTATTTTACACACTTTGTCACAATTATCCTATATGACATATTGTGATTAGTTGCTTATAATTTTCACATAGACTTACCATTTTTTCCTCCACCCTATCACATAAAAGAGTTGTGACTAAGGTTATGTAAGTTGTGGTCCCATAATGACTAAGTTTATGTAAGTTGTGGTCCCATAATTTTTGCCTAATTAAATCTCACATAGTGCTTTTTTTGAGAAATAATCTCCCTTAATCCTAGTTCAATAAATCCTTAGCAAAGTATAATGGACAATCTCTTTCGTCAGTGTTTTGCAATTAAATAAATTGATTCACAATCTCTTTTTTCCGAGAATATTAATTCACTGTCTAAACTCTAGAGTACCATCAAAGGATATAAACAATTAGGTTATGTTTCGTAATCATTTTTGTTTTCTAAAACTTGATTTTAAGAATAAAATATATAAAAAAAAATAACTTTTTAATGTTTTCAACGTCAAAAAGTATCTTTTTTTTTTTTTTTTAAAGTGAGATTATAATGGCATACCGATTTCATAATGAAATTGATTTTTTTTTTAAGTGAAATTTCACAATGAAATTGTTTTTTCTTTTTTTAAGAAAAATACGCGAATTTTAAATTTTAAAAAATATGATTATTTTGCAAAAACCCTCTCGATTCAAGTGTCCAATTTCTAATTTTGATAAATAAAGAAATATATAATATTATGAATTAAACAAAAATATTTAACGCGCAGTTGGTAACATAACATGTCCATATTTTGAAGCTAGCAAAGTACTTTTGACCAATTTAGCAAAAATAAAAAGTAGTAATATACTATTTTAATCTCTAAAGTCTAATCTAGATTGAATATTTATTTTTTATTCTTAATTTTTTTTTTTTTTTTTAAATCGTCCTTAAACTGTGTAAATCAAAATAATATTAAAAAAAAAAAAAAAAGGTACCTTTGACAACTTCTCATTTTCTTTTGTTGGCAGAGAAGTCTTTCGGCTCATCTCTCTCTGCTTATTAGTGGCCATTGGACAGCCTTTTGGGAATTGGACAGAGCCAGTGTTTATCTCTTTACTAGCCCAAGGTTTGGAAATAGTGGGCCTTGGGCCCATTACGTATAATCTTTTTTCGGCTCTATTTTGATAGAGTTCCATTATTCAGCAAAGACGAGAAAATGGCACCACCTCAGGCTGTTCTGTTGCAGCTAAAGCCTAAACTGACACTTTTTGGTGTTTTTGTCAAACAAGTCGAAAATTCAAATTCCTCTTAAATGTTAAATTAAAAAAGAAAAAAAAAAAGAAAGAAAGAAAAAAAAAAGTAGTATTTCCATTGTCACATTTTTTTGTGTTTCGATGCCAGTGTAAAAATTTAGGTTTATTTCAGCATAAAATTTTACCATTTTTTTTTTCTATTTTTTACAATTGTTTTTTTAAAAAAAACTAACATTAAATTATATATTCTAAAAATTATTTTAATATTCATTCTTTACTCGCGTAACCACTTTTTTTAAAAACACTCTCACACACACATCAGTCGAAAAAGTGAATTGAGATATGAATAAAATATGTCTTTATGTAAGGACTCAATTTGTAACGATCCCAAACTGGTCTTAAGTTCATACGTTAGAGGCCTAAACAATAAAATTTGCTGAGCGTGGGTGTTCAAGAACTAGATTAACTTTTAAAAGTAAAACAATTCAACCTCACGTTTATAGATGGATTAGAACCGATATAACAATTTGTTTTTCTTTGAAACAAGTAAAGTTCTTTGGTTTCTAAGCTTTTTTCCTGAGTGTTCTTTGTGTCTTTCTTTATGTTCTAATCCTCTTCTGCATGCTTTTCTTTCATGTTATATACTGCCCTCTTCATACCATCTTCACCACACACGTGTAGGTTGGGTTCAGGGGATCTCTTTCTATCTCATCTAACACCTTCTGGAACCTCCTACTAGCAGCTGTAAGGCTACTTCATCACTGTTCAGGCATCACCTCCATATTAATGTGGTCAGAGAGTTGGTTGAGAGGTAATTAATGCGGAGGTAGCTGTTGTTATAGATATTTGTTTGTCTTCTCTTTCTTATCCTTGGTCCCTTATCCCACCTTTAGTGGTGACGTAGCTCTGAAGTACGTTTGTAACAAGATGGCGTTCTAATCGTCATCAGACTCATATTGTCGAGAAGGATTTTGTCCTCGGACGAATACTAAACTTGTCTTTCGTGATATTCACTCTTTCTTTCGTTTGGTTACCCCTACAATATAATATGGGCCTCCTCGGACAGATTTGCATCCTTGGATGGGCCACAGGCCCAATTAACTTGACCTTAATAATTTTAGTGACTGACCGGTCCCCACAATAGCCCCTCAAAATCTTGCTTTTCGACTCCTCGAGAGAAAAGATGGATTTTGACGTCATAAGCCCGTACCTATTCATGTTTTAGGGCATGCTTCTGATGCTTCAGCATCCCGATCTTGGCAGCATTAAATTTTAGCGACGCCTTTGTCTCCCACGTTTGTCTCCCACGTTCGATGGTGAGATGTAAATCGAACGGTAGAGGGCTTATCTCGTTTCGCGAGCGGGAATTTTACCGCTCACAATTTCTACACGACTATAAAGGCATTCTAAAATCAATTCTCTTTCTTACCTTCGGTGACCACACAGTTCCAGAGCTTATATACTGAATCTGCCTTTCTCCTTTTTCGTCATTTTCCTGGCATCTACAAATAATTATATCTTGTCCGAGATTCCTCTTTCAAACTTGTAAGTCTTCTCAAAATCTTTATCACTTTTATCTTAAACTAGTTAATTTCTCTACTAAATCCTTTAGAAAAATGGGGAAAAAGAAGAGTTCATTTTGATGTCTAGTTGAGTCCGAGGAAGGTATCAGAAATTTCCGCTCTAAGTATAGGATCCTCTCCACGGTGGGTATGAGGTACGCAGCCTAAGGAGAATGGGTCGACGTTAGACAAACAGGGGAAGTGGTTATTCCCATGATTGCCTTCATAGAAGGCGGGATGACCATCCCCATGGGTAGTATTACTAGGAACTACCTTAGTTTCTTTAGGTTATCCCCTACCCAGTGTGCCCCAAATATGTTTAGGGTCCTAGGAAGTATAGATACTTTGAACGAGATGATGGACTTAAAACTGACCCACCATGACATGAATTGGATGTACAATCTCCATCACTCGACCGGGCAGGGGTATTATCTCAAGTCGAGATATCCCGAGGTGAGGCTGATTCAGTGTCTTCCCACTTCGAACAAGAACCTAAATGAGGATTTCCTTATCTTCTCTAGGGAATGGCACGATGGTCTGCCATGCCCCACGGTGGAAGGAGTACCAGGTGGGAATGTAGTCATAGATTCATAACGTTTGGTTTGCATATACATTTTGTTTTTTTGTCTTGGTATTCCTATCTCTAACAATGCTTCGCTTCAATTCAATGGTTTTGCAGATAGACGTTACACAAAGCCCAAACTTAAGTTAGTCAATAAGGCGAGCTTGGACAAGATACTGAAAGCCGAGATATACGTGAACGAAGCTGACGGCCAACTCTGGGCAGCACATTTAATCCTCGGCTATACCTCCCTATCGTTTGCTTTCTAGGTGCCGAAGTGTGTGATCAGAGCCCGGGATCCTCGACTTCACCGTATTAGTGTTGCCTACAAAGGGTTCATTGCTCCAGAAGGTATTCCATTTTCCCAATATACATGCCGTATCGAGCCTCTTTTCGTAGCCAACATCTTGGCAGGAGCCTCTTCATCCCAGCTTACCCTTAGAGAAGAGGAAGTAGAAGAGAGAGAAAGGAAGAGGAAGAAGGAGAGGAAGAAGTTGTAGAACTCTCTGACTCCTCTAACGACTTTGGGATTTTTTATCAATCCACGCACTCCGAAGAAGATCCTGACGAGATGGGGATACAAAGGAAGCACCATAGAAGCTTGCTGGAATTGATGGAAGGTCAGCCCGGGAAGAGTGCATCGGAAAAATCAACACAATCCTAGACTCCATCTCTTCCCACTAGGTCTCCTCCTCCTGCTCCTCACCAGCCTTCTCGTCAACCTCCCCAGCCAGCCCATCCTAATGCTGCCGAGTTAAAAAGGCACAGGGAGCAGAAGGGCAAAGAGGTGGTAGACGTTAGCAAGTCTCGTCCTACTCGCGAAGAGGACGTCCAACGAGCTGCAAAGTAACAAAAAACCAGACATCAAGCTCTGCAAGGCCAGGAGAGGTTTGATTCCCAACTTTTTGAGCCACAAGCATGGTTACCAGCACCTATTCACGGCGGGGAGCCCCTACGGGATGATGCATCTATAAGGGACTTTAACGGCGGCATAGGGTGTCACATAGCCTCGGCTAAAGAGGAGGCCTTGTTGCTCCCAAGAGATATGGCCGAAATAAAGAATGTGAGGAAGAATGAACTCATCCTCGACAATAAAAGATACTTGGGCATGGTAAGAAGCTGACTCTTTTTTTTTTTTTTTTTTTTTTTTTTACAATCATTACTCACCAATATGTACTTTTTATTGACTATAGTGTTAACCTCATTCCTACAGATTATCCAAAATACTTTCAAGCTGGATGAGATGTTCAATATCTGCTCCAATCAGCTAGACAACAAAAGGAAGAAACGGGTAATGGCTGTACAGAATTTGTCCAAATCTGAGCAGGACTTGGCCGATGGGAAGAAAAAGTTACTTGCTGAGGAGCAAGCTCGCAAGAGCACCGAGTTGGCCCTGGAAGGCTATCAAAAGTAGGCCGAGGACCAGGGGAATCGCTTGCGTGAGGCGAATGCCGAACTGAAGAAGGCTCGGGAGCAAGTTCTAGTTCTTAGGAGGCACTCGGAGGAAACCCAAAAGCTGAGGCTGAAAAGTCCAGGAAGGAAGCCGAGAAAGCAAAAACTAAGGCCGAACGGGCAATGAATGAAGCTGAGCAGAGAGACTATGAGGTCGGTATAGCTAAGACTGAGGAGGCTTTGAGAGCTGAGGTTCCAGTGGTGTGTTACATCTATTGTGCCAAAACTTGGGATGAGGCCCTTAACCGAGCTGGGGTTGAGGCTTCGTTCGAGTTGAGGAGGCCAGAGAATGTATTTTATCCTAAAGCGATCCGCCCCTCAGATACTCCAACCCTTCAAACTGAAACCATTCCCTCAACCGTTAATCCCAATAAGGAGGTTTTGCCTCCAAGTCTTCCCCCTCCTAGCCAGCCAGACCTAGCTAAAGAGGATACTGCCCCTCCAGAAGCTTCCTCGGACAAGACTGCAACTGCTTCTGAGGCAGAGGTGGTCTCCCTAAGTTTTCAACAGGATTTGGCCTCCACAATCTTGCCAGATGGGGTAGCAACTAAGGATAAAGGGGAAGTCACCATGGCGGAGGCAGACAAACCAGCTAGCCAAGCTCCAAAGATCCAAATTAAATTGAAAAAATAGGACCTGCTTTGTAATATGACTAGAAGTTTTGTAAGGATTCTTATGTTTTATTTGCCTATTGCTATTGCTGCTTTACGTTATTTTTGCACTTGTTCACCGCGTTATTGTAATTTAGATGGATTCATTTTGACTATCTTTTGTTTACATGGGAAAGTAGTACTTATAAATATCACTAATTGGCAATTAGAAATGGGTGATAAGCATTAATACTCCGAAGTCTCAAGGAGACATTTTAGATTCATACGTATACTTCCTAGCTAATTGAAACTTGATGGAAAGTTCAAAGGTTGAATGGAGTTAGGTCCTCAGTACTTCGATTGTATATTTAGATGATATTCGTAGATTCCTATTTAAGACTTCAGTAGATATTGTAGGGTATTAATTTTCACTAAGTCTGTGATTCGAGGACCTGACATAATTTAGTTTCTGTTTAACACTTTAGCACATATTACAAGATGTTAATTTCCACTAAGTATGCGATCCGAGGACCTGACATAACCTAGTTTCTGTTTAACATTTCAATACATATCATAGGGTGTTAATTTCTACCAAGTTTGTGATTCGAGGACCTGACATAACTTAGTTTCTGTTCAACACTTCAGTACATATCATAGGGTGTTAATTTCTACTAAGTTTGTGATTCGAGAACCTGACATAACTTAGTTTTTGTTTAACACTTCAACACATATCATAGGGTGTTAACTTCTACTAAGTTTGTGATCCGAGGACCTGACATAACTTAGTTTTTGTTTAACACTTCAGTACATATCATAGGGTGTTAATTTCCACTAAATTTGTGATCCGAGGACCTGACATAATTTAGTTTCTGTTTAACACTTCAACACATATCATAGGGTGTTAATTTCCTCTAAGTTTGTGATCTGAGGACCTGACATAACTTAGTTTCTGTTCAACACTTCAATACATGTCATAGGGTGTTAATTTCCACTAAGTTTGTGATATGAGGACCTGACATAACTTAGTTTCTATTCAACACTTCAATACGTGTCACAGGTTGTAGGAATACAGGATGCATGGTTAACATAAACTAAAAGAAAAACTCAAATTAAACTACTTTTATTAATAATAATACCTCTTGAGATTATTTACATTCCAAGGATGAAGTACAGCCTTTTCATCTAGGTCTTCTAGATAATAGGCTCCTATTCCGGCTACTGAAGTAATCTGATAAGACCCTTCCTAATTAGGCCCTAGTTTTCCCCAATTTGGATTCTTGGTGGTCCCCAGAACTTTCCTCAGCACCAGATCTCCTACGGCTAATGGCCTCAGCTTCACATTACTATCATAGCCTTGCTTGAGTTTATGTTGGTAGTAAGCCAATTAAACCATCGCGCTCTCCCGTCGCTCTTCGATCAAGTCCAAACTTTTCTCCAACATCCCATTGTTATTGTCCGATGAAAATGTACGGGTCCTTAACGTTGGAAATTCAGTTTCCAGGGGGACGACGGCCTCGGCTCCATAGGTTATGGAAAAGGGAGTCTCCCCCGTTGAACATCGGGGTGTTGTTCGATATGTCCAGAGAACATGTGGCAATTCTTCTACCCATTTTCCTTTTGCATCATCCAGCCTCTTCTTAAGCCCATTGACTATTACTTTGTTAACAGTTTCAGCTTGCCCATTCCCTTGAGGATAAGCCAGAGTAGAATATCTGTTTCTTATACCCAAGTCTGAACAGTATTGCCTAAAGGCATTGCTATCAGATTGAAATCCATTATTCGAGACAAGAGTGCGTGGAGTTCCAAATTGCGTGATAATATTCCTCCAAATAAACTTCTTAACATCTACGTTTCGACCCATTTAGTGAAGTAATCTGTGCCGACCAACAGATACTTTTTATTTCCTAGGGCTTTAGGAAAAGGACCGACAATGTCAAGCCCCTATTGAGCAAAAGGCCAAGGGCTGGAGAGAGGGTTAAGAATTCCTCCTGGTTGGTGGATATTTGGAGCGAATCTTTGGCACTGGTCACATTTTCTAACATACTCCTGCGCTTCCTTCTGCATATTTGGCCACCAATATGCTTGTGTGATGGCTCGATGTGACAGAGACTTTTCCCCTGTATGACTTCCACAAATACCTTCATGTAGCTCTTCTAGGATTGACTCTGACGTCTCAGGAGGTACACAGAACAGGTACGGCCTAGAGAAAGACCATTTATATAACTTTTTGTCCTCAGATAACCAGTACCAAGGAGCTTTCCTCTGTATTTTCTTAGCTTCTACTTTCTCTTTGGGCAAGATGTCACTTTCAAGGAATTTCAATATGGGATCCATCCAGCTCGGCGCTAGACTGGCTTGATAAACTTGGCAAACGTCATTTTCTGGTGAGGTGGGGGTATGCACATCTTCAACGATGATCAGCCGAGGAAAATTCCGTACCGAGGAGGTGGCAAGGGTTGCCAAGGAGTCGGCGTGAGTATTTTCACCTCAGGTAATATGTGAAAAGTCGAAAGACTCAAACTTCGTTTGCATACGCCTAACTTGGCTCAAATACCCCTGCATTCTTGGATCTTGGGCCTGCAGCTCTCCTTTCACTTGTCCGACTACCAATTTTGAATCCGAGAATAATTCTGCTACCTTTTCGCCCATTTTTCTAGACCATACTGATTCCTATCAACAAAGTTTCGTATTCCGCTTCATTGTTAGTAGCTGAGAATCCTAATCTCAAGGACTTCTCAATGATGACCTCTTCGGGGGATATCAAAATTAATCCCAACCCTGCTCCCCGTTAGTTTGCTGCCCCATCCACGTACACCCTCCAAGAGAATCCACCTTGTGTGGATATTAGGCCAACCAATTTTTCATCCATGTTGTCTTGCTTCATATTAACTTCTTCTGGGCACTCGGCGAACTTGGCCACCAGATCGGCAAGGACTTGGCCTTTCACAGAGGTGCGAGGCATGTACTTGATATCGAAAGCACCTAGAATTGTGCCCCATTTAGCAATTCTTCTGGTGTAGTCTGCACTTCTTAGTATGGACTTGAGAGGTAGCTGAGTCAAGATAACCACAGTATGGGTCTGAAAGTAATGCGGAAGTTTACGTGTTACATGGACCACCGCCAAGATGGCCTTTTCCAATGACAAGTATCTCACCTCGGCCTCATGAAGGGACTTGCTTACATAGTAAACTGGCCTTTAGACGCCACTGTCCTCTCGTATTAAGACAAAACTAACTACATGAGGGGCAACTGCCAGATAAGCAAACAATACCTCATCCACCTCAAGACTAGACATGAGAGGCGGCCTGGACAGGCATTCTTTCAACTGTTGGAACGCCACAGCACACTCCTCAGTCCATTCAAATCCTTGCCACTTATGCAATAGACGGAAAAAGGGATGACACCTCTCGGTTGACCTGGAGATAAACTGGTTCAAAGTAGCAGTCATTCCAGTCAGTTTCTGCACTTCTTTTGGATTTCGAGGTGCTTGTAAATCATTAATGGCCTTAATTTGATTTGGGTTCACTTCAATTCCTCTATGAGTCACCATGTACCCCAAGAACTTCCCAGAGCCTATACCAAAGGAGCACTTCGAAGCATTCAAGCGTAACTTATGTTTTCTCAGTATTCCGAAAATTTTCGCGAGATCTTCTACATGCTCGGACACCACTTTACTCTTCATAACCATGTCATCGATATAAACTTCAATACTTCTACCAAGTTGTGGTTTGAACATTTTAGTCATCATCCATTGGTAGGTAGATCCGGCATTTTTCAAACCAAAGGGCATCACTTTGTAATGGTAGTTCCCAATAGGGGTGACAAAAGCAGTCTTCTCCTGATTGTCCACAGCCAGTGGTATTTGGTGATATCCTTGGAAGGCATCCAAAAAACTCATCTTAGGATGACCCACGGTTGCATCCACCAACTAGTCTATCTTCGGCATGGGAAATGGATCCTTGGGACAAGCCTTATTGAGGTCCGTGAAGTCCACGCACACTCACCACTTTCCTGTCTTCTTTTTTACCACCACCGTATTGGCCAACCATTGAGGATAAAAAAAACTTCCTTGATAGCCCCAGCCTGTTTGAGCTTGGCCACCTCACTCCTAACAACCTCGGCATGCTCCTTCGATGGTCACCGATGGGGCTGTCTCTTGGGAATAACGGCGGGATTCACGTTGAGTCGATGACAAATGAAATTCGGGTCCACACTTGGGGCTTCATACGGGTTCCATGCAAACATGTCTACATTTGCTCGGAGGACCTCCAACAGCCTCTCCTTCTCTTGCAAAGGCAATTTAGCAACGACCTGGAAGAATTTTTCCGGATCATCAATAACAATTTCCCTCTCTAAATCTTCACACTTTACCTTGTCGGCTGACATATCTAAGGGTAATGCTGGGGGTTTTAATTGCTATAATTCATTATCGGCTGTAACCGAGGTCTCTGCCTCTGGCCGATGTTGTATAGCCGCTACCAGGCATTGTCGAGCTGCCACTTGTGTTCCTACTATCTCCAATACTTGGCCTCCGAATGGGTACTTCACTTTCTGATACAGAGTAGACGAGACCACTCCCAGGGTATGAAGCCAAGGTCCGCCCATAATAGCCGTGTATGGAGAGAAAACATCTACGACGATGAAGTCCACCTCCACCACATCCATATCGGCTTGCACAGGTAGTCTGATCAATCCTTTGGGAGCGACCATCCTTCCCTCAAAACTTACTAGAAGGGAGCTGTAGGTTGCTAAATCCTCTGGCTTTAGACCTAGCCCCTTATACAAGTCTGGATACATTATATCCACAACTCAACCTTGATTTACCATCACCCTTTTGACATCGTACCCACCAATTCTCAGAATGACCACCAAAGCATACTCATGGGGCTGCATGGTTCCAACCTTATCATCATTCGAAAAGCCCAGAATCAGGGGGACGTCCACCCTAGCTCTTTTTGACGCTTGGCAATGATCCTCGGCCGAAGGTCGGTACATCGATAGTACCCTGGAAGGGCAAGATCCAGTCCTCCCTAGGGCAGCAAAGATAACGTTGATCGTACCAAAAGGAAGCCTTGAAGAAGCATCCCCACGCATCTCCGAGCCTGCTTGGCTTGCCCTACCACTGGAATGATGCAAGAGTTGCTTTAATTTCCCTTCTCGGACTAATTGTTCCAAATGGTCCCATAAATTCCTGCAATTTTCTGTCGTGTGTCCAAGATCTTGATGATAATGACAATATAAGTTCGGGTTGCGTTTCCTAGGCTCTTCCGCCATCTTTTTCGGCCATTTGAAGAAGGGTTCATTCTTTATCTTCTCCAAAACCTACTGCACTGGCTCTCGAAACACTGTATTCACCACCTGGGTATCCGCAGAACCTGACTGTCTGACGAAGTCCTTTCGAGGTCGGCTACTGTTATAATGGTTCGACTTGAAATCCCTCCTCTCCTGAGGGATTACCTTGGCCTTTCCTTTTCCCTGAAGTTGATCCTCCTCTACTCTTCTGTACTTATCAATCCTGTCCATCAACTGGTGTACACTGGTAACAGGTTTACCCGTCAGGGATTTCTTTAGATCGTGATCGGTTGGGAGGCCAGCTTTGAAAGTACTTATGGCCACATCATCGTGCTCTCCTTCTATTTCATTAAACATTTCCCAATACCTATCCAAATAAGTTTTGAGAGTCTCACCCTCTTGCATTGACATAGTCAGCAAGGATCCCAAAGGCCGAGGAACCCTGCTGCATGTGATAAAGCGAGCGCCAAAAGCTCGGGTCATCTTTTTGAAAGACTCAATAGAATTGGCCCTTAAGCCATTGAACCATCTCATCGCCATCAGACTCAAACTTGATGGGAAAACTTTGTACATCAAGGCCCCATCCCTGGAGTAGATAGCTATTTTTGGGCTAAAATGGCTAACATGTTCTACTGGGTCTGACCGGCAATCATACAGGGTGAATGTAGGCTGGTGGAATCGCTGAGGAAGAGCTGCATCTTCTATGTTCCTCGTGAAGGGTGATTTGGAAACTTGGCTCAATGCTTTGTTCATGGCATTGTTACCCAAGCCCCTGCTAGGTGGGCTCCTGTGCCTATGTCAATGGCCATGCTCCTCTTTATAGGAGAAAGTCTCACTAGGCGAAGTTCTTGACCTCCGCCTATAACTAGCCCCATCCGACTCCTCGAATGATGGTTCGAAGTAAGGTGGGGAGCGTTCTCGCCAGGCATGACGCAACTCTCTGTTCAAATCAGCAATCTCACGTTGCAGGTTCCCGTCATGCTTTGCATGGGAGACATGACTCTTCCCACAAGAGTGACTTTTGGTGGTATGAGTTGTGCGTACACTCCCCTCATGGCCTTCTCTCCGCTCGGGACTTTGATGGGGATTACCATGTTGGGAGCCCCTTGACTCTGCCTGGTGCGGATTGGCCTCTTCCTGATGTGGTCCCACCACGTAGTGATGTGGACCTGCTTCCTCCATCATAAATGTTGCACTGGAGTTCTTTTAAGTTAAATCAAGATCTTCCCATAGACGGCACCAATTGTAAGGACTCAATTTGTAACGATCCCAAACTGGTCTTGGGTTCGTACGTTAGAGGCCCAAACAATAAAATTTGTAAAGCGTGGGTGTTCAAGAACTAGATTAACTTTTAAAAGTAAAACGATTCAACCTCACGTTTATAGATGGATTAGAACCGATATAACAATTTTTTTTTCTTTGAAACAAGTAAATTTCTTTGGTTTCTAAGCTTTTTTCCTGAGTGTTCTTTATGTCTTTCTTTATGTTCCGATCCTCTTCTGCATGCTTTTCTTTCATGTTATATACTGCCCTCTTCATACCATCTTCACCACACACGTGTAGGTTGGGTTCAGGGGATCTCTTTCTGTCCCATCTAACACCTTCTGAAACCTCCTACTAGCAACTGTAAGGCTGCTTCATCATTGTTCAGGCATCACCTCCACATTAATGCGGCCAGAGAGTTGGTTGAGAGGTAATTAATACGGAGACAACTGTTGTTATAGATATTTGTTTGCCTTCTCTTTCTTACCCTTGGTCCTTTATCCCACCTTTCGTGGTGACGTAGCTCTGAAGTACGTTTATAACAAGATGGCGTTCTAATCATCCTCGGACTCATATTGCTGAGAAGGATTTTGTCCTTAGACGAATACTAAACTTGCCTTTCGTGATATTCACTCTTTCTTTCGTTTGGTTACCCTTACAATTTGATATAGGCCTCCTCGGACAGATTTGCATCCTCAGATGGGCCACAGGCCCAATTAGCTTGACCTTAATAATTTTAGTGACTGACCAGCCCCCACACTTTACATACAGGACTAAATTTTGTCTTAGGAGAGTGAGGTAATTGCTTGAAGCCTCCAAAAATATAGTCAATTATAAGGGGAAAATGTGTTAAAAAAAAAAAAAGAAAAAAAAAAAGAGGGAAAGTAGAAAGGAGGCCAATGAATTCACAAAATATTGAAAAAAAAAAAAAAAAAGATAAATTCTTTGTGACCCAGAACTAGAATCTCCCTCTCTCTCAACCAAAAAATAAAACATAAAATCCAATTTTTATTTTTGTTAATATCATTGGATATTTTTTTTAAATCTTTTCCTATGACCTAAAAATAAAAAATAGTTATGTAAATTTACACAGATATTTTAGTTGTGGCAAAAATGGCTTATACAATTTTAGTCAAACTAATAAGATTTTCTAAATTGGTTGACCAAAATTTTTCATTTATGCCATTTTACCATGTAACTAAAAATAAAAAGAGCTACCTTCTTCAGTCAAAAAAAGAAAAAAGAAAAAAATAGAGAGATGGTTGGAGGAGACACATGTGTCGCACCTCATCTAACACCTAAGGCCGATTTTAACAGACGAGTAGACTGTTCGATTGTTCGAATGTGAGGATACCATATGTAACTTAAAAAAAAAACTGCTGGAAGACAACGCAGAATGACGTGTCCAAATCAGGCTAAAAACGAAATGACGTGTCCAAATCAGACTAAAAAAGATGACGTGTCCCAACAAAACACCGTCTACTTTTACTTGATTGATTTGATGAATACGATTTACGAGTTGGATTTCGTGCCATCAAATCCCGAGGCCGGTGACGGTGACGTTAACACTTGCCCTTTTCTTTACACGTGGACAAATTTACACCGTTGGTACGTAGTAGCTGGGGACAACTGTGTCCATGACCATGAGTATGTCCACGGTAAGAGAATATGTGAGGGTATATATGCTTCTGCAAATAGTAATGTGTTTTTGGACCGTAACTGAGGTGAGGCCTAATCAGTAGTCATGTACTTCTGTCTTCTGGCTTTTCGGACAGTTTGGACTTTGGACTAATACTATATTAACTCACCTCAATCATGCTTTTTTAAATTCGTTTGGTGATGTGCAGGTTGTTTTACACCGTTCAGTTTCCAGTATTTGACACTCTCTCAAGTTGTGGTTGGCAGCTGTTGCTCTGACTCATTTATATTATTTATACTGCCCTTAATCATGTCTTTCATAGTTTATTTATTTTTATAAAAAGTCTAGAAGTATAAAAATTTTAATAATTTTTTTGTAACGTGGTAGAATATAATTAGTAAAGAAAAATATTGAGTCAATATATAAGTTATAGTTTTTTTTTTTTAAGTAATTTATGACATCTGCTTTGATGATAGTTATTTATTATTATATTAAAATATCAATCGATTTTTGGTGTAGACGAGAATTAAATTTCAAGTTTCTTATATAAGTTATAGTTAACAACTCACAATTTACCATATCAGAATTATGGCAAAAAATTTATAAAATAATTTGTGATCCAGAACTATTCTATTTCTTAAGTAAATATTGGAGAGCTAATATTGGAGAGCTAATTTCTTTTCTTTTCAGTTTAATTACTTCTTTCATTTTATTAACTATAACGTAGCTGTAATATTTTTTTTTTTTTATTTTTACATTGATAGTTGGGGTAGTAGAGGGTTTGAACCATATATGTGTGTGTGTGTGTTATAGAAGGACAAAAACATTCAAACTTGTTGTTTTACAAAATTCTCGACTGTTGCAATATTCTTTTAATATCAAAATCGAGTAATATCAATCTTTAACAATTAGTAATAAATATTAAAAAATAAAGCTATTAATAATAAACCTTTTGCTCCAATACAATAAAAATTTATTGAAAATATTATTTTTGTCCTCACATTTTAGTAGCGGTTAATTTAGTCTGAATCTATGTTATTTTCAACTTAGAGTCTATTTGGTATTAGCTTTAGCTTTTAGGTTTTAGTTTTTACATGCAGATTCTTAAAACTTCACTTTTTCCCACATTTTCTTACTTTTAAATTTTTTTTTAAGGTACAAATATACTTTAACACACTTTTAGCAAAAAGTTAAATTAGCTATTCTCAAATGGATTCTTATAGTGAATTGTGTCCCTACTATTAATGTGTTGAATTTTTGGTCTCTTTTTTTCAACTTGTAGCCAATTTGGTACCTGTTATTTTCAACTTGTAGTCATAGTTGACATTTTCCATTAATGAGTGATGATAGGTATCAAATGACTACAAGTTAAAAATAACAAAGACAAAATTAACTGTTACTAAAATATAGGGATCAAATTGATAGTGAGTTTAGTGACCCTAGAATTACATTTTCACCAAATTCATTCTAATTAAAAATTCAAATTTATGTCAAACATGATTTTATAATTCTTTTTTACTTTTTCGTTAAATTTGACAAAAATCCTAATAGTTGTTGTTGCCCATTTTTGGACAAAAGGGTACAATGGCAAAATAAACTCAACAATATAAAAAAAGTGGAGAAAGAAACCAGCAAAATAAAGACCATTGGACTAGAATGACAAGAATAATGGTCCATAAGCCCACAAAATAATAAGTGGCTCCAAAGAAAGCAAACGAGCCGAGGAAGCCCCAAAGAATGAAGTAGTAAGTCCATGGAAATCTTAAGAAATAGAAAAATGCGGAAATGAGTTGAAGGATTCCAAATAAAGGAATTGGTAAATGGGATTGGTTTGCAAGTCAATAAACCTAAAGGCAAAAGATATGGTAATTGGGTCAGGGAAGCCCAAATGATTTAGCAAAAGTCCATGGGAATGAAAGAGGTAGGAAAGAATAAAATGAGCCAAGAATGCCCAAAGAATGAAACAAGCCGAGGAGGCCCAAAAAATGAAAAGGGCCGAGGAAGCTTGAGGTGTTGAATGGACTGGCCTAACAAGAATGCTAGGCAGTATAGACAAAAAGAAAGAATAATATGAGAAATTGGTATAGCAGGCGCTTCAGCCCGTAAGCCCAGAAGTACCAACAAGACAAACAAGGGTGAATGATATCATAGCATGAATAATGCAGTGGTGTGGTAGGAGCACCAGCCATCCCACGAACAAAGGATGAAAAGGTGGCATGGGTCGAATTAAAGGAAGGAAAGCCCACACCCAAGCAATATCCAACTTGAAGAAGAAATGAGATGCAGAAAATGCAGACCTAAGAACTCATTCACGCTGTAAGAGTTAAATAAGCACCAGAGCGTATAGCACAGTCAGACAAACCTGTAGGCAATAACAAACGCATGGGAGCCAGAGAAGTAATGGACTCATATGGAAGTAGAGCATGCATATAAGGCTCCGGCACCACTTACATGTACCCAGCCAATATAGGGGAGATAGGTCACCAGTCAGAGGTAAGAAAGGGCATGGTCTAGCGAGGGGGAGAATGTGGAGCCTATTTTGGGGTTCCTGCTCAAGCTTTTTTGAGAGAAATATCCTGCTGGGATGACATCTCACTCAAAAGAGGTAAATATGAACTAGAATCACTAGATACATGCTATAGAGTTTGGTAAGAGAGAAGTCTAACCCTTATCCGGATGGGAGTGTCAAGGTGAGTAAAAAACAAAACAAAACAAAACCACTTTTGTCTGGGAATGTGGTGTGGCACGGCCAACGTAGTGTAATGGTGGTGGCTGGGCAACCGGCAGACCAATGGGCAGTCTTGGAAGGACACCTACAACAAGCAAAAGGCGGTTAAGGGGTAAAAATGACAAATTTTGTTACGGCAGGCAGTATAAAAGGCCATGGACGTGCACAGTAAAATGGGTGAATAAAAAGAAAGAAAAACAAAGAAAAGAAAAACGAGTAAGAGAAAGAAACAAAAACAGAAAACTAAGAGTAATGAAGGAAAATATAAGTGATAGGAGTAAAAACATGCATCAATAGGCTACTCACTTCTCTCCCTCTCAATAGCCCACTCTCTAACGAGTAAAGAGTCTGAGGTTACATTTGGATTCGGCTGAAAAACCTAGAGCGTCTGCATCTGGCGTTTTTTTTTTTTTTTTTTTTTTTAGGGACGCTTTTGAGAGACAAACCTCATTGTTACGACTATTGTTCATGCACTGTTCATAAACAGTAGCTGCAATGTTTGATTTTTCTCACCTTTTTTAGCACATCAGTGGGTCTTGTATACTGTTTACGGGACCCATAAACCTCACTTTTCAGTAACTTTTTCATTAAAAATAGGTACCATGGCACTATTCACACATTTAAAATTTATTTTACCATAGTGTTTTTCAATTTTCAAATTTTCAACTATATCCAAATAGACCTTGAGATTAAGGGTCCGTTTGGATACAGCTGAAAACTGAAAACTGAAACTGAAAACTGAAAAACACTGTAGCGAAATAATTTTTAAATGTGTGAATAGTATCGTGGGACCCATTTTTAATGAAAAAGTTGCTGAAAAGTGAAATTTGTGGGTCCATGAACAGTACACGATGTGCTGTGATTGGTCCAAAAAATTTGAAAAGTCAAAGTTTGCGGCTACTGTTCATTGAACAGTGCATGAACAGTAGCCGCAACACCCAAAACGCTCCAAAAAGCGTAAAAAAAAAAAAAAGCAGACAAAACGCAAACGCAGTTTTTTTCAGCCGAATCCAAACGCTCTCTAAGTCATTTTGGTCCATTTTCCAAAGTGAGTAACTTCTACAGCAGGATTCCCCTCTGAGATTACCCCTCTGAGATTACCCACATTGGAGATTGATTGCATTTTTTTGGACTTGGATATGCCAAAGAGCCAAGCCCATTCCTCTAGTAGACTAATCTTCTTTTCTTTTGTCATGGTTGATTAAGAACTAATGTGACTTCTTGTCATTAATCTATTCTTGCCGTAATCATGTTGTGATACTTTTTCCTTTGTGGAACTGTTCATGTATTATTGTTGTTAGCAGAAAATATTTTAGTTAAAGTGTTTTAGTTATCCTGCTATATTGTGTTTTCTTGCTATAATACTTGTAATAGTTTTTCCTGCTGTGAGCATGTGAATACGCTCAAGATTCCTATCAGGACGCATCAACACAAGAAGGGCCAAACTTGCACTTAAGCTGGCCTAAGGCGTGTCCTAGTTAGACCAGTCTCGACTCTTCTACCCCAGAATCATAGGGCTATGATATAGTGGGAGCAATCTAGCTGAAGACGCAAAAAAAAGGCCCACCACAATAGTTAAAAGAGAAAACATTGCTAAGTTTTGAAGTTTTGGAAATGCAATTAAACCTTCTTTTTTTTACAATTGTTTTGTGTGAAGAAAAAAACATTACACTAAGTGCAAAAACACTGCCACATAAATAAATAAATTCTAATCACAACAAAGTTTTGCACGCACGGTAGGTTATACAGTAAACTCTTCCCTTGAAATTATAACTAACGCAGAAAATAATTAAAAAAAATTAATTGATTAAATTGGACTATTAAATCATTAGTAATTGGACGAACAAAAAATTAGCAAACCTAATCTCTTGAACATATTATATGCAAGTTGTTCTAGACCGTTAATTTCTGCAACTTGTTGGTTGTTGTTGCTCTGATTGATTATTTTTTTTAGTACACTCATCAATCATGTCTTTCATTTTTAATATTTTGATCTTTGGGTAGAAACTAAACAACTAGTTTTTTTTCTAATTTTTTGTTTTTGCGAAAAACAAATCTTGATCTATTTATTTCTTTTATTAGCAATTGATAGATTTTGCACCCGCATAGTAGTCTGGATTTTCTCCGTGATAGATTTAGTATACAGTCATTGATTACCTTAAATTAAATAAATTTCCGGAATTGAGCAACTTTAATTTTTAAAATTGATCTTTATTTCTTTAATTTTTTTTAAATAGATATATTGTATCCCTGTGACCCTGTCTAGGCCAAACTTCAATTTTTTTTTTTTATATTTACATTTATTTCTTTAATTTGGTGTTGACATGGGACACTACTGTTTTATTTTTTATTTTTTGAGGCGGACAAGGGACACTATTAGTATTATTAATCTATTATTATGGGTTAAATTTTTTTTTTTTTTTTGAGGCTAAATTAAAAGGACGAGGAGAATCGGTAAGGTAACCATAGTAGCAATTTTAACTGTTGAGTAGTAAGCAATGCTTGAGTGATTAGACACTTAGGGGCACATGCAATCTCTCGTGGGATTGAGTTTTTTTTTTTTTTTTTGAGAGTCATAGGATTGAGTTATAATTTGACTTCAACCCCATTTAGGTAACTAGTGGTTTCGGTCCTTCGGGTACTAGAAGGCATTTTGTGGATTTTATTTCGGTCTAGTGGGATTAGCGGAAAAATATTAGTAAGTAAAATGGAACAATAAATCAGATTTTTTTTTTTTTTTTGCAAAATAACACCATTTTGCTAACAATTTTGTTAGTTAGTATTGTTTCCAAACTATTTAGGAAACTAGTATCTCGAGTCTGTTAAACTCGAGTTTCCGTGGGAGGAAAAATCTGCTGTGCCAAAACAGTTCTTCTCCAGACAGTTCTTCCTTCTTCTTCTCCTTCCTCAAACATCCAAACCCATTTCTCAAAATCCTAAACCCAAAAATCACAATCTCGGCACCAAAGCGCCATGGGTTTGACAATCTCAGCATTGGAGCAGCTTGGGTTTGTTGATCTTGGCACCAGAGGTCTGTTTTTTGGTTTGGTTTGTCTCTTGTTTCATTTTGTGTATTTTTTGGGTTGGTCTGTCTTCGATGGAATATTTTCTGTTGCGGGTTTGTGTTTTCTGGATTGGTTTGTTAGTGTTTTCTGTGTTGATGTTCTGGGTTTTTTTCTTTTTTGGTTGGTCTATTTGTTGTTTTTTGGGTTGCTGTTCTGTGCTATTCTGGGTTGGTGCAACTGCATTTTCTGGTTGCTGCATTCTGTGATTTCTGGGTTGGTGCATGCTGCATGTGGATTTTTTTTATCCACCTCAATGATGCACCTCATGGAAATCGAGTCTATAAGACTCGATTTGCTACAGTGAACTTGAGTCTAAAAGACTTGAGATTTTAGTTTCCTAAATAGTTTGAAAACGGTGCTAACTAACACAATTGTTTGAAATTGGGTTTTATTTTGGGAAAAAAAAAAATCATGGTAAATCACCTTGTTCCACTTCAAGCTAAATTCTAGTTCATTACGGATCATTTCAACCAATTCTTGTCTACCATTCTGGTCAAATTTTGGTTTGCTCCTCTTTAAAATATAAAAAAAATAAAAAACATGTTTTTATGTGATTCATATTATTTCATTGATTGTGAGTAAAATATGAAAATTAAATATGTATTCGTAATTGATCGGTACTCTAATATTTTGTTCCAAAAGATATATCAGAACGTATAGCTAAAATGAAATTGACAACATTGGTAGAAGAGAGTAATCTTTAAGCCGAATTAGTATCAATTTACAACCTTAAAAAAGAAAAAGAAAAATCCAATCTATAACTAATGTTTATTGGCTGCAATTGTTGTGTATTGGTGATGGTTTGAATATGCAGACATTGATGTTGAGTCAAAGTATCCAGCTAATTAAACAAATTAATAATCACGTGCTTTTTCATTCTTCTAACTTCTAAGATCCCACCATAATTTGCAATGAAAAGTAACCTTAAAGAAAGAGTATTCATTAAAAAGTCATGACATTAGAATCTTCTACGAAGATGAAACTAAAATTCTTGAGAAAAAAACAAAGAGAAGAAAAAATAGAAAAGGAATCTGGCGTTCGGGAAAAGGACCTATCATCTACATCTGCATGAATGTAAAAGCAAGAAAAAAGGTTGGATTACGGTCTCCCAAGTCCCAACGAATATTGTTCGAAAGTCCAAGTATCATATTAGTCTCACAAATGATACCAAAACTACCACAAAGAATACACTTCGCCGAAATTCCTGAGTCCTGATTGACAATTCTTTGTTACACGTTGTAATTGTATACTTGTATACATAATTTGATCATTTTATTCATTAAAGAAATGGAAACAAAATGAGAAAGTATATTGACAAATTTGTGGCAAATTTTCACATGGAATTTGGCTCTTTGCTTGTTAGGATAAAGCCGTGTCTAGTGTCAATTTTTATTTTTTATTTTATTTTATTTTATTTTTGCTGTTTATGGAAGAGATTATTGATAAGCATCCTTACTCCTTAGACTCATTTTTGAAGAATCTAATTCCCGAGCTCAAACTTGCAACTTATTGCTTTAAGTGGAAGATATTGGGTAATTTTTCATTGCTTTGCCACACATTGAATTTTGATTGGATTGAGTTCCAAACCCAGGTTTAAGTTGGGAAAGTCAATTCTACGACTTGCACCAACATGAAAAGTGAGGAAGGCTAGCACAGGCCGCGCAGCGCCTTGGGATCATGCCTATATAAGCAAACCTACAAAAGAGAAGGAAGATGGAATATCCAATTGTATGTTTTCAAATAAAAAAATGTAGATTATTTTGGAGCGAGGAGATAAGCGAAAGTGACTCCCTATTTGTGTTTTCAAACAAAAAGAAAACTAATTTTGGCATATTTTTTGAATGTGTTGCACAGAAGGTTTTTGTGCAGGGGTTAATGAAAATTTGAAACCAAGTATCCGTTTGGATCACGTCAAGCGCGTTCACGTTTGGCGTTTTTGGTTATTTTTTTTTATTTTTTATTTTTTTGACCAGCGCCTATTACATTTTTCTTGGGACGTGAACAATGTAAATAGGCAAATGAACAGTGTTTTTGGTGTGAACAGTAATCTGAAAATTATTTTTTTATTGTTTTTAGTTTTCAATTTTCAGCAAAATAAGCAGTATCAAACACACCCTAAAGTTGGTTTTCTCTTCTTCCCAAATATTGGGACATTTTTTTAGCTTTTATGGAAACATTACTGTGGGGACACGATTCGTGGCGGACCGTAAGGTTGTTGGGTTCGCACGCAAGAAGGCCCCAAACAATATCATTTGTAGAGCGTGGGTTTGAAAGGCTAGGCCTTGATCGTCGAGCGGTGGGTTTTTCGTGGAGTTCGTACGTGTATACGCTACGTTCACCCATGGAGTCTTTCTCCTGGAGGTGGGCTGGGAGGCTCTGGTTTTTGGCCATTTTTCCCAGCCCCTCCTTTAGTGCCCCTACCTTTTTATTATATAGTCCGTCCTGATTGATCCTGACCCTCCACTTGTAGGTTAGGCAGGAGCTTATCTCTGTACCCATCCCATCAACTGACCCGCCTAACTTTCTATTAGTTGCATGGATCGAAGCTTACACCGTCCAAAACGTCTTTTCTCATTAATCAGTTCTGGGTTTTGGCCAGGGCATTTATTGGGGAGGGGACGCATTTTCCTCGGTCCAGCTCTCATACCCTGCTTCCCTATGGGCCCCATTCCATCCATATCCCCTTGAAGGGGGCCGGTTGGGGGTTACCCCCACCAAAGTGTTGGTCTCCCTACTGGAGCTTTGGAAGGCCGAGGGCAGGGTAAGATCTCAACTGTTCCCCCTGCTGCCCTGGCCACTGATCATTCGTCCTCGGCACGATGCCTCCTCGGCACAGGCCCTGGACCCAGATAGAGTTTGGGCCGGATTGCAGACCTCTCGGACCCACAATAGCCCCTCAAAATCCTGCTATCCGTCTCCTCGGACGGGTAGGAGGGTTTTGATGATGTCAGGGATCCACCAACTCCCATCAATCCCAGTCACCTATCGTTTCCCGAGGTTTCTCACCTGCCCAAGGCACGTTCTTGGAACCGCTGGAAGGCGAAACGTGGCCTCATTAAATACGGGCGGCTTTGTGCTTCCCACGTGCAACGGTGTGATGGAAATCAAGCGGTGGTGATCTCCTGGCCCGTTTGGGCGGGAAAAAGACGTGCAGTAACCCTAGAAAGTATAAAAGATCTTTTTTGGGGGTGGATCCGTCTCTCCAGTTCTGCACCTAAGAGTTTTAGTGCGTGTATCCTGCGCTCATCTGAACTTCCGCCCACATTCCAGTCTAACTCGAGCACATATAGTCCATCCGAAGCGTTATTCTCTTTTTGTGTAAGTTCCCTACCTTCATTGACTCGTGTTTTTTTCTTTTGAGTTTATTTCTCTTCGGCGCCCTTTCTTTTCCTTCGCGGATTAGGTTTGTTTTAGCAAATGACAAAGGCGGCGAAATTGAGATTGAGGAAGTTGGTCGATACCGAAGAAGCGATGAATAAGTTCATCGTCGATTATAGGATTCCCCCCAACGTAAGTCTAGAACACTGTAAGATGGGGGAGTGGCACTATAGGAAGGGAGCGGGTGCGGTGGTGATCCCCGTCCTTGCCTTTGTTGAGGGAGGCATGAGAATCCCCATGGGGCCGGTGACGAGGGGTTATCTCAGACATTTCCGTTTAGCCCCCACCCAATGTGCCGGTAATATATTTAGGATCCTGGGGTGCGTGGACGCTTTGAATGAGAAAATGGGGTTAAGGCTGACCCATCATGATGTGAACTGGTGCTATAACCTCCAAAAATTGAAAGGGAAAACCTACTACATGAGGTCAAGGGACGATAGGGTTCGGTTGATTCAGTGCCTCCCTGATTCCAACAAGGGACTGAACAAGGATTTCCTTATCGTCTCCGGGGAATGGCACGATGGTCTACCTTGCCCGACAGAAGAAGGAGAACCAGGTGCGGCACTAGGAATGGAAGGGGGGTAACCCTTTACACCATTCCAATCTAACGTTTGTTCGATAGCTAACCATGCACATGTGTTTGTTGTTCGTTTTTTTTGTAGATGAACACGCCTACGCGCGGCATTTTCACTTAGTTAATCGGGCGGATTTGGAGACCGTTTTACAAGCGGCGGTTTTTGTGAATGACAGGGATGGCCAAGTCCGAGCAGCTCACAAAATATTAGGGTACCCTCCTGTTCAAAAGTCATTTGGGGACGCAAAGCACGTGATCAGTGCTCAGCGTCCTTGGCTTCCGAAAATTACCATAGTAGAGAAGGGGTTTTTAATCTCCCAGGAGCCAGCTATCCCCGAGAACATCCCCCAGGTGGGCCCTTCTTCGTCTCATCAGACAGCAGAGGACGAAGGTGAGCCAGATCAGCCAGAGGAAGGATTCGGGGTATTTGACTTAATCTACCAATCCGAGGACCCTCCTGGTGACCTAGGTGACCCAGCCTTGTCCGAGGCAGAATTATCATTAATAGGCACCTCTTCCCAAGCCGAGATGGGAGTCAAGAGAATACCTTTGATCCCCCTCCTCGACCTCCTCGAGGACCAACCAGGGAAGGATACACAGAAAACACCACAACCTGATGCTCCTTCCCCACCGCCTCGTGCCCTTACTATCCAAACTCGATCGTCCTCCACTAAGTCCCAGGTAGCATCCACCCGCCCTGAACCTCCCACTTCCTCCCCGCCAGCTCGGCCTCCTCGACCTGAAGGCGCCGACCCCAAAAGAAAAAGGAGCCCCAAGGGCAAGGATGTTGTGGACAAGGGAAAATTCCAACCTCCCCAGGAGAAGGATGAGGCCCCGCGCATGAAGCAACTGAAGGTTGGACACCAAGGCAAGGGCAAAGAAACTGAAGCCCAAACCTCTCAAGGCAAAGGAAAAGGGATTGATCCCCAGTCCCTACCGAGTGCCTGGCTTCCTGCCCCGATGCTCCACGGGGGTCCACTGCTGGAAACGGCCTCTCTGAGGGACTTTGGAGATGGTGAGGGCGGCTACGTGGCGGATGCATTAGGGAGAACCATGTTACTCCCTAATGACATGGATGAGCTGAGGAGAATGAGGATGCAGGAGGTCTTTCTCAGCACTAAGAGATACTTGGGCATGGTAAGATTTCTTGAGACCTAATACTTCGTTCACCTCTTACCACTGATTTGTTATTAACTACACGCTCATCCTTCCTGACAGGCTCTCCAGGCAACCTACAGGATGGAGGAAGAGGTGAATAACAGGAGCAAGGCGGCCGAGAATGAGCGCAAGAAGCGCATTATGGCCTCGAAGACTCTCGAATCTTCTGAGGAAGAGCTTACCAAGGTCAAGGCCGACCTAGTAATAACTACCCGCGAGAGGGATAACGTTTCGGCGGGTCTGGCCAGCGCCCAGAAACAGGCCGAGGACCAAACAAAACGTGTACTGGAAGCCGAGGACCAGTTGCGGATAGCCAAAAGCCTGATCGAGGATTTAAACAAGCAGCTGGCCGCGGCTGTGCATGAAAAAGGGGTGGCCGAATATGCCCGTGATGAAGCCGTACGGGCTAAGCAGGAGGCTGAGTTTGCTAGAAACGAAGTAGAGGCTGCCAAGAATTCGGCCGAGGATGACGGCTACAACCTGGGGGTAGCTGAAACCCAGGCCACCCTCAAGGCGCAGATTCCCGGAGTATGCAGGTTTTATTGCTCCCAGGTCTGGGAAGAAGCACTAAAGCAAGCTGGGGTAGATGCTTCATCCACTTTGTGGAAGGCGGAGAGCATATTCTACCCGGTGGCCATCCGCGAGGTCTCCTCTTCCAATCCCGTGGCTACGGAGGATCAACACGAGGAGGAGGTCGCCCCGCTGGAAGACTCACAGGCAAGCGGCTCCGCCGGCAAGGCGCCCAAAGGGGGAGAACTTCAGGATGTGAGAGTAAAGTCCCAGCACACGGATCCTGAAGCCCCTGAAGAGGTTTCGGAGCCCCCGGCTGGCATTCAGGTGCCCAGTACAGAGGATCCAATTACACTTGCACAGCCGCCACAGGCCATTCCCGTTACTGTGGTCCCTCATAGTACCAGTGTTGGCCCTGCTCAGTCTTCCTTAGAAGAAACCGCTATTCCAGGCATCGAAGCTGATCCCACCTCCGAAAATGCAACCGACAAACAAGCAGAAAAGTAGAAGCCTTGATTGGGCTGTTGTATTTATCTCTATTTGAACGATTAGCTTGTCTCTTTTCCTTTCGCAAACTTCCTAATTGATCGATAGTTCTCAAGCATTTGAACGTGTATATGTATGAAGTCTTATTTTTGTGGTTACATCGTTATCCGCCCTTGTTAATACACACTATTTGCCTATAAACTCTGCGCTGATTTATTTTAACATGTACAAATAACTATGCATGCAAGATATTTATCACTATGTTCCCCAAACTCTAATTTACTTGCGCCCACAGAGGACTGAGATTCATTTCTAACCTTTGTTTTTGCGAAGATATAAGCATCATTTTCGCCATTATGCAGAGTAGCTAAATTTTGCTCAGTGCCTAGTTTTCCTCATCCAAAACTCAGTTTCCCACATCCAGGTGGTTGGTTTCCCCAGAGGCTTGAGTCCGAGGACTATGCAACGCCTTGGTTCTGTCCGAAACCTAGTTTTCATTTCATCCAGGTAGTTGGTTTCCCCTGAGGCTTGGGTCCGTGGACCATGCAATGCCTTGGTTCTGTCCAAAACCTAGTTTTCATTTCATCCAGGTAGTTGGTTTCCCCTGAGGCTTGGGTCCGTGGACCATGCAATGCCTTGGTTCTGTCCAAAACCTAGTTTTCATTTCATCCAGGTAGTTGGTTTCCCCTGAGGCTTGGGTCCGTGGACCATGCAATGCCTTGGTTCTGTCCAAAACCTAGTTTTCATTTCATCCAGGTAGTTGGTTTCCCCTGAGGCTTGAGTCCGAGGACTATGCAATGCCTTGGTTCTGTCCAAAACCTAGTTTTCATTTCATCCAGGTAGTTCGTTTCCCCTGAGGCTTGGGTCCGTGGACCATGCAATGCCTTGGTTCTGTCCAAAACCTAGTTTTCATTTCATCCAGGTAGTTGGTTTCCCCTGAGGCTTGGGTCCGTGGACTATGCAATGCCTTGGTTCTGTCCAAAACCTAGTTTTCATTTCATCCAGGTAGTTGGTTTCCCCTGAGGCTTGGGTCCGTGGACCATGCAATGCCTTGGTTCTGTCCAAAACCTAGTTTTCATTTCATCCAGGTAGTTGGTTTCCCCTGAGGCTTGGGTCCGTGGACCATGCAATGCCTTGGTTCTGTCCAAAACCTAGTTTTCATTTCATCCAGGTAGTTGGTTTCCCCTGAGGCTTGAGTCCGAGGACTATGCAATGCCTTGGTTCTGTCCAAAACCTAGTTTTCGTTTCATCCAGGTAGTTGGTTTCCCCTGAGGCTTGGGTCCGTGGACCATGCAATGCCTTGGTTCTGTCCAAAACCTAGTTTTCATTTCATCCAGGTAGTTGGTTTCCCCTGAGGCTTGAGTCCGAGGACTATGCAATGCCTTGGTTCTGTCCAAAACCTAGTTTTCGTTAGCACCGGAACTTGGTTGTAAGGGGGTTAGCTCTTCGGCCAAGCCCCTAGAATCATTCGCGTGATTAACGCTGACAAACGTAGCCCCTAATCAATAAGCACAGCCCCTAGCGGGACTTTACGCTGGAGTTGGAACTTGGTTTTAAGGGGGTTAGCCCCTCGGCCGAGCCCCTAGGCAAAGAATTTAATTTCTAACGAGACCTTATACTAGAACTTTATAACCCACGGTTATAAATACCGCCGGAGTTCTCCCGACTCACCGCCTATACCAACGCACAAGCCTTCCCACAGACGGCGCCAATTGTGGGGACACGATTCGTGGCGGACCGTAAGGTTGTTGGGTTCGCACGCAAGAAGGCCCCAAACAATATCATTTGTAGAGCGTGGGTTTGAAAGGCTAGGCCTTGATCGTCGAGCGGTGGGTTTTTCGTGGAGTTCGTACGTGTATACGCTACGTTCACCCATGGAGTCTTTCTCCTGGAGGTGGGCTGGGAGGCTCTGGTTTTTGGCCATTTTTCCCAGCCCCTCCTTTAGTGCCCCTACCTTTTTATTATATAGTCCGTCCTGATTGATCCTGACCCTCCACTTGTAGGTTAGGCAGGAGCTTATCTCTGTACCCATCCCATCAACTGACCCGCCTAACTTTCTATTAGTTGCATGGATCGAAGCTTACACCGTCCAAAACGTCTTTTCTCATTAATCAGTTCTGGGTTTTGGCCAGGGCATTTATTGGGGAGGGGACGCATTTTCCTCGGTCCAGCTCTCATACCCTGCTTCCCTATGGGCCCCATTCCATCCATATCCCCTTGAAGGGGGCCGGTTGGGGGTTACCCCCACCAAAGTGTTGGTCTCCCTACTGGAGCTTTGGAAGGCCGAGGGCAGGGTAAGATCTCAACTGTTCCCCCTGCTGCCCTGGCCACTGATCATTCGTCCTCGGCACGATGCCTCCTCGGCACAGGCCCTGGACCCAGATAGAGTTTGGGCCGGATTGCAGACCTCTCGGACCCACAATTACCTTTTTTTTTTTTTTTTTTTTGAGTGTAATGGAAGCGTTACTTAGAAGTACTACCAAATCCCCCAACTTAAGAGAAAAACCTATAGCAAAGTTTTTAGTTTTTACTTGGAAGTACGACCAAGTGTTACTTAGAAGTACACCTTAAACCTATTAGCAAAGTTTTTACTTAAATCCAAGCTAGATGAGAAAAATCATGTTTTTTTCAAAAGAAAAGTAGCTAATAAGTTATATGGTGATGATGCAACTGACGATACTTACATGCTCGAGATGATACTTACGAAACAAAAACAAAGAAAAAACCCTAGGAGAGTACCGGCGTGGTATCGGCCAAAGACTCTCCGAAAGTTAAGTCAAAAAATCTTTCACAACTCTAGAGTACCAGAGCTGGGGTAAATTATGCGTACCTTGTATTCTGAGAGCCTTTGGGTTTTTATAATAGTGTAGAATCAACCTCCGTTTCTTGCATAGGAAGACGTTTCCTTATGGTGAAGATCATCATTAAAGGATGTATATTACAGGATTCTCCTCATGTTAAGATTCTATTCATATTGGGACACTATCGACTAGAGTTAATTATGGGACGCAAGTTGTTTCCAATTAGGATTACTTGGAGGTTACTTAAACCATGTGGATGCCACGTGGCCTTGAGATCCGTCCACCTTGCGTCTGTGCATCTTGGATCTGTCCACTGTTAGCCCACTGGTCCAGCACCGTCAAGTTTATTTAAATGGACCCATTGTCCCTAATTTTACCCTCTTCATATGGTAAGGATATACTATATATAATGCATAAAGTTCAAACAAGATGAGTGATAAGGAGAATTGGGATTTGAATTCTTCTTTCCTTTTTCTTTTTTTTTTCATTGTTTTTATTATTATATGTAGGAATTCCCTCTAGTTGTTTTAACAATAAAATTATCAAAAAAGAAAAAGAAAAAAAGAGAGGGAGATAATAGTCTAGTGATAATGGTATCATTTATGATGCCTATGTGGCTCAGGAGAATTGGAGTACAACATATACCATTATGATGATATAAAGATATAAGTAGGGGGATTGTAATACTTGAGATTGTCTGGATGTGGATTGGTATTAGGTTGGATATGGGTATGTGTTGTGCGGTTGTGTGATGAGTTCTACATCAAGTATTTACTAGATTGACTTAAGCTATATAAGTGATCATGAGAAACCCTAATGTAATTGACAATCTCTATTAGGGCATATCATAGAAGTGGCTAGTCTTGACAAAAACATAGACAGAACAACTTATAGAATCAATTAAATTTAGTGCATCCCCTTCCAAAATCACATTATAGGAGCTTTCATCCTTCATTTTCTAGATTAGTACCTCAAAAATGACAAACTAGGGTCCATCAATGCCATATGATTAGAAATAAAGGTTTCAACAAACGTGTTTTGTATGAATATTAGGGACGGACCTAGGTGGGGGGCCAAGGGGCCCGGGCCCCCCTAGGTCCCTTTTTTTTTTTGTTTAGTTATTATATGTTTAATTTTTGTAGTTGAGCCCTCCTTCCAAAACCTTAGATCCCCTTTTCTTCAATAAGCCTATCTAACCTCATCCAAATAGTAATTGTCAAATCCAAAAACTTAACAAAATCAATAAAAACATTCACAATGGTCATTGTATTTTAGCAAAAAAAAAAAAAAAAAAAAAAAAAAACTATTTTACTACTAAAAAACAAAAAAATCATGTATTATTGGAGAAGTTAAAACTAAATTTTTTGCAATTATAGTAAACTGGTATAGATACCAGTTGACTGTAGCAAGTTGTTAAAATTAAAATACGATATTTTATTAACATTATATCTTTTCTTTCAATTAAAAAACTCAAATTCTTCGTCTTCCATTATTATTTTAATAAGTTGTTTATATTATTTTAGATGAAGTGATAATAAAAAAATAAAACATTTGATATTGGATGTATTGTAAAGTGAGGTGGTAAAATAGATAAAGTAACTTTTTGAGGTGTTACACTTCCTTAATTGATATAGATTTGATTCAATTTTTTAGATTTGGTAAATTTACACCGTCATGTTACCATGTTAGTTCACTACAAAATCAACCGATCCAAATCAAACAAATCCAGAAGTAATTAGCTCCCAACACTTCATTATATTACATTTCATGAAAAAACAAAATGGATCCTCATTCCTCAATTTATATTCCTTGTGGTTGTCAAATGTAAACAAGACATCAGAGAAGAACCAGGAAAAAAGGAAAGCACATAGTAAACAAAGTGTCCAAGCATAGCCTAGCCGTATCTGGTGTCTTAGTCATGGATTTTTGTGCCTTCTTCGGAGCAAGGAAATCGTAAGACTTGTGCATGGTGCAAAACGATGTTGCCTCCAGTTGTTTTTGCCCCCAAGAAATACCTAAACAAAGGTGTTTTGATTTTGAATTCCAACTTTGACTAATCGGTGCAAAGAGCAAGCGTGGAGAATTCCTATACTGCCACCTACCAATTCCGTCCCTGTTCATATATGGTAGAAAACTCCGTTCTTTAAGTTACAGATTTTGTCTCAGTATCTAGCTAGGAATAAATGGATCTTTGTATATTTACCAAGATTAATATTTTGCTCTGAAAATTTATAGTAATTTATTATATGAAAAAGGAAAAAAATATACATACTAACATACAACATTCTGGTTCATGATTATGAAAATAGTCTGGTTGAGGTTTTTATTTTTATTTTTATTTATTTATATTTATTTTATAATTATTTTTATTTGCATCACTCTGCAGGGTTATTTGTTCTATGAATCTATTTTTCAAATTGGACTTTTAAATATTTTTGTATGAGGCAAATTGTTTGGCTTTCAAAAACCGTGATATAAATTAAAGTGTACATTAAGTATTTAACCCACCAACTTGTTACAGTCTACCCTAACTTTACTTGCTTGGGTTTTGGATTTTCCTGTGTTGATGATCTCTTGATGGATACTAAATTTTATTTGAAACTCGGTTTGAGCAAGATTTATATATGTTGTCATAATTTTTAACTTAAATAGTAGTATGATCCAACTTATTCGTTAATAGTTTAAAAATATATGAACTTTTTAAATTTTGATCTTTTGAGACTGGACTTAATTTTTTTATTTATTTTTAATTTCACTTATATAAGTAAACATTTTTGTTTTATATAATTTAATAGTCACAATAATGGAAGAAAATAAAATAGGGTTAATATTTTCTACTGACATTGTTAGAAAAAAAGGTGTTTATTAGAATTTATTTATTTTTAATTTGACTTATAAAAGTAAACATTTTTGTTTTATATACTTTAATAGTCACTATAATGGAAGAAAATAAAATAGGGTTAATATTTTCTACTCATATTGTTAAAAAAAAGGTGTTTATTAGAATTTATGCATCCCTTTTAAATAATGAATTGTTAAAAAAAACAATTACCATTTTAAACAAAATAAACAGGATGATAGCGATGAAATTGCAGAGACAAGCCGACCATTTATATGGTATAGTCAATAGTATGCTTTATTACATGTTCCTCATGCCAAAAACAGAACGTCAATGGAGCCGCCACGGTGTTCAGCACTGACCCTACCATTAACTGAGATATCAACTCGGCTGAACAAAAAGAATTATATATATATATATATATTTATATTATTTTCTTTTTTTGAGCTTTGTAAAGACAAATTTGATCCTATTTATTATAGTGTGTCTATTTTAATTTTACTTTGCCCTTTCATCCAGTGAAGATCCAAAGGACAAGCATGATCGACAATCCTTACTAAAAAAGAAAAAACGGTGTCACCCAGGTAATAAAACGTATAGTACTTTTTTTTTTTTCTTTTTCTTTTTCTGAATAGTTAACAAAACTTGTCAAACATAAGTTAACAATAATTCTCTTTTTATGTGATTTTTATGTGGTGACAACTTCACCTAAAATTCAGCTTGGGTGAAGTAGGTAGGTATTTTTACTATTTTTTGTTTTCGTTCTTGTTTTTCAGAGGAAAAGTAGGGTAGTTGGGTTAATTATGGTTACTATTCATAATTGGAACCAAATGTGATAAGATCCAAAAATTATATTTCCTTCGTCTCAAATTGTTTAACCTAGTTAGAAAAATCCATTATTTAGGAAAACATCATTAACTACCATATCTCTTTGAAAAAAGTTAGAAATTTCATAAATTACTCTTAAACAAATTTGTTTTTCTTTGTTGAAGGTTGTTTTTTATTTATTTAATAAATTTGAATAAAGATGGCATGTATAATGGATTTCAAAATTTAGGTTTTTAATTTAAAAAAATGCTCCCACAAATAAATTAAGGGCATAAAGAAGATATTAGTAAATTAATGGTGTTTGACTTTTCAAATAGAACATAATTTTGGGACATCCTAAAATGAAATACGGGCCAAGCAATTTGGGACGGAGAGAGTACTAATTTAGATACTTTCTTCTTATAGAAAAATACTAATTTAGATACTTAGATACTTGGTGGGTTTCATAAGATGAAACTCTCCCTCTCCCAAAAAAAAAAAAAAAAAAAAAAAAAACCTCTATATGTTACCATATAGAAGATGAGATTTTATATACACTCTTTTGAATAATGTGGGATAATTACATATTTTTTTTACATAAAAAACACACACACACAAAGAAGTTTACAATATTATTATTAGACTTTGACATGAATGTGAATTTAGTTATTTGCTTCCATTTAAACAATTAACCTCTTGGACATTAGATTTGTATCTAATCAAACACTTTGTTAGTATTTTCTATTAAAGTTTAGTGGATTTAATTGCGTGTTATTCTCATAATTTTTGTTACATCATCAAAAATTTTGAAACGTAATTATTATGATATGCACATCATATGATCAAATTTGGTAGACTTTAAAAAATTTTTATTTATCACAAAGCTAATATTCAGTGGATTAATTTTTCAAATCAAAAGTCTAATGAACAAATTTTCACTCATATTAAAGTACAAAAAGTAACATTCATAGTTCCTTTTAACTATTGTGCGCACAAACCTGATAAATCGTGGATCACTAGTCAAACCGCACGGTCAATTAAAATTAAAAAATGGATATAATTTTTTAAAAAGTATTAAAAAGTGATAATTCATATGATAATAAACTATATGAAACATTCACACTAAAATATATCTAACCACCTTATTTTAGAGAGAAAAAGATATAACCACGTTATGGTATATGTGGGGCCCAAATGATTCATAGGCCAGGCCCATCTACCTGGGGAGCACCAAAAGGCCCAAGCCGAGGAGGTCTATGGCCCGAGTTCAACGAAATAGCCTTAGGGTACCGCCGAGGGTAGTACAGTCCTCGGCAGACCCAAAGTTCCCCCTCAAAGGGAAGGGTAAAAACGGTATAAGACCGGAACACGGAAGAAAGATCCGAAGTATCCAGAGAAAGCTGCTGTTATTGTCATTTAATGCTCTGAACCTGACAGAGCCGCATTCTTAGGCTTCTACGACCACCCCAACGACTTTGAGTGCAAGTTGATGGGACAAATATCAACCTGGGAAATGCTGACCCTATACGTGGACGAAGGACAGCAAACACACGGGAATATAAAAGAAAAGATGAGAAACCTAAAGAGGGGGCTGGGAAAAATGGCCAAAAACCAGAGCCTCCCAGCCCACCTCCAGGAGAAAGACTCCATGGGTGAACCTAGCATAGACACGTACGAACTCCACGAAAAACCCACCGCTCGACGATCAAGGCCTAGCCTTTCAAACCCACGCTCTACAAATGATATTGTTTGGGGCCTTCTTGCGTGCGAACCCAACTACCTTACGGTCCGCCACGAATCGTGTCCCCACAATTGGCGCCGTCTGTGGGAAAGGCTTGTGCGTTGGTATAGGCGGTGGCTCGAGAGAACTCCGGCGGTATTTCTAACCGTGGGTTATAAGGTTCTAGTATAAGGTCTCGTTAGAGACTAAGTTCTTTGGCGAGGGGCTAACCCCCTTAAAATCAAGTTCCAACTCCAGCGTAAAGTCCTGCTAGGGGCTATGCTTGTTGATTAGGGGCTACGTTTGTCAGCGTTGATCACGCGAATGGTTCTAGGGGCTTGGCCGAGGAGCTAACCCCCTTTACAACCAAGTTCCAGTGCTAATGAAAACTAGGTTTTGGACAGAACCAAGGCATTGCATGGTCCTCGGACCCAAGCCTCAGGGGAAACCAACTACCTGGATGAATGGAAAACTAGGTTTTGGACAGAACCAAGGCATTGCATGGTCCTCGGACCCAAGCCTCAGGGGAAACCAACTACCTGGATGAATGGAAAACTAGGTTTTGGACAGAACCAGGGCATTGCATGGTCCTCGGACCCAAGCCTCAGGGGAAACCAACTACCTGGATGAATGGAAAACTAGGTTTTGGACAGAACCAAGGCATTGCATGGTCCTCGGACCCAAGCCTCAGGGGAAACCAACTACCTGGATGAATGGAAAACTAGGTTTTGGACAGAACCAAGGCATTGCATGGTCCTCGGACCCAAGCCTCAGGGGAAACCAACTACCTGGATGAATGGAAAACTAGGTTTTGGACAGAACCAAGGCATTGCATGGTCCTCGGACCCAAGCCTCAGGGGAAACCAACTACCTGGATGAATGGAAAACTAGGTTTTGGACAGAACCAGGGCATTGCATGGTCCTCGGACCCAAGCCTCAGGGGAAACCAACTACCTGGATGAATGGAAAACTAGGTTTTGGACAGAACCAAGGCATTGCATGGTCCTCGGACCCAAGCCTCAGGGGAAACCAACTACCTGGATGAATGGAAAACTAGGTTTTGGACAGAACCAGGGCATTGCATGGTCCTCGGACCCAAGCCTCAGGGGAAACCAACTACCTGGATGAATGGAAAACTAGGTTTTGGACAGAACCAAGGCATTGCATGGTCCTCGGACCCAAGCCTCAGGGGAAACCAACTACCTGGATGAATGGAAAACTAGGTTTTGGACAGAACCAGGGCATTGCATGGTCCTCGGACCCAAGCCTCAGGGGAAACCAACTACCTGGATGAATGGAAAACTAGGTTTTGGACAGAACCAAGGCATTGCATGGTCCTCGGACCCAAGCCTCAGGGGAAACCAACTACCTGGATGAATGGAAAACTAGGTTTTGGACAGAACCAAGGCATTGCATGGTCCTCGGACCCAAGCCTCAGGGGAAACCAACTACCTGGATGAATGGAAAACTAGGTTTTGGACAGAACCAGGGCATTGCATGGTCCTCGGACCCAAGCCTCAGGGGAAACCAACTACCTGGATGAATGGAAAACTAGGTTTTGGACAGAACCAAGGCATTGCATGGTCCTCGGACCCAAGCCTCAGGGGAAACCAACTACCTGGATGAATGGAAAACTAGGTTTTGGACAGAACCAAGGCATTGCATGGTCCTCGGACCCAAGCCTCAGGGGAAACCAACTACCTGGATGAATGGAAAACTAGGTTTTGGACAGAACCAAGGCATTGCATGGTCCTCGGACCCAAGCCTCAGGGGAAACCAACTACCTGGATGAATGGAAAACTAGGTTTTGGACAGAACCAAGGCATTGCATGGTCCTCGGACCCAAGCCTCAGGGGAAACCACCTACCTGGATGAAATGAAAGCTATGAGGAAAGCCAAGCTTTGGGCGGGGGTCTGGCGTGCATCGCACAGCGTTCAACAGTTATCCTGGTTAGTCCCAAGAGTTTGATTTGTTAAGGATTACCATGGTTATACTTGATAATACTTGCGAGTTTAAATTAGTAGGAACCTGTGTTAAAGCATTTTTTCTGCCTGGAATATCCTTAAGGGCAAGCTTATATTTGATACTCATGCATAAGGTAGTTGTTAGAGAAGAAAGATATGTATAGAGCAATAGACACATATTTTATTAAGACAAACGAATAGTACAGTGTACAATAAAAAGCTGAAACAAGCTTATACTAGGGCTGACTACATAAGAAAAGGAAAATACAAGCAAGTGGGGAGAAGGCCATGGGGGCAGCTCAGAGGAGAGGTCGGCTACTGTGCCAGGTTATTGTCTAAGGAAACTATTCCTTGACACTCCTACATGCCCATAACTCAGGCAGCCAAAGAACCTGACCTCAAGCTAACACCATCTACCGAAAAGGTGCAGAGAGCCGGAAGTTGGGAAGCCACTGCAAAAATTTGCCGGCCGCAGAGTAGACAGTGCTGATGGTGGAAATTCCTTCCGCGGACATACCAAAAATCTGGCATGACCAGAACCTGCTTCGGATTTTGACTAGAAGAGGGGGAAACATCCTTTTCCCTCTGTCGAAGTGAAAATTTCTCTTGAATTTATGCATCTTTGGCCCGTGCGTCACTCCTTCGAGCCTCGGGAGGATGCGGTGTTCCTGCGGTGAAGAAAGCTCTTTTTCCCTAACCCTCGCCTCAGACATGATTTCCTGAAGGAGGAAGCTAAAGGGTTTGTGCATAGGCAAAGCAACTTTCTCCCCTATTTATTTGAAAAGATAAGGTAGTAGCATTAAAATCACGCAGCGTCCCAAGGAACGCTACAGACAAAGTGTCTCTGGCTCGATTTCCAACGTCGTCTACAACCCTGAAGATAGAGGAGTCTCGAGAAGGCGCACCTCGAATACTGGGACGCCCAGAAAGTATCGCGTGACCTGAGAATACGGAAATACCCCCTAAATTTTGGACCTAGTCAACTAACGGCCCAGGCCCAATTTAGCACAAGGGCCCGGGGGCGGAACCTAGGTCTTGCATGGTCCTCGGACTCAAGCCTATGGGGAGTCCAAGTATAAAAGATAAAAATTACAAGTGTTGGACAGAACCTAGGCCTTGCATGGTCCTCGGACCTAAGCCTCTGGGGAAACCAAATATTTGGATAAGAAAAGGTTTGAATCTCATAAGATGGGCTACTTGATAAAAACGCCAAGTCCCTTCGTCTACGGCTTGAACACCATAGGAGGTTAAGGCCAATAAGGGGGTAGGGAAGGTGGTAGAATACCCCAGCATTCAGCCGTATAAGGGAGTTGTTCATTTAGTGAGCGATACATTTTCAAACATTTACTCCTCACACGACATCAAACCTTCGTTTTTCTCCTCGGCGATCATGAGGTAAAAACTACTTTTCACTGGTCGGCCTTATCATGCCGAGTACTTCTATTAACGTTATGGTGATATCCTTTTCATTGTTATTAAGTATTTTGGGTCTTAATCATTATCGGTTTAAACGCTATATCATTGTGCCGAGCAGTGCTTGCAAATTTATGAAAACGTAAAGACATAACATGCGAAATAAGGAAAACAACAATCTTTATTAATGTGAAGAATTGCTACAACATACAAAAAGGGGCTCAAACCAGCCTGTACAAAATGAGAACTGTCTAAGCAACAAGTACAACCGTAGTACAGATAAATAAACTGTCAGGCGCCTCCTAGACTCGTCTTCGAAAGTTTCTCCAATCTCTGCCTCTTCGCTGCTCGTATTAAGAGGGAAACTCACTTCAAAAAGAAAAAAGGATGAAGAAGAGAGAAATAGTAAGGAAGAAATCAATAAAGAAGATGGAGGATGTGAAGGAAGAAAATGGAGGACATGAGTAAAAGAAGGAGGAGAAGAGGAGGGAGAGAGATGAAGAAACAAAGAGAGGAACAAAAGATAGAAAAGAAGCAACACCAGGGCGGAACTGGTGCTGGGAAGACTATAAGGAGAGGGTGGGGGAGGACACCGGGGAGCAAAAGAGGGAGAAACAGAAGCATTAAACCCCTGCCTCAGCCCTGACCCCTAACACGCCGGTGCCATATTAGGTACGCTCATGAGGAGCCGGATGGTAACGATCTTGGGTGTCCTCGACTCAGTCACGTCGAAAATTCGACATGACGAGCCCCTGCTTCGGATTTTGGCTAAAAGAAAGGCTAGACAGATCTTAAGCCTGCGCCACCCTTGCCCTGACCGAGCCATTTCAAGTTTTTTCAGAATGTGTTGTTTGGAGGAGTGTGGTTTCTTCATCATTGGTTATGAAACGTATATCACGATTTAGTGTATAAGCCCGTGGGTAGAATGGACCCTAAGGGAGACCAAGTATTTCAGAGTCGCAGGGGGATGAAAAGGAATTCTCTAAAAGCAAATAACCTCCTTCTGTCCTACTTATACCGAGGGCGGAGCGGGGGGCATTTAATAGGTTCAAATCTCCAAAGGAATCAGCAAACCCCAAACACGCCGTTTCCACTTCTCTACCTCATCCAAATAAACCGTCGAATTAAAGTGGTCTCGTAAATAGTGGTCATTCAAAGCGCGTTCTGGATACCCCAAGCGATAAGAACGCATCGAGCGCGAAATTAAAGACTGTCCCGTGGACCGGTGCACCTCTTGGGCAGATGAAGAGCCGCCAGCATTATTAAGGGGCCGAATTAATTGGGCCGTAATAAAAGGTCCGGCATCACCAAAACCCCCCTTTCCAACCCAGAGGTTGGACAGCCGGGTTTTGAGGGGCTATTGTGGGGCCCAAATGATTCATAGGCCAGGCCCATCTACCTGGGGAGCACCAAAAGGCCCAAGCCGAGGAGGTCTATGGCCCGAGTTCAACGAAATAGCCTTAGGGTACCGCCGAGGGTAGTACAGTCCTCGGCAGACCCAAAGTTCCCCCTCAAAGGGAAGGGTAAAAACGGTATAAGACCGGAACACGGAAGAAAGATCCGAAGTATCCAGAGAAAGCTGCTGTTATTGTCATTTAATGCTCTGAACCTGACAGAGCCGCATTCTTAGGCTTCTACGACCACCCCAACGACTTTGAGTGCAAGTTGATGGGACAAATATCAACCTGGGAAATGCTGACCCTATACGTGGACGAAGGACAGCAAACACACGGGAATATAAAAGAAAAGATGAGAAACCTAAAGAGGGGGCTGGGAAAAATGGCCAAAAACCAGAGCCTCCCAGCCCACCTCCAGGAGAAAGACTCCATGGGTGAACCTAGCATAGACACGTACGAACTCCACGAAAAACCCACCGCTCGACGATCAAGGCCTAGCCTTTCAAACCCACGCTCTACAAATGATATTGTTTGGGGCCTTCTTGCGTGCGAACCCAACTACCTTACGGTCCGCCACGAATCGTGTCCCCACAGTATACTTAATGCAATGTTAATTTTTGAGAATTCTTTATTAAAGTAAGGATAAAGAGCTCAACAAATATTTTTTTAACAAAATATTGTAATGAGGATGTCCTACAAACCTACAGTATATAAATATACTGAGTAAATATTCAACAAATACTTAGATGATAAGCCATAAAAGAATATTGAATTTAACTTATTAAGAAAATATATAATCAAAAGATACAATTATAAAAAAGAAGAAGCATATATTAAGAATGTCAACACAATCCTATTGTATCTATGAAATAAATCATTATGATAAAATTTATATATAAAAAAAAACTGAAATAAAAATAATCTAAATAATTTTGAAATTTTATAAATTTTTTTATTAGAAATTATTATAAATTAAGAGATACAATTATGAAAATAATTGTAAATAAATCATGAATGATATATTAAATCATTAAACAATATTAGGGATTTATTGTGAAATGTTGTTGTTGTTGTTGTTTTTTTTTTTTTTTTTTTTAATTAATTAATTTTTTTATTTTTTACTTATTGTAAGTTGCCAATAGGCAATAGTTGACTCATGTCACTCAGCTGGCATATTTTGATATTTTCAATAAAGATATTTAAAGTTCGAATTTTTCTTTTTCATTGTAACTATCGAATTATATTAAAAAAAAAAGACTTATTGTAGCTCATAGAGTATTGTTACAAATATGACAATAAAATATTTTATATATTGGATGTACACACGCACATTTGATTTGATGACTAAAATTAGAGATTTTGAGTAGTAATAAAAATGTTAAAGTTTCAAATAATTGTTGATGTTGTGTTTGCTAATGACAGTTTTTATATACAATATGACAATTTAAAGGGTAGAGATCATTAATGACATGATTGCACAAGGAATGAATATGAGAACATCTTATGATTAGAACAATTATGATAACTATTTAAGCACAAAAAGAATGAGAGATTGATATATTGAATTTTTTTAGAGAAAGGGATTATTTTTAAATTTTATAGGGTTTTTTTTTTTTTTTTTTTTTTTTTTTTTTTTTGTAAACCTTAAAATTTTATAGTTGTTATGTAAATAGAGAGAATTGTTTGTTTGATATATTAAAATTTAATAATATTATTGAACTCTCTGAAACTAAATTGAAATAATCAATAAATAAAACTGAAATTTGACATAATTTTATATTTTAAGAAAAAGAAAAAATACATTTTTTTCCTTATTTTATTTTATTTTATCCTCTAAAAAAGAAAGAAAGAAAAAGAGATAGATATTTTTTATTGGAAAAAAAATAAAAGAAAGGTTTTAAAAAAAAAATTAAAAAAAAAAAAGAAAAAAGAAAAAGAAATGCATCTTTGAAAGAGTTCACATTCCACAATTTTGTATCTCACGTGTTTGCCTTCACCGCCACCAATCCCACAAGTCACATGGTTACTCAATGTTAAAGTGAAACAAATACATATAGTGTCATTTAAAAAGTGCAAAATATCTAAGTCGTGTTTAGGTAATTCAACTCATGGGTCATATTGGACTTTCCACTCTTTTCACTTTTGCACACTGGTCCTTCATTTCAGGATACTTTTTCCTTTTCTTGACTGGTTCCTATCTCTGTTTTCATGTCTGTTCATTCACTGTATCAAAGTTCAATTCCGGAAAATGTTATAGACACAAAAAAAGAAAAATAGCTCATAATTTTTGTCATAATTTATTACGTGTTAAGTGGTGAAAAATAGAAATATATATGGACAATTTTATTCTTACTTCTTACTACTGGTTACGAGACCAGTCGTGACAAAAATTATACTAGATTTTTTTTGTCCCCTTAACCTAACTCTTCAATTCCACGTTGAGCTGATGAAAAATGAGAAAATTTATCTTATTATTATCAGATTACTAGATCTTAAACCAACTTTATTACCATAAAAAAGAAAATTAAACCAACTTCTTCCTGACACTTGTACCTTACGCCTTCCAATGAACCCTGTTCTGTAATATAGAAAGAGAAAAAACAAAAAGTGTCCAAAAATTTCAACTCCATAAATTTTTTTAAATTTGAAATTTCTGATTTTTATTGTGGTTTTGTATTTTTCATCTTCAAATCCCTTGAGGGTTTGGTTTCTCCATTAATATAAAAGGATATTTGTATACCCCCTCTTCTCTCTGCCCCAATGCCTCTCGCACTGTGAAAAAAATATTCATTTCCTAGCCACCTTATCTCTCTCTCTTTCTCTCTTTGGTTTAGCCTCTCCCTCACTCCCTTATCTGTGTCTCTCTTCATGTTCTCCTCTTGAAAAAAAACCAAGTCTTGGGTTTTTCTTGAAGGGACCTAAAGAGAGACATGGAGGCTGTTCTAAAGGCCAAAGGGCTTCTCTCTCTGCCACCAAACCCCAAAGCCAGGGTTTTTCAATCATCACAGGGCTTAAAGCATAGATTTTTCACACCCAAACCAAAACCCTTTGGTGGGTTTTCTCTATCTTCAAATGGGTTACAAAAACTCGGTGCGTTTGAATCAAAAACTCATGGGTTTTCCCATAAAGGTGGGAACTTGTTTGTCTGCAGAGCTGAGGCTGCTGCTGCAGCTGATGGGCAGCCAGTATTTACTGGTGAGGTAGAAATTGAGAAGCCAAAGATATTGGGTGTTGAGGTTACTACCTTGAAGAAGATTCTACCCCTTGGGTTGATGTTCTTTTGTATCCTTTTCAACTACACAATCCTCAGAGATACAAAGGACGTTTTGGTTGTGACAGCCAAAGGGAGTAGTGCTGAGATTATACCATTTCTGAAAACTTGGGTGAACTTGCCTATGGCTATTGGGTTCATGTTGTTGTACACCAAATTGGCTAATGTGTTGTCTAAGAAGGCCCTCTTCTATACTGTTATTCTTCCTTTCATTGCCTTCTTTGGGGCATTTGGGTTTTTCCTCTATCCTCTCAACAATTATATCCACCCTGAGGCCTTTGCTGATAAGCTTCTCAACATACTTGGCCCGAGGTTCCTTGGTCCTCTTGCTATTATGAGGATCTGGTCCTTCTGTTTGTTCTATGTCATGGCTGAACTTTGGGGGAGTGTGGTGGTTTCAGTTCTGTTTTGGGGTTTTGCCAATCAGGTAATTCAATTTTCACAAGAATTATATGTAATAAATATTCTGCATGATTTTATTTATTTATTTTTATTTTTATATAAATTATTTTCTTTTAGATTCCGGTATTGATTTTGATGTGAGAACGATGGCTTTTGATATAGTATATGATTTATTATATATAAAATTCAAGGTATCTTGTGTTAGAGCTTGCTAATTATTTCCTTCCTGCAGGCTGCTCAAACACTAAAGCATAACTCCCTATAGTTTGAACTTGGCAAGATGGATATTTCATATTAGTTACCTGTTTGATTAGGGTATTAAATTGTCTTTTTCTATCTACTCCTATGGGGGAAGGTCTAGGCTTTGGTGAATATCAGCATCTTTACATGGGTGTGTTTCAGATAAAAATCCTTGTAGAATACTAGTGCTTTCCTCATGAGATGGCTTTTTCTTGGAATATGAAATTGAAGGCCTTATCCAATAGTATATTCAATGATTACCGGATGTGTGATTTATCTGACTAGCTTTTTATTTTTTAAATTCCATGAACATTTTTTTTTTTTAAATTTTTTTATGTAGGCACTGGACAGGTAATTTTTTGCTACTTTAGAGATGGTTAATTTCCTGAGATTTAGAGGATGCTTGAAGGTTGGAATGATATTCCTAGGTTGTGTACAGTAGGATATCATATGTTACATGAATTTTATTTGCTAGATATGATAGATATGTTGATGATATTATCTCACTGGCAATTCTGCACCTAGTTCATGCCTCTAAATGATACTATAATTTGGGCAATTGTGAATGGTTCTTGTTTCTGCTTTTAACTTTGGACCTCAAACCGTTGGCTTCCAAGGCATGTCTTGCTGTCCGCATCAGTGTGGAAGTTTGATCTTGCTCTGAAGCAAAAGGCCCTGCCTTGGTGAGGTTCCACGTCATAAAAAAAGAAAAAAGGAGGAATAAGTTTTAGTATACTTTCTTGATGGTCACATAGTTCCTACCCTACTACTCTTGTTACGGTAGTAATTTATTTATAACGCTGCTGCTCTCCCTTGCAACTCTTGCTTATGGAATGATTTCGTTAGTTTTACCTTGCGCCTTGTATCTAAACCCTCTTTTCTTAGAAGGATTGCAGACCTTTTATGTCTTCATTAAACAAATTAAAAACATTCTTTTCTCTCACAGTACAAAAATTAATATGTTCTTAATTATACAAATAACTAGTATTTCCTACTCCCACTATATATTCCTTATCCAATATTATTAAGTGGTGGTTTTTGCCAATGAGCTCTAGCTCAGATGGCACTTCCTTCTTCCATAATAGTGGGATGGATGGTGAGGTCTTGGGTGGCCGTGGACTTACCAATTAAAAAAATGGTGGTTTCAAATATATGATTAATTAGTTGATGGACATTGAAAACAATGGTGGTTGACTCTAATATTCAAAAATACTCTTACAGTTGGTGATAAAGAGGCTACCGACAGGAATTTGTTCTGTTTACGAGTGCAAATTGTGTATATTTTGGACAAACTGAAGTGTAAAAGGGAACGATTTGAAAATTTCCTAGCAGTTTTCCTTTGAAAGTAGCTGTCACCATTTCTCATAATGTAAGCATTGCTCAAAATTTTTTTTTGATGAATTTGAGCATTAAAGTATTAATATAATACTTTGAGGTATCTGCTGGGAATCATGCCTCACGAAGTGGAGGTCTCTAGTTGAGTCTCTCATTACCCCTCCTCCCTTTGGGTCCAAACCTTGTTTTATTTTTATTTTAAAAAAAAAAGGGTACTTTGAGAAGATCAGCAAAAGGTTGTAACAGGAAGAAAAGAATTCAATCTTACAACTACATTCAAATTCTAAAAAATATTTTAATATTCACTTTATTTTCTAGCACTTAAAGAAGTCATTTTGATTAGTTCTTTGAGAATATCAAATGAATTCAATAGCATTGTATACATTTTTCTTTATATTACTTATAATGGTCTCTACCTTCCTTCCGTCAATCTGTAATCTATTGCTGGTTTTTTTGTGTAGATAACTACAGTTGATGAAGCAAAAAGATTTTATCCCCTGTTTGGTCTTGGGGCAAATGTTGCTCTTATATTCTCTGGTCGTACAGTGAAGTATTTCTCCAATTTGAGGAAAAATTTGGGTCCTGGTGTTGATGGTTGGGCCGTTTCTCTCAAAGGAATGATGAGCATTGTGGTGTTGATGGGGTTTGCAATCTGTTTCCTGTACTGGTGGGTGAATACTTATGTTCCTCTTCCAACCCGTAGCAAGAGTAAGAAGGTAATGTGCTGCTAGGAAACTCAAAATATATTTTTAAAATTTTTTATATTTCCCAGTTACATGTTGATCTTTTAGTCAACGTAAGGGTCTGTTTGTTGGCACTAATAGCTGGAAGTCATTTTAAGTCCCAAAAAGTAATTTTGGAAAAAGTTTCAAATTTGTGCTTTCGCAAAATGTGATTTTTATCAAATAAATGGGCCCAAAATTTATTTTGCAATGGGTTCTCAAACACACTCTCAGATTATGAGGGTATGCCCTTATCTTAAACTCAGTTTTTGAAGCCCAAAAACTTCAAATGACCAAGTACATGTGTGTTTGTTTGATGTCAAACGTTCATATTGTGCTGATTCTCCATTTATTTCTTTACTGCTGCTTAACATGGCACTCTTTCTTTACTATGGAACTAAGGGTCTGTTTGAATAGAACTTATTTTGCTGAAACTGAAAACTGAAAACTGAAAACACTGTAGCAAAATAATTTTTAAATGTGTGAATAGTGCTGTGGGACCCATTTTTAATGAAAAAATTGATAAAAAATGAAATTTGTGGGTCCGTGAACAGTGCATATATGCACTGTTCACTGCAGAAAGTCAATATTTGCGGTTACTGTTCATTGAACAGTAACCGCAATACCTCTAAAACGCGTGAAAACAAAAAAAGAAAAAGAAAAAAAAGAACAAAACGCAGCAGGGAAAACGTGGATGTGAATTAAGTTGAATACAAACACACACTAAATAGCCAGAAAGCTACTAAAATATGATATGTTTCATTACATCAATGTTGTTAATTGTTAAGCTTTCTGGGTATGTTAAACATAATGCTGATAGACAACAGTACATGTGCATGTGTAGACTAGATAGATCCCCCATAGTTAATATGGTTATCTATATGTTGATAGGTATTTTTTTCTTGTTGCAGGAGAAGCCCAAAATGGGGACAATGGAGAGCTTAAAGTTCTTGGTTTCTTCAAGATACATTAGGGATCTTGCCACTTTGGTGGTTGCATATGGTATTAGCATCAACCTTGTTGAGGTTACATGGAAATCTAAGCTCAAAGCTCAGGTAAACTAACAATGGGTTGTCCTGATCGTTGTCTCCCAATTAGCTTTTTAGTTAGTATCCTTCTTACTCTCTAAATTGTGCAGTTTCCAAGCCCAAATGAGTACTCTTCCTTTATGGGTGACTTCTCAACTGCCACTGGAATAGCTACGTTTACGATGATGTTGCTCAGCCAATATATATTTGACAAATATGGATGGGGAGTCGCTGCCAAGATCACACCCACAGTCCTGCTTCTGACAGGAGTTGGTTTCTTTTCTTTGATTTTATTTGGGGGTCCACTTGCACCTGGTCTTGCATCGATTGGGATGACTCCTCTTCTTGCAGCTGTATATGTGGGTGCCATGCAAAACATCTTCAGTAAGAGTGCCAAGTATAGCTTATTTGATCCTTGCAAAGAGATGGCTTATATTCCCTTGGACGAGGAAACCAAGGTTTGTACACTTTACTCGCTAGTCAGGGTTCTTAACATTGACCTAAATTGGTTTCAGTGATGTTAAGCAAATCTCGAAATAAAAACTCTTAATTAACTTAGGTTCTACGAATAAGAAAAGGGAAAAATTGTGTGAATCTTAAAATGTCATCAAATTGGGGAGATGTCAACATTTCTGAAAATTCATTAGAGTATATATTTTTCCAATTTTTGATTAATCATTGTAAGAAGTTATTCCAACTTCAATTTGCTAATATTCATCTTCTGAGGCTTACTTTGTTCACTTTGCCTATTTATTGCTTCCTATAGGTTAAAGGGAAGGCAGCAATTGATGTTGTTTGCAACCCATTGGGGAAGTCTGGCGGTGCTCTGATTCAGCAGTTTATGATCTTAACCTTTGGGTCACTTGCGAATTCAACTCCTTACCTTGGAGGGATACTTTTGGTGATCGTTCTTGCTTGGTTAGGAGCAGCCAAGTCTTTGGACACCCAGTTTACTGCATTACGACAAGAGGAAGAGCTTGAGAAGGAGATGGAAAGAGCGGCTGTCAAGATTCCAGTGGTGGCTGAAAATGCAACTGGGAATGGTTCTCTTGCAAGTGGCTCAGCACTGAACCCTACGACCAATGACTCCACAAGCAGTTCATCCGAAACCTCAGCCCCCCAAAATATTTAAAAATTTCTCTTCCATTGGGGTGCTGATCAGGAGAATAAGTGGAGCAGATGAGACGCAGCATTAGGTGAATTATTGGTTATAGAATTTTACCGTACTTAAAAAATAAGCATTCCATTGAAATGTTTTTTAAGTCGAATTTTCCATATATAATGAGCTTACAAGCTGTTTAGTTTCAAGTTTCTCTGCCTTGTAGAATTTCTTTGTTGAATTATGTCGATGAGAGTTGGTACTTTCTTTTATTTAGTATTGTTATGAAAATTTCTTGTTGTAAATGTATCATCAATGATAGCTTCCATTGAGATTACTTTTATTTAGGGTAGGGTCTGTTTGGATATTGTTTATTGTCGAAAACTGAAAACACTGTAGTGAAATAATTTTTAAATGTGTGAATAATGTTGTGGGATCCAATTTTAAAGTTAGATTTGCTGAAATTTGTATTTGCGGGTCCTGTGAATAATCTATGAGACCTACAGAAAAAAGATGTAGATACACTGGAAACACGCAAAGGCGCTATCCAAACTCACACTTAGTCTAAGACTGATTTTATAGGTACTACGCTGAACTTTTCAGGTTATATGCTCGTTGTATTTTCTTGATTAGGAATCTGGCAAGATTAATTTTGCATTCATTTCTTGCATTGGTCTAGTTCTGGCATTGTTGATAAGCAAAAGGCTATTTGTATTTAGTTTTTGGTCTACCGAGTAGTCTTTTGCTAGAACAAGCAAAGTTGGGAAGAAACATAGTTTGTACCTAACTGTTTCGGCAAATTCAGTCTTTGTCTGAAATTAGATCTGGGTCTCCCCTTGTGGGCTTTGGGTGCCATAGTGGGTTGCGCATAGTTTTCAAGTGTTGTTTGGGTTTTGGGCTAATGAGTGCCACTTTTTTCATGCATTGGCTTAGATTAGAGACTTAGAGTACAACCTTAAATTGTCAAAATTAATAAGACAGCCCAATATAAAGCACTCAAATATATGGATGCATATTTGTCCAATTGTAACAACTTTTTTTTTTTTTTAAATTATTTTTTATTTTATTATAAGTTTTTACTAAATGTCCAATTGTTAGCTAAATTTTGAGATAGTATAAAATTTGAAGTTGCATTTCGTTTTTTGAACTATAATATAAAAAACTTAGGTTCAAACTTTGAGATAGTTATTGATTTTTGATTTTCTAGATATTTTGGAAATAGAAATGATATGTCTACAACATTTTTACAACAAACTTTAAGTGGCAGGTTGTTATTATTGGGGTCAAAAAGTAATCTTAGTGTTCGTTTCAAATTTGAACTAATAACAACTAACTACTTGTAATTTGTTGTAAAAATGTTGTAGACGTAGCATCTTTCTTTTGGAAATTATGATCTAAATGGGTCTCTTAGGCCTTGTTTGGCTTGTCAATAACTCATATCCCAACACTCATAACTTAAATCTCTTCACTTAAACTCATATCCCAATATCTCATAACTCTAACTCAATAAAACCCAAAACTCACTCATATGCTCGTTTGGCAGCTTGTTCTCATAGTTATCACAAATTTAAATCCCAACTTTCTATCACTATTTGGGTCCCACATAGCATTGATTGCATTGCTATGCTCTACAATGGCCAAGCCCTACTCGCGTGTAATACCTCTCTCCTCTTCACACCCTTCCCACAAAAAATCTCATCAGCTTCTCTCTCCATTCTCTCCCTAACTCCTCTGTTATCTACACCTCTCAAACCTCAAAGCCAAAAGACCACCGATTATTCAACTCCTCCATCCTTGCCCACCTGCACTGTTGCCATTCTCTCCCTTACACATCGTCCTCCTTCCTCATCCTTGAACCCGAGTGCTGCCACAACTTGAAGAGGACTCTACAGCTCCGTCCGCTGCAACACTTCCACCCCTGAAACCCACCAAACAGGCAGCCACCATCACACACTAAGAACTCTCTCTCTCTCTCACTCAAGAGTATTTTCTGTATAGGTGCGATTTAGGTCTCAAAATTGTGTATTCGAGTAAGTAAATTATGGGACTACACACTACTATGGGACCCAATTGTGCTGAAAAATTACGAAAATTGCCGCCGAGTTAACATAACCCATAACTTGAAAACACGTATGGGCTGTTTTTGAATTTGTTAACCCATATCTCAAAAAAGTGAGATTTGTTAACTGAGTGAATTGAGAGAAAATCATCCAAACAATGTTCATGCCCGTGAGCCCCACAAATTTTGGGTTATGAGTTAACAAAACTCAATTAACAGTTTTGTTAACTCAGTTCACCAAATTCCAAACAAGGCCTTATGTTCTATGGTGAGTATATTCTCAACCCACATATATATTTATTTATTTTATCATATGAACCAAGAAGTCTAACACGAACTCATACCCGAAGAGTGGAACAGTGAACCTTGTACCCTTTCACATGTTGGAAGGCAATTTACTCTTTGGAGAGAACGGAAGATCAGCACAATTTATTCAGCAATCATAACTTCGTAAGTTCTCTCTTCCTCTCCTGCCAGAAAAGTCGGCAAGGCTCTGATAGTCAGACAAGACAAGGCAATTTTGTTTGAGTATTGTATAGAAATTGACTATAGGTTCAGCCAGTATAATTAAATGGGCCAACTGTAGCTCACGATTTAGACACCAATATGCATGTGTCTTCCTCCAGATAATTTTGATATGTGCCTTGTTGTGCTATAAATGCTGATGAGCCCATTACATCAGTGGCAATAGCTGGCATTGAATGAGGCTGATTAAAGCATCTTCATAAAAAAGAATGAGCCTCAGGCATATTCATCAGGACCCTTAGGCTGTGGGCCAAAATCACAGTGGACCCTTGTTCACTCAGAGCCGCAGTTGTTTGGTTCAATACCAACAAAACTGTGATTCACATGTCGGTTGTAGCGTGCAAAGATTCATACAATTCGGCATATCCATGCGCCACCCCATCTCCTTCCCATCACTCGTACATTTCTTGACAATGATCATTGAACTTGACTGCCTTTAATAAGTTTCTTAACCACGAGTGATACTACATTTTCACAATTTTTTTTTTAAAAATAATACATTGTGATCGGAATAACATCGCCACTGATTATACCATTTTTATTATGTACGGATTGTAATAGGAAGGTATAGGAATAAGAGGTAAAATGGACCACTCAATTTGATTTTTCTCATAATGATTTTGAGAAAGAGACTGATTTTTTCTTTTTTCTGGGAAAGGGAAACTGCGTTGCATAGTTAGATAATGGCTTTGTGCTGGCTTTGCTTTGCACCCACAAACAAAAGATCATCCAATATAGTTTTTCAGGCTTCCTTACAATTGCACTACGTCCATGCTTAAGTTGGGGAAAAATCTAACGGAAAAGAGAGAAGAGGACAAACTTTATTAAAAGCAAAACAGTGAAATACTCTTAACTCTTTGGCATGGAGAACAAAATCAATTATAACACCACCTAAGACTGAAAGTGACCTCGAACAGAAAATTCTCTCACACATCATCTATCCTCACAAGCTCCAACACTCCAACGGTAAGAAAAATCTACAAGAATCTCAGCCTAAAAAAGTAGAGAACCTCTATGCACTGTGCCATTGCTTTACTCTCATATTTGCATATATATGACACATGAACTCCCCAAAAAAGCCACTCCTAAATTTAGTACATCAAGGATATCCCCCACTAGCCACTCCTCCAAAAACTTGTGCACCAAAAATGAAGAAGCAATCCTTACAAGAATCCATCAATTTCCCGGGAAAACCATCCCAATTTGCAGCTGAATGCTGGTTTGATGATGCATGTATCCTTGATATGGACTACTTTGTCAAAACCCTTTCAGGCATTAAGGCCAAGGGTGTTCATCCTGACCTAATTGGTTCCATAATCACTCACTATGCTTCCAAATGGCTACCAGATCTATCCGGTGGTGACTTTAACGTCAATGTGGCCGAGAAGAGCCTAACAAACGGTAATGAATCCCCAGAAAGCATCACTGCTTCATGGATGAAGAAGAGGTTCTTTGTGGAAACCCTAGTGGGAGTTCTCCCTCCTGACAAGGATTCCATCCCATGCAACTTCCTCCTTCGCCTCCTTCGGACTGCCAACATTGTTAATGTTGAGCCTAGCTATCGAAATGAGCTTGAGAAACGCATATCATGGCAACTTGACCAAGCTTCTTTGAAGGAGATAATGATACCATCGTTTAGTCACACTTGTGGGACTCTGCTTGATGTTGAGCTTGTTATTAGGTTGGTGAAGAGGTTTGTGAGTTTGGATGAGGCTGCTAAAAGTGGTGCTGCATTGATTAAGGTGGCTAAGCTTGTGGATTGTTATCTTGCTGAGGCAGCTTTGGATTCCAATTTGAGCATGTCGGAATTTGTTGCACTTGCCGGAGCTCTCCCTAGCCATGCTCGTGCCACAGATGATGGATTATACCGAGCCGTTGATACTTATCTCAAAGTAAGTTACATTTTTATGTTAATTAGAGCCTAGATGATCACTAGGACACAGATTTGAGTTTAATTTGTATCCTAAATCATTTGTGCACCAAAAATGAAGAAGCAATCTTTCAGATTATCTCTAGTAGGTTCAGAAAGAAACAATTTAGGCTGGCTTAGGATAGGTTAATTTATAGCTTTTTTCCCAAGTTTGAATGTTGACCATATGTTTTAGTGTATTACCCTAGGCTTTAGTAATAAGTAAATGACTAATTTTTATTTTTTACCCAGAAAAGAGAGTAAAACTCAAGAAAGAGTGTGAAATATAGGACATTCTACATAAGGCTAAAACCTTTTCTGGGACATTTTATTGTGTTGTCACCAACAAAAGATTCTTCTTCTGAAGCCTAGAAAGGTTAGGTGGCCTGGGTCTTTCAGGGGTACGTACGAAGTAAATTGACATCAATGCCATTTATCTTCATTACAATAAGCTAGATTTCCCCCCTCAAATTTGGCTTTTGTATTGTCCTCTTATGAGCATGTGAAAGTTGGTGTCTAAAGGTTAAATTTGGAATGGAAAGAGGGGGTCGTACGTACTTCAACGTAAGGGTAACTAACAACCAATTGCTTAGGAGATGCTCACAACATCTCTATTCCCAACTTAATTAGGATACAATTTGCCTCTGGCTTAAAGGGAATTGATTCCCTTCCAAATGTTACCTATGCCATGCATTTGCAAACCTTCTCTATACTGCTCAAATAACTTTTCGATATGGATGACATGATGTGGTCCAAGATCAATATAAAGAAACGAAAAAAGAAATAGAAAATGAAACTTAATTATTCTTCAAATACATAAATCATTTCGAGAAAATACATGAAATAAAAGTTTCTGATCTCATAAAAGATTAGGGAACATAATATATTGTTTCTTGTTAGAATGTTCAGTCCATGAATTAACATTGTTACTCCTTGCATACGATTAGCTTGGTTTGCATTCAATTGTTAGTACTTATTTTTTGTTTGTCTTCACACATTATGGCTAACAGCAGGTGTTTGAGAGGGAAGAAATTTGATTGTGTTGATTTTTAAGGAGACTTCATATATTTTCACTGTTTGTGTTATTTGTGGGAACCCCAATCTATTCAACAAAAGTTTGATGGCTACCCAACATTGTGGTGATTGGGGGTGCCCTTTACCTGGGGCAAGGGGGTCATGTTAAGGATTCATAAAAGTGGACAAACAAACAGTTAACCACATTCTGCTCTAACAATTTCAACATACATTCAACTATTTTAATGCCTCACTAGGTTGCAAGCTAATATTACCAAACTCAACATATATTTCCCTATTTGTAAGTTTTATATAAAAGAATGAAATGATTATGAGTGAATGCTTATTTCATTTCATTCCTTTATGTTAATTCCTCCTAGAAAAGGACAGCTCAATCCATTTTTCCTCATTAATTGAGGAGAAATTATGTTGTTATTCTCATTTCCTTAAATCATAAATAAAATGTAATGAACATGAAATTTAAAAAAAAAAAATTTATTTCTATTCCTTTCTTTCTTTTATAAACTTTCAAAAACACGAGAAAAAAAAAAATACTTTATTCCATT